>CM074749.1:16129284-16434284 GCA_037367245.1 Phrynocephalus guinanensis | reverse complement strand
CTCCATGGTGATTCACACTGAACAACAGTGCAAGGGGCTGATAAACATACAGGAAGAAGTTACCAAACATGACTTTTAAAAGAGGATGTTACATGGGGAGACTAAGTTTCGCTTGACACATTCAAGATGATTTTCTTGGCCTTCAGAACTTGTAGATGTTGAACTGAGTACATACAAATAAGCATATTTTGCATATATTTTTTAAAAAAAATGAAGTTTAAGGACGAAGCACATTATTCATTTTAAAAATATAAATCATACAAGGAGAAAAAATGAACCAGATCATTTTGAGTACAAAAATGTAGTTTTTGCAGATAATTTACAGGCTCAAGTTATTTTGCTGCCTGAGGTAAACATGGCACAAACATATTCCCCAGTATGGAAGGCAAAGCTTTGTTGGCACCTGGGCCCATAATAATAACACAAACACATATCTGGAATATCATGGCTCTCAGTCACAAATATCACCCTCTCCAAGTCTTGTTCCGTCTCCCTCCAAGATGAAGTTTTTCAGTCTCCCTTTGCCTCCACTCACTGGTTTTGCTATTTTACAAGCATAGACCTGGCTTGCATCAACATTAGCTAAGGAAACTGGAGAGGTAGGTATGCATATCACCACTGCCAATATGATGTACATACACACCCAAGGCTCTTACATTCGAAGGATTCCAGCGTGGCCTCTGAACCATCTGCTGAACATCTGGTGATCAGTTTGCCTGCTAAAAATAGTATTGGGTCAGGCAACCTGGCAGCCCCCATCATCTCTCAGCCAGTATGCTCATTGCCCATGCTGAGATGTCGTTCAGGAAGGAAGGAAGGAAGGAAGGAAGGAAGGAAGGAAGGAAGGAAGGAAGGAAGGACTCTAACATCCACATTATGCATTAAATGTTTATGGTAAAGATTGGAATGCCCCCCCCCCCGGTGCTCAATTAGTTCCCTGAATTTTTACTTGAAATTTGGGAATAGGTAAAAGCTGCAAAGGATTGGGCCAGGACAGGCTATTGATAATAAAAACGGATCCCAAAACATCAGCACAGAATTTTAGAAATCATACCTATCAAGTATTCCCCGTGGAAGGTGCTGCCACAAGAGTTAAGCCAGCTGCCGTCTCTTTGTGCCTTGAAAAAACAACTAAAATCAGAGAATTGTAAAGAATGTTTTTTAGGGAGCTTCTCCTCCACTGAGTGAATGTGTGGAAGAGGAAGTCGTTTTTAATTTTTTTGCTTCTTAACAGTTTTTCTACGTTAGAATTTCCCGCACCTGATTTTTGCTTTACTTAGGGTATACTGCTGAGAGTAGCCATTTGCCTGATGGGCAAATAAAAACTGATTAAATGAAAATGATCCTTTCCTTAACTCTCTAATACACCAAAACCTGCTGGAATAGAACAAAATAGCCTGGAATTTCACCTTCAGAGTAGAAGCCAACCACATTCATGACGCTCATGTGTCAACTTGATGTAACTTACAAGCTATAAAACATCCATGAGAATTGCATGCCAGCACCTATTCCAGGCAGACAATCCATATTGGGCAAAATACCCTGGAGCCCAGACTGGCAACTTGTGAATGGAGCAACCCAACAAAATTCACTCGTCTCACCAGTCTAGAGGGGACTAATGGAATAAGCTGCAAAACAACCCCTGGAACCACATCCCACAGCTCATTCTGGGCACAACATCAATATTTTGTAACACAGAACCTTATGTGATTAGAAGAGTGATGAAGCAAACCTCAGAACAAACCTGAAATCCATATTCTGGGGAAAAGCTTAGAATGATAACTTCTGAAGAGGAAAAGCCAAGGCTGAATGGGAAAAGACCCCAAAGGCACAAAACATCCAGTGGAATGACATTCGGGTGTCTACCATATGTTCTGCTTGGATGTTTGGCCTGGAATTGGTGCCTCAACATGGTTCTTATAGAAGTATTGGCATCCATTGCACTGTCCCCATTTGATCATATTTGACTGGATGAATGTGGTTTGTTGGCAAACTTAGAAATTGCTATTCTGGGGTGCCAGAAAGTTTTTTGGGAGCCTGAACAGGGAACAGAATGTGTTTTTTGTCTGGTTAAATCCCATTTGGAAGCTTTTCCCGAATAAGAAGTTGCAGTTCTGGGGTGTTTTCTAGAATATGAGATGTAGAAGAAGAAGTAAGAGATTGTGGTTTCTCTGAATGCTTTTGTGGCTGGCTGATTCACTCCCATCTGACTTGGTATGTCTGGCAAATGAGTTGATTTTTCCTATTCAGAAGTTACTGTTCCATTTCCCCCCAGTAGTGATTTCAGAACCAGAATAGGTACTGGAATGTAGGAGGAAGTCCTCTTCCAGTGATTTTTAAGAAAATAATAGACAATGGTCCTGAGAGTTCTTCAGCCACTTCCTGCAAGGTTCTTGGATGCAGTTCATCTGTCCCAGAAGATTTGAACTTCTTCAAAGTACTTTACTAAAATATTCAATTATGGTAGGAGCTTTCTGATGCAAAAGTTAAACTGCAGCACTGCAGTCAAAACTCTACTCACAACCCCAGTTCAATCCCATGTAGCCAGCTTGGGGTCCACTCAACCTTACGTTCCTTCTGATGTTGGTAAATTGGCTGTGCAGCTGGTCATCTTTTTTTCGCAGTGTTTTCCCACAGGTGCGGCGTCCACTTTTCAGATCCTGAAACGCCACGTGGCCCAATGGACTTCAGGGTGCAGGGCTAACAATTTGCACGTCCTTATTTACAGGGTCTTACCTTCTCTGTTTTGGCTGCCCACAAAGCGTTGGCCATCGATTTCCAGGTGGTACGCAATTTGGACAATGCTGGACATATCCATGCCAGAAGGGGGGGAGCTTTCTCTCATCTTCTCTGTTCTCGATACCACACCTATGGGACAGTATATAAGCAGCACACTTTTAAAAACAAATTTTCCTTGGCTATTTGTTTATCAGTCTCAGGCTGCCGTCCTATCCCCTCCCTTTGTACATCGTATTTGCCAGATGGTCACAGACTGTCTTTTAGGAAAAGACCAAGCTTAAGTAAAAACTGAGCCCATCTCCCTTTTTCCTTTGTTATGCTTTCATCTCCATTGAGTAGCTGAGCCACTATTTCTTTTTCTGTTTCTTTCTGCTAATCCTTCAGTCTTTTTTTAATGTCTCCTTCTCAACTCAGCTTATTCTCAGCTTTTGCCTTCCCAATACCATACCTGCAATTCTTGGCATTTGTCTGTAGTCTATTTGCCTGTATGCTATAGTCCAGTGGTGGCGAACCTTTCAGAGACCGAGTGCCCAAACTGCGATTCAAAACCCACTATTTTTTTTTGCAAAGTGCCAATACAGCATTCAACCTGAATGCAGGTGGTTGTGAAGGGGCCATGTCAGGTGCCCACTGAAAGGGCTCCTAGTGCCACCTTTGGCACCCGTGCCATAGGTTCGCCAGCACTGCTATAGTCTGTATGCTTCCTTTGTGACTTGGGCTTCCTTCCATTTCATGTATATTACTTTATTATTTTTAAGTCTTCTCCCACCTTTCTATGAAGCAATATTGATCTCTCTCTTTTTTTGCTGTATTTCACCTTCCCCCCCTTTTTTCCTTTTTTAAATTTTATTTTATTATTATAGGTAAGGGCCAAATAGGGAAGAATAATTTGAGATATAGAAAAAGGGGGAAATGCAGGTTAGGCAGAACACTTAATAATATCAGAGTCATCTTACAATTATAAACAGTTCATTTCAGGCATATATGTACATATAAATAACCAAAACAGTTTTGGCTTTTGTCATATATTCAATTTAACTTTTTCTTTTTTGTAACCACGTATAAAACGTGTCCCAACATTCCTGGTGTTTATTTATTTATTTATTTATTTATTTATTGTACTTATATCCCGCTTAATATCAGAGATCTCTAAGCGGCTTACAAAGCCAAAGTTGGCACAGATAATCAAACAAACGATACACACTACAACAAACGAACGATATACACTACGAACTAATATAGTAAAAACCGGATAGCGTTCCTGATACTATCCAATAAAAATCTAAATCTAATAAGGATATGATTAGAGACATGGCGATGGCGGGGTGAAAAAAAAAAAAAAAAAAAAAAGCTAGGGATCGCCGAAGGCCTCCCGGAAGAGGTAGGTTTTTAAAGCTTTCCGGAAGGCCAGCAGGGACTCTGCAGAGCGCACTTCAGGAGGGATGGAATTCCAAAGGCTAGGGGCCGCCACTGAGAATGCCCGGGCCCGGGTTCTCGACTTCCGGGCTTCTCGAGGAGTGGCGACCCGCAGCAAGTGCGCTCGCGCCTGCCGAACGGGACGGGCCGAGGTGGTTCGCTGAGCGATACGCTCTGTCAGGTAATCCGGTCCCAAGCCATGGAGGGTTTTATAAAACTAAAACCAGGACCTTGAATCTAATCCGGGCTGCAACGGGCAACCAGTGCAAGCGAGCCAGGACTGGCGTGATGTGATCATACCGACGCACGCCGGCCACCAGCCTGGCCGCCGCATTCTGTACCCGCTGCAGCCGTCGGAGAAGAGTCAAGGGCAACCCCATGTAGAGTGCGTTACAGTAGTCCAGCCTCGAGATCACCAGTGCTTGGACCACTGTTCTATGAGAGTTCGCGTCGAGGTATGGGCGGATCTGGGCGATCCGACGGAGATGGTAATAGGCGGACCTGGTCACCGACGCCACCTGGGATTCCATGGAGAGCGCCGGGTCCAGGAGCACGCCCAGATTCCGCACCCTCTCCGCAAGCTGGAGGGACACTCCCCCCAGACAGGGGAGGGGGCCACCATACCCCGACGGCGAGCTCCCAAAGAACATAACCTCCGTCTTCTCGGGGTTGAGCTTAAGCCTGTTCGCCCCGGTCCAGGTCAGTACGGCCTCCAGGCACCCATCGAGGACTTCAACAGCTTCCACAGCAGAGGTGGAAAAGGAGAGATAGAGCTGCGTGTCATCAGCGTACTGATGACAGCAGACTCCAAAACTCCTGATGACCCCCGCCAACGGCCTTACGTAGATGTTAAACAGCATGGGGGACAGAGACGACCCCTGTGGAACCCCACAAGGGAGAATCCAAGGGGCCGATAACTCCCCCCCATGCTGGACGTACTGCGGCCGGCCCTCTCCAGGAAGGAACGGAGCCATCTGCGAGCAGAGCCTCCGATCCCAACCTCAGAGAGCCGGTCCAACAGGATACCGTGGTCGACGGTATCAAAGGCCGCTGACAGATCCAGGAGGACCAACAGGGAAGAGCAACCCCTGTCGGCCGCCCGGATAAGGTTCATCTTGCAGGGCGACCAAAGCTGTTTCGGTACCCCGACGGGGCCTGAACCCGGACTGGCATGGGTCGAGGCACTGCCGATCCTCCAGGTATGACTGCAGCCGGACCGCCGCCACCCTCTCGATCACCTTGCCCATAAACGGGACATTGGCAATTGGACGAAAGTTTGTTAAGTCGTCAACTGCAAGGCCGGGTTTTTTCAACATGGGCTTAACCACCGTCTCCTTCAGACGGGAGGGAAAAACCCCCTCACTGAAGGAGGCGGTGGCGATGACCGAAGCCCATTCGGCCATGGTCCCTCTGGCAGCTCTAATTAGCCAGGCAGGGCAAGGGTCGAAAGGGGTGGGGGCAGGCCGGCAATGCGCCATAGCCCTGGAGACCTCGACAGCGGAAACAGGCCCAAGCGCGTCCAACCGAGGCGACGAAGGCGGACCAGCAACTGGTGATGGCGGGGCGGGACCACTGCAACCGGAGTCAAAGCCGGCACGGATGGCCTCTATTTTTGTTCGAAAAAAGGCTGCAAACTGCTCGCTACTGAAATCAGTAGGAGGAGGCCTGGCCAGGCTAGGATTGCTGAGGTCACGAACCACCCGGAAAAGCTCCGCCTGGCGGTTCGCGGCCTCAGCAATTCTCAGGGAGGTAAAAGATGTTCTGGCCTCCCTTATCGCGATGGTATAGCGACTAGACTGGGCATCAACGGCAGCCTTACTCAACGCCGTCCGGGTTTTCCTCCAGCTGCGCTCTAGCCTCCTCCTCTCCTGCTTCATTGCCCTAAGCTCCCCGGTGAACCAAGGGGAAAGCCGGGCTCGGCAACGGAGGATGCGCTTGGGGGCGATCCGGTCTATGGTGTGGGCAGCTGTTTCATGCCAGGTGTTAGTCACGACCTCTGCCGGAGCGCCAGTCAAACCACCAGGGAGTCCCCCGAAGAGCTCACCGAACCGCTGAGGGTCCATGAGCCTCCGGGGGCGGGCCAAAACAGAGGCCCGAAGATAAACGCCAGGTACCTACCAGTGTACCTCTAACCATTCTGACAATTTGTCCATTTCTCATTCTCAAGAATTTTAGTTATCAACTCCTGTTCATTTGGTATTCCTGATTCTTTACAGTGTTTTACAAAAACAATTCTCACTGCTGTTATGATATGAATTGCTAGGTATACACTTTGCTGATCCATTGTATCTGGCATTATGTTTAGCAAAAAGAATTCAGGTTTTGGATCTATTTGGTTCGCTAGAACATCTTGCAATAGCTGTCTAATCTTACTTCAATATTTTTGAGCTATTTTACACAGCCACCACATATGGAATAGTGAACCTTCTTTTTGTTTGCATTTCCAGCAAGCATTCAATTATCTGAGTGTTCATTTTAGCTAGAATTGTTGATGTCAAATACCATCTATAGAACGTTTTGTAGATGTTTTCTTTGAATACCACTGATTTAGTATGTTTTATATTGTTTTTTCCCCATTGTTCTAACTCAATAGTATTCCATCTTTTTTCTTGGTGGAATTTATTTTACTTCATTGTTTCACAGCCACTGAGGCTGTCTGTGTAGGCAGAAATTAAACTGCTCTTAAAATGTGTCAGTTAACATCTGGCATAAATGTATATAAACAATTATATATTAAATAAGCATTCTCCAGGAAGTATCGAGTTGCAAAATTAATTTGTACAGATTGTGTAGCAGGCAAGTCTGTCTTTCCATGGCATGTTCAACCAATTTAGCAGTCCTACAGGATATATAATAGCCTGTGGTAGCTGTATAAAACTGTACATAAAGGGGAGTTTCTAGTTAATTCATATGGGATGGAACTCAAGACACATGTAGAAGCCAAAATGAACATCTCAAGAAATAGGTGCAGCTGTCACACTAGTGGTAAGTGTGAGAATGCTCTCCTGGGTACCTCAAAACCTGGACATCCAGGAGCACACCTAACAGCAGACTAGACTTTTCAGTGGGTTGGAAGACCAAATGAAGCCATAGTAGTCCTAGAGGGATAGGTTGTCCACCCCCTGCTTTAGATAGAAGGTAGGATATAAACACGAAACTTTGTTCATCATCAAGTTGACACTGCAATGTTTCTAGAAGTGAATAATATACCCCACTATGTGTTCAAGAGAAGATCTAGCATATGGCCAAAATAACGCTATTGAGGTTGCCCACTTCTGGTAAAAAATACTCTAATTATCTTAACATTTTCATTTGTTTCGCAGTGAAAGAAAGAAAGAAAGAAAGAAAGAAAGAAAGAAAGAAAGAAAGAAAGAAAAAGAAAGAAAAGGAAGTGCATGTACCCATGAAGCTTTAGGTTCTTCTTCATGGTCCCTGCGAATCACACACATGGGACACCCATTTCTGCCCATGCCTGGAACCTTTGGATCCCGAAGCTTCCATGGAATGCAAGAAAGGAGCAGCCTCACCCCTCCCTCCGAGGAGATCAACCTCCCTAACGGTCACTCTCCTCACTTCTCTTCAGCCGTTGCTGAGCGAAGGTGATCTTTCCTGGGACCTTCTACTTACCTCTGGTACCTACTTGCCTTTCCACCTTCCCATTTTCCTAATCCTGTGTCTGTCGAGCCTCTCTCAACTTTCCTGATCTTTCGTAAGTCAAAAACTAAGAGAAAGAGAAAGGAGAGTATTTTTGTTGTTGTTCCTTGCCTCCTGGGCACTTTCTCTGCAACTCCATGGTTCCCAAAGAACACACGTTCAAATGCTGCTTGGACTGCTCTGGGAAAATGCCCATCACCGATGGCCATTCACACTGCCTATATTGTCTGGGTGAGGGGCACCGGCCCCAAATCTGCCGCCATTGTCAAAAATTCACAAAGATCGAATTGAAAGCTCGGAGATATGACCTTGGAGTCCACATTATGGAGAAAGCACTACAGCCTATGCCTTTGTTCTCCTCAAAGCCATCTCCCATGCTCCTGACGAAAGTTGAGATGAAAAAGACAGTCTCTGAATCGACAAAGCAGCAAGAAGAGGGAGGGAGTTGCACAGCATTAGAAAAACTAACAGTTTTGTCAGACAGACCTTCAGCTGTGAAGTCCCAGATACCTACTGCTGAACCAACTAAAATATCCTCAAATTTGAGTCCTCCGGCACCTAAAAAATGTAAAAAGGCATTCGACTCAGAATCAACGAAGAAGAAAAAATCAAAGCCTAAATCAAAACCCACACAACAGAAAAGAATGGTGGCATCAGATGTTAACTTTCAGGAACAATTTATGGGACCCAGAATCTCGTCTTTGCAACCGCCAAAAAAAACAACAGCAGAAGAAGCAGCAGTCTTGAGACTGACACAAGGAACCAGGTGTTTCTCCACAAGGAACCAGGTGTTTATGAATTGAGCAAACCCATTATAAGGCCTAATGCCCTCTTCTCGGACATTCACCATTTTGATCCTCCAGAAATTTTCCTCTACCACCTGAATGGCCAGGTCTAATATCCATAATCTAGAACATACTTCCAAGATGCCTCACGCTGCACCCCGATACATCCATGGCTCTATGCCTCATTGTCACCAGGGGCCAGACTCAGAAGTCAACACACCCATGCAAGAACGTTCTGAGTAACAAGGGGAGTTGGCCCCAATCACTTGGAAGAGAAAGAAACCATTTCAGGCCCCTGAGATTCCTTCCAGCAACATCTGTGAGGTTGGCAGTTGGCCCACCCCTAGATGGGCAGCAGTTGCTGGGGATGGAATGGAGAAGCTGATGTTTTCCTGGTTGCTTTAAAGACGGGGAGGCCTGGTTGAGTGGGAGTTAGGTCAGTTGGAGGAAAGAGGAAGGTGAGATGTTGAGGGTTAATTCCACTTACTTTGTTTATGTTGGTACTATATTGGGCTGTCTACATACCGATTGTTCAAAAATAAATAAAACAAATAAATTGTGATTGTTTTGATTTTGTCATTTGTGAAAGAAAATGTGGAACTGTGCTATTTGCTAGACCCAACCCCCGTGGTTATTGTTTGAATCTGATGAACTGGATTGTTATTTTTAAAACTAAATGGCTAGGATACCTGGCTCAACGCTTTGTAGGTATTCTATGGCAGAAGAAAATTTTTCCAAGATACATGAAAAATCTAAAATGAGTTAAGCAAAGTAAGAGATATCAAGCAGATTTTGTATAACCTGTACAAATAATGGAATTCATGTCTGCTTGGTGCAAATTTATTTCTTTGTTGATTCACATCCTCTGGGTGACTGTTGTGGGAAAGAGGATATTATTATCTATCATTTAATTGGGCTATTCTCAATATAAGTACCTACTGAAAAGAATGAAATGGGGGGGGGAGAGAAATGACCAAGTCTACAGTAGAAAAGTTATACTAGTGAATATACATGATGGAGTTGCAGTTCAGTCTCTAGGCTTTTGAAGGTTGAGATTCATCTTCTGAAATTCCACTTTGCAGTCCAAAACCAGGCCTCACATTTTATATAGCAATATATTGTTATTCTCTGCCCATTTGTGCTGTAACATCATCATCATCATCATCATCATCATCATCATCATCATCATCATCATCATTTATTGTCATTGTGCGTATATACACAGTATATACCTACAATGAAATATTCATTTATTAAATATTCTTTTAATATTTAAAATTTAATATTAATAATGAATATTAAATATTCATTTATTAATATTATATCCTGCCCATATATTCAAAGGCCACTTTGGGTGGTTCACAATACAAAACAAACAATAAGCAAGCATCCTAAAACCTTGCACAATAAGCCAAAACCTCAACAATCACAGCAACTACAGAGACTAGTGCAGTGGTTCTCAACCTTCCTAATTGCCACGACCCTTTAATACAGTTCCTCCGGTTGTGGTGACCCCCTTGCCCTGCTTGGAAGAGGCCACAAGCCCCCTTTGGCAGGCCACTGCCGCAGGTACCATAGAGAACTTCCCTCCCTCAGCCAATCCCAGCCTCTGGTGCCATTGACTGACATCTCCTCCAACCTATCGAACTGTAACTCACTATTTCCCCCCTTCTTCCCTTTCCCCCTCCAGACCCAAGCCGTGTGCCTTTTTCTTCACTGGCTCATGGCAACCCCTGTGAAATGGTCACTCAACCCCCAAAGGGGTCCCGACCCTCAGGTTGAGAACCACTGGACTAGCGCAATAAAAGATAACAGAACACATCAAGCAGTTAACATTTCAAATGGCAGAATTATGACCTCCTACATATCTAATAGTTTCATAGGCCTGTAGGAACTTCTTGGAAGTCACCAGCAAAGGGGCCAGGCAGAGAACACGGGGAAGCAGGTTTCCAAAGTGGAGGAATAATAACCACTGAGAGGGAGTCATAATTTTCCACCGGTTCCTAATTTTCTCCCTCTGGACTTTTTCTTGGAGTCGGAATCCTCAGGCATCCATCCATCCATCACAGGCTATTTTTAAAAAAGTTTTTTCCAGCTACAAAAGGGGGAAGAATCCTGCTCCTTTTAACTGCTGGTAGAAGAGAAATATCAGGCATTGATTCTGTGGACAGACAGGGCTGCTGGACATGTACAAGGTGCCCAACAAGGGGGTGTAAGAGTCTCACTTGTCAGTTGTAGCTGCTTCTACAGCTTCTCTTCATTGCTTGATGGAAAAAAATAAGCAGGATTCTGCCCTGTGGTTTTAGTTCAAAGAAACAAGATGGCTAAAAGCAAAGTAAGACATTTCTTGCAAATGTGCAAGTATTAACTGGGAGGGGGAGAAGAAATTGGAAAGGGGCTTACAGCTGTCAAGCCTAGAAGGAGAAAAAAATCCCTGCAGAAGGTTGCCAGTTCATTACAGTGTCCTTTTATCTTGCTTTTCTCCTTCCTTAGACCAGGTGGTTTTACTGCCCTTTCCTCTCCCTGCCTTTTTGCTTGGCTCTCTCAAGTCCTGGCTCCTTCCCATTCCCCTCAAGTGCTTTGTTGGCTGAGGCTCCTTTGGGCAGATGGAGACCTAAAATTTACTTTAGAGGAGAGAACCAAGATGTTCCCTTAAGATATTCCCTTGGGTGGAATAACTAATATCCCGGAAGACAGAAACAAAATTGAAAAGGATCTAGATAGGCTTGAGGAGTGGGCTGAAAACAACAGAATGAAATTCAACAGGAATAAATGCAAACTACTGCCCCACTTAGGAAAAAGAAACAAAACACACAGTTACAAGATGAGGGATACCTGGCACCTAATTGTTTTAAAAAGTTAAAGGGCATTCAAATGAATTTTTGGAGGGATGTTGACAGAACACTTTTAGTTTCTATATCATTCTCTAATCAGCCCTAAGTGGAAAGATAAGTTTTTGAGTTTGTCTTTTGCCTCCTTATAAATATTGCAAGGTGCATTTACCTGCACTTTCTTATAACGGCAATGCAATAATGTGTAGCCTGCGATTGCAAAGTGAAAGCAATGATAATAGCAGCAACTTGGCTAATGAGAAGGAGAAATGCAACAAATTGTGTTATCTGAAGTGACAACCTTGTGACATAGTTGGTGAATTATGGCTTTGAGAAGGACAACAGATAACTCCCCCTCCTCTCTTTTAACCTACTGGTTTAATCATAGAATCATAAATTGGAAGGGGTTTAGAAGATAATTGAGCCCAACTCCCTGCTCCATGCAGGA
Source organism: Phrynocephalus guinanensis (assembly GCA_037367245.1). Lineage (NCBI taxonomy): Eukaryota > Metazoa > Chordata > Lepidosauria > Squamata > Agamidae > Phrynocephalus > Phrynocephalus guinanensis. The sequence continues at coordinate 16,422,411 of CM074749.1, read as the reverse complement.
ATACAAATCAAAGGAGATCTGCCAGGTGGTTGTCCAGATTTCTCTTGAATGCCTCCAGCATTTGAGCGCCTACCACCCATTAAGTTAAGTGGTTCCGTTAGTTTTTTTTTAATATGCGGTATATTTCCCTATTGATGAAATGCTGTCCTAGATAAAATGTGAGACATAGGCGGTGTTATATGCACCAGACTAGGCTGCTGCGTGGCTGTTTCTCTATATCAATTTGTTTAAAAGTAAAATAAAAAGAACTTTGTCATGGACCACTGAATGATGACTGGGGAGAAAGGCAGGACAGGAGGCAGGGTAGGGAATCTCATTAATCAAAAGGGGGACAACTTTTTAGAGCAATCCAAAGAACAGTTTGGAATTATTCTGCCGTATCTCTTAATTGACTCATTGTAGTATGTATCTACTGGTGATGTTAGCAGTGTACTGTACCTTCAAATGGTATCTTCTTGTCTGACAGACTGAATGAAGACAGGATTTTCCCAGTCCCTGAGGGTTGCTGCTCTCTGCATGTAGCCTTTGCATCTCCTGGTTTGTTTCTCTCTGCAATTATCTGCCGGAGTGCCAGGGCTTATACCAAAGGGATCCAAGGGATTATTGGTTTATAAATTCGGATAATCCTGTTCCATCCTGAATATGTATTTGGGTATTTATTTATATCTGTTACACTTTTACAGCTACTAATCATTGGAGCTCACAAAACAGAAGTTAAACCTTCAATATGCATTTCACACAGAGCGAGTGAGCCCAGAGAGGGTGACTTTGAGCCTAAAACAAAGAAACTTGTGAACTATGTAGATTTTGTGGGGGCCTGAGATGCCAAATGCCACGCCATCTGAGGAGGAATGCGCACAGGTCCCAATTCGAGTGTCTGATGGTCCCTTTTTTGGACTGGACATAAGACCTTCAGAATGAGTGGTAGGCTCTAAAGCAGGGGTCCTCAAAGTTTTCAACCAGTGGGCCGGTCCACAACCACCCAGACACCACTGGGGGCCGGATCACAGTCCAAAAGCAGCTGCGGAGGTTGGCTTGCTCACAAAACAGGGGGTAGGTGGGGGGATTGCAATTGGTCCCAGGGGCCGGATTCAGGACCTTGGGGGGGGCGCATCCGGCCCCGGGGCCTTAGGTTGAGGACCCCTGCTCTAAAGGAAGGCTTACTTGTGAGCAGGACCTCCCCAACCAGCAACCTTTGCAGGGAGACAAGTGGTCACCCTCCAGATGGTGGTTGGTGGTTAGTTGGAAAATAGACATTTTGATGTGGGTGGGCTGGGGGTAGTTCATTCTTGAGCAGGGTTTATGGACGCAGGAATAAGGTGAAAGACCCTCTTCCCCTACTCTCACCTCGACTACTAACAGCAGGAAACAGTGAACTTTCTAAAGATTCCTGGCAGGGTTTTGTTCATGAGAAAGAGAGGTAGAGAATTCACACAGGTGGCTCTCTGGGATGAAAGGTTTGGTCCTGTCCTAGGAACCCTGTTTAGTTGGCTAAAATGCTTCAAGGGAATATAACGGCTTTGAACTGGCAGACAACAGACACGCCCCAAAGCCATCATCTCACCTCCTCTGATAAGCCCGCCTGTATTACTATCATTTTCAGTAGAGTGAAGATGGTGATGGGAGAGTAGACAATCAATATAAGTAGATGAGTTCCATCTACTGTTGGGATATGTGTACTATTCTATGCAACAAATGAAGGCTCAAGATATTGTATTTCCTCACTGAGTCATGTGGCCTGTAGGCAGGTCAAGTACCCTATTTTGCCATTGATAAGACACCCCCAATCTATAAGATGCACCCAATGTATAAGACAACCCCATCTCTCCCTTTCCCAACCCAAAAAAAAAAAAGATTTATAACTGCATGGTTCTCTCCACAGCTTTCTTCTGTGTATAAAATGACCCTCAATTTTTAGTCCAGAAATTTTATACAAAAATATAGCTTCATACATCAGAATATACTGTAAGTTTTATACCAGACAGACAGAAATATAAAACTTACAGAGGAAATACTGTAAGCTTTATAGCAGACAAGCATATTTTATATATTACAAAATCTAATATAAAATTATATTTTATTTTCAATATGACAGCTATCCCGCCTACAGCACTTGGTCAGAATGGTAGTTGACATCTTGCCTCAGCTTGAGTGAACAGTACCTTTCATCACCCTGCACCACACCTAAGAGTAACACTAACTTATTATTTTTTTTATTTTTTTTATTATGTTTATATTTATATACCGCCAGATTTTCCCAAAAGGGAACTCAAGGCGGTTAACAAATGTAAAATTCCACGATACACAGTGCAAAGGAATAATAATCGGTTCCAAAAGAATAAACATAAAAATAATGAACAACCAACAGCGGAACCCAAAATTAAAAAAAAGAAAAACTTAAGATATCCAGAACAGGACACTGTTGGGACACAGAACTCTGTCTTCCACCAAGAGGCAGTTTTATTTATTTATTTATTTATTTTTATACTGTACTTGTATACCCCTTGAATTTCCTCAAGAGAGAACTCTGGGTGGTTTAATGGTGTGGTTGGGGTGACCACTGCCACAATGGTGAGGTCACCCATGGACGAAATGGAAGTTCTTGAGGGAGCAAATTGACCTTGTATTTGGTTCTGCGGCCTTCCAACTTTCCCAACTTGGCTGTTTTTTCCCAGAGAATCCTGCCTTCTCGTGATGTGCTCAAAATAGCACACAATCTCAGGTTCAACATTTTTGCCTCCAGAGACAGTTCCAGCTGGATTAGATTTGAACATCCATTTGTTTGTCTTTCTGGACTTGAGGGCATCTGCAAAGCAGTTACTTTGGGTTTAATTCCAAAAGACACTTAGAGAGGAAGCTAACATTTATTTTATTTAAAATATATTTACCCGCCTCGCTCCTTAAAAGTACTCAAGGCATTTTACATCATTAAAAGGCAATACTGAAAAACTAAAATTAAGCTCTCTGGAGGTCACATGTGAACGAAACGTTACATTAAAATATGAAAGTTGGTCTTTAAGGTACCACATGTTTGTGTCTTTTATTTTATTTTGTTTTGTTTTTCTTTGAATTTTGCCTGAAATGCCATATATTTGAGTACCTTGGTAACTAAATACATTATACCAAAATATATTACCCTAAAATGATTTACTTACCTATTTTAAAAGACCTCTGGGCGAATATGACCCTTGGCTTTAATTCTTTGGAGCGTTTGTTAAGCACTTGTGTTCAAAATTAAATTCCTCCTTTATATCCTGCAAGGGAGGGAGGGAAAAAAATTGGTAGCTTTTAGGTTCCACCGAGATTTGAACTCGGATCGCTGGATTCAGAGTCCAGAGTGCTAACCATTACACCATGGAACCACCCTGGCCACAAACTCGTAGCATTTCCTCTAAACCCTTGAGGTTCCCCAGCGCTTGCTCATTCGCTCAGCGACACCTTCCGGCCGGAAGTTGTATTGCAGAGGCACCGCTTCTCGGGCGGAGGAGGGGCGGAAGAGTGTGGGGCGACCCGGGTGGGAGGAGAGGCGCCTCTTCCCGGCGGGGCATTCAGAGGCGAACTGCGGTTCCCGCGGGTATATAAATATAAAAATAAATAAATAAATAAATAACACAGCCAGGCTGCCTGCGCAAGCCGCGGAAACTGTTTGCAGTGCCCTAGGCTTTCTTCGCGGAAAGGGAGAAGGGGCGGCGCGTCATGGAGCATGCACAGAGTGCCCCACTGTTTGGCTCCTCTATGAGATGCAGTAGCCTCGGGCGGGGGGTAACAAAAGAGGAACTTGCGACGAAACCTTCTCGAGCAGGACTTCCAGTTTTTTAAAAAAACGGAAGGCACTGGCGCGCTGCTGCTCGGCGGACCGACGTTAAAACCCGTTCGTTGCAAAACCCGCTTGGGTTTAAGGGCGGAAGCGCCCCGAGGGCTGGAGGAACAGGTCCTGAAACAGGGCGGTGGGGTTGTGTGGGTGAGCGGGTTGCACTACAATTCCCAGAATCGCCCGAGCGGGCAGGTTTCCTGGAGGAGGAGGGGGGGTTCTGGGAGTCGGTGGTTCAAGAACACAGGCCCGCCCTTTCCCATGAGGGCCTCCTCAGAATTAGAGCTGCTTCCCTCCCCCCACACAAACACCCCTCTGAGGGGAGGGGGGGCTTCCCGCTTTTTCTAACATTGCCGCAAAGTCGGCGCCTTCTCCTTCTAACCCCCCCCCGGCCGGACGTGACGTCAGAGCTACGCCTGACGCCATCGCGCGTCCCGCCTGGCCCGAAAGAAAGTGGCCACGGGCCGGAAGTGTTTCTCCGCGACCGGAAGCGGTTGATCCCGGAAGTGGTCTTCCGCTGTGGAGGAGGGAGAGCGAGGGGGCCGGCTGGTGGGCGGGGCCTGAGGAGGAAGCAGGCGCAGGGAGGAGTCCGCGGGCTCGGTCGCTTCGAGGACCGAGGAGGGTCGCCGCCGCCGCCGCATCCGCCTTCTCCTTCTCCTTCTCCTTCTCCTTCGTCGTCATGGGGGGCTCTCGCGACGACGAGTACGACTATCTCTTCAAAGGTGGGCCCGGACGGAGAGCGGCCTTCCTTTCCTTCCTTCCTTCCTTCCTTCCTTCCTTGGGGGTCCGGCCCCGCTCCCCCGCTCCGGGCCTCCGCCTCAGACCCCTAGGCCGGGCTAGTCGGAGGGGAGGGGGGTGAGGAGGAGGGGGGCTCGCCTCCCTTTTTTTAAACCGCCCGAGCCTCCCCCCCGCTTCTCGTCCCAGAGATGGGCTGGTCCACTCCCTTCCGGAGGTGGTGACCGTGTAGGTCTGTTGTCTTTGGGCTGTTGCGCAGGGGGGGGGGTGGGGGGTCGGGGGGGGGTTGGCCGCTTCCTTCCCGCCCACCCTGTTTTCTGCCAGGGACAACCGGGCTCTGTGGGTGTGTGGATGTGTGTGGGGGGTGTCTAATTGTCTATTAGCTCAAACAACCTACAGTTTCTTCTTTTTAATTCTTGGGACCTACTAAGACTGAGTAGTCTCTCTCTGTCTCTCTCTCTCTCTCTCTCTCTCAGGGGCTGCTGCTGTTCAGCCCCAGGGCCACCGTTCTCCCACCCCCCCCCCCAGGCTTGCCCTTTAAATGTCCGGCGGTCGCCGTGGGGATCGAACTGGAACTCCTCGGGCAGCCCTCGTTCCCCCCGGTGACCTTGGCCCAGGCCCCGTCTCTGGGCCCAGCCTGCCCCCCACTGAGTGTCCATGGGGATAAAGGTGGTCGGGTGGGGGGGGGCACGTTTCCGTGCCGGAACTCTCCTGGAGAACGATAAGACTACAAAGTATGTTAAACAGCAGGCTGTTAACCTTCTAAAATGTGTCATCACCGAGTCCCGGGTCTGTCTTAGTGGTCCTGAATTTGCCTCATTTGAAAACGCGACTGATTTCTTTCGGGATCAGAGCAGGGACTCTTAGTTCAGGATTCTTAAGAAAAAGATTAGGAACCAGCCGGCACAGCTTGGTAAAAGCCACAATTTGTGTGGCAGCTGATGAACTCTTGGAACAACATGTTATTCCAGCCAAGACAAATATCGAGGTGGGTAATTGTTTCACAGGTCAGAGAACAAAAGGGTTGTTAGGTTTATGGGTGTACACTAAGTGGTACATCAGAAATGAATTAGTGAACCAGTACTTGGTGGAACAAGAGAACTTGGAGTGTGTGAAGAATTGTTGGGAGACTCTTAAAAAACAGCTACACTGATGGCTGGTTTTCATCTCATAGTTCTTTTCAAGGATGGTTTAAAAAGCCATTTGTACAGTTTTCTTGGTAGCGGGATCACTCAGTAGTGTGCTTGGGGCAAAATTAATGTAGTATTTTATATTTGGATCGAGGATGCAGATAATACAGTATGCATTACATAAAGAGAAGAGTCCCTGTGGAATTACTTAGGTGGCTATTTTGAAGATCTTAGCTTGCAGTAACTATGTTCCTGAATACATAACCCTGTGATAACCTCAGCTTATGTGTTGCCCTTACTGCTTATTATGGGAAGAGACTCCTCCTTCAGGAAGAATATTTCCTTCTCCTTGATGGTTTTTTTAGGTTATTCTTTGAAAAAGCATCAACCCCCCTCCCCCGCCCAACCTTGTGATTTTTCCCTCTGTAAACTCTTGTTGAAATAAAGGAAGAGGGCCGTCAAGAGGTGGGGCTTTTAGTAAAGATCAAGAGATTTCATGGAGAGGCCTTGGTTTCTGGCTGTGGTGTTGTTTGAAAGTGGAACAAGGTCAGCTTTTGAATGCTATGAATTCTGATATTTAAAAAAATATGCTACTTTTTTGTTTTTGTTCATAATAACACTGTGCATTTTTCTCTGGCATGTAGCAGGTTAGGAAGTTAAAATCATATCAGTCTGGAATGTTTCTCTTTTGGGGACAAGAAGTTGGCTTTGAGTTGTCTGGTTTTTATGGCACAAAGGAATGTAAGCCCTGATTTAGAAACTAAGTTAAAAGTGTTAGCTTGTCGAGAACCAGCAAAATATTTGTGGGCTGTAGGAGTTATTAACCAGTTTCTGACGAATGGTTAACAGACATGCAAACAAGGGAAATGCTTATCTTATGAAATTATTCTGACTAGTGTAAACAGGGCGGGCTGAAAGCGGTGCAAACTTTTCCAGGCTTGGCCCAAGTTATTGGATGCCATAGGAAGTGTTTTTGCAACATCTTGTTTCACCTCTGTACTGCCTCAATCAGCTTTTTGAGCAGCAGAGAGCGGTACACTATGATCTCACTTCCTCTCTTGTTACTACATAAAAATTATTAGCTTATTAGATCAGCTGTTCTTTTCCCTTCCTGAGATTTATATGCATTCTTCCCAGGTTTGATTATTCAGCAGAATTCTTCTGATAGTGAACAGGATCTGATGGGAAATAACACATTCAGCTTCCCAAAAAACTTGTGTTTTCTTATCCAAAGGAAGTGTTGTGGAGGGTCATAAATCCAGCTTTTTGGGGGGAGGGGATTTCTGTCAGTGGAAGTGAACCTTGAACTGTTTCTTTAACTTTAGAATCACTTTTTCTCCTGACCAGGCTTTGAAATTTACCAGATTTCTCCTGTAAATAATTTTTGCTGAGGGACATACTAAAATCTCTAATTTCTCTCCTCAGTGTCTTAGTATCTGTATTTGGGGAAGTGGTCAGTGCAAAAATCCAAATCAAAGGATATCTGACAAAATGATTAATATTTTATTGAATTCCTCCAACACTGGAGAGCAATCCACTTCCCAAGATAATTGGTTCCATTGTCATACTGCTCAAGTAGTAAGGAAGTTTTTCCTGATAGTCACCTGATATTTGCCTTCCTATAACTTGAGCCCACTGTTGCTTGAAAAGATACTTTTACAATCTTTCAAGTACTGTATATAATTTATATATACAGTATATTTTATTGTTTTAATTTCACAAAATTTGACAAACGTGGCTTATTCCCTTTTCCCCTCGACTTTCATCCCTGTGCCTGAGACTTCAGTTGCATCCAGAACAGATGTAATTAATTTGGATTATTGCAATGTCCTTTAAAGGAGGCTTTCCTTGCATGATTGTCACTGTGCCTATAGAGAAGTTCCTATGCTTATTTTCAGGCTTGACATTTGAGTAAGAACACAGAATCCATGGCACCTCCTCTTGTACTCTCTGAATTTCTAATTGTGTGAGTAAAACAGTGATGGGCGGTGCACGGGCAATATGCTCCTGAATAGTAACATTCAAGTATGATTCTGTAAGCAGTGCCTGAACTGGTCTATGGTTACTAACAGATTTTCAGTCTGAGGTAGACTTTCATATATAACAGGGCTGTCCAACTTTGAACTGCATGCGTGCTCCCTTCCAAAGAGTGTGCATGCCCATGCCACGTGCACACTCCTAACCACTCCTCTACCCTGCCAGGCCCCCAAGGTTGCCAGCATTGGCAGCAGCACCACGCACGCTCCTTCACCCCCCACTCCCAAGGTCCCCACCACTGGCGGCAGCGGCGCACACTCCTTGCCGCTCCTCCATCCCTGCCACCCGCTCCACTGGGTTCTTAGTGCTGGCGGTGGCAGCACACGCTCCACGCCGCTCCTCTACCCCACCCACCCACCAAGGTCCCCAGTGCTGGGGGTGGCACGTGTGTGCTTCACGCTGCTCCTCCGTCCCTGCCTCCCGCACCCCAATGTAACCCAGCAAAAAAGAAATTATCTCCCTCCCCCCCCCCCCGATATAGTGGTGGACGGGAGGTGGTCGGAGACCTGGTGGGCCACTTTGGAGGGCCCTGCGGGCTGCCAGTTGCCCGCTGTCGACACGTCGAACAGGCCTGATCTATAAAGACAACATGCATATATAAATCTACCTGAGATGGAAAATCTTGTATGCATTAGCTACGGGCGTTACAAAAGAAACCAGTTGTGGTGCATCTTGAGATGCCACTTTCACCCTAATCCACTTGCTACCATCCCTTTCATGCCGACTCTTTGTACACTCCCTAAGCGGGGTCGGCCCTGGTTAGTACTTGGATGGGAGACCACCAGGGAATACCAGATGCTGTAGGCGCCTGGAGTAGGAACTGGCAAACCACTCCAGTATTCATGCCAAGAAAACTCCATGGACGTGGAGTCACGAAGGGACGGTCACGACTGTAATGACACAACACACACACACAATGCTCTGACCACTTCTGTTTTCTGATGTCTGAGCCAGCCAACTGACTGGTAAGGTGATTCAGGGGATCTTGCTTTATGAGCTGTGGGACTCAACCAGTTGTGGGGGCTCTTTCCCCTCAACCTAATGCCCTCCACAAATATTGAACGGTGTCGCCTGAACTGGCCACACCATCTGGGGTTTTGTGGGAAATGAAGTCCAGCTCATTTGGTTGCAACCAGCTTATGGGGAAGTTGCTCTCCCCCCCCCCCTCCACCAACCAAGAACTGGTCAATCCCGTTTTGGTGGCATTTGGGCTGTGAGCTATTTCTGTTTGTTGTACACCCAGAAATGCTCATGATCCCTAATCTAAACCATTCCCCTCTTAAGTCCCTCCCAGTGTGATTACAAAGCATTTTCATGTGGTACCAGTGACCTTGGGTAAGTTCTGAGTTGCATTAAAAATGTTTGTAACATTTTCCCTGCCTTACCCAATAGCAACTAAGTAACTTTGTGCTTATTTTAAAAGTCTTCCTCTTCAGTTGTGTCCAGAGATTTCTGTATCCTTTCTAGATTTTCTCTCTCTATACCAGTGAGGAAATTTCCAGCCACATGCCTTGCTATCTAGTTCTATCTTTGACACTAGGGATCCATTCCACCTCCCCCACACTCCTAATTCAGACATTTTCTACTTCTGATTTGCATAAATGTGATTGTGCAGTGTATTTAGTTAATTGTGCATTAAATTGAAACAAGAGTGAACAGGCGCTACATTCACCCATCCGTGGCCCACAGATGTTGAACTGCTTCAGTGTATTATTACTTATCTGTAGAAGTACTGAAACAACTATTAGCATTCCCCCACATGTAGTTTTCTCCCGCTTGACTTACAGATATATGAGCCTTGCAGAATCGGTTTCAGTGCAGCATTCTGGTGCTGCTCAATTCCTCTTCCTTACCCAGAAGGGCGGCAGATATCAAGGACTACCCATCCCAACAACAGGCAAAAGGCATTGCCTGTGTTTCCTCCCGGCAAACTCAGCTGTACGTGCCCTCAGATACTATGAGATTGCAAGATGCTCAATGGACACCAAAATCAAGGGAACTATTGGTAGCCTGCCAAGGGCCATTTAATCAGAGCCAGCCGTGCTTTATCTGGCTAGTAGTCTCTTTCTGCCCAAAGAAACCTCAGGTGTGAATAACTTATGGTGAAATCAGCTCGGAATATCAATTGCTGTTTGTGCTACCTGTCGTGTGTGTGTGTGTGTGTGTGTGTGTGTGTGTGTGTGTGTGTGTGTGTGTGTGTGTGTGTGTGAGTGAGTGTGTGTGTGAGAGAGAGAGAGAGAGAGAGAGAGAGAGAGAGAGAGAGACTGTTCCAATCCAGCCATGAAGCTGAACCTTTAGTAGGGAACCTGATGCACTCTGTTTAACCTACCTCACAAGATTGTTGTGGTCAAAAATGAGGAGATGCAAGAAGCACATGGATTGCCTTCTGCTCCCTGGAGGAAGGCAGGTAGTACACAGAACAAACAGATGTTGCCCATGAGCTCTTTAATGAGGGATTGAGACCAATTCTTCAATACAGTACTCATAAATCTCAGTGGCACATCCTGTGAACAACTAGTGGAGGGACAGAGTGTCCAATAAAGGTGAGGTAGTTTGCATTGAACAAGCTCTCTGGGTGACTTCGAGCCAGCTTGTCAGCCAACCTTACAGGACTGTTAAGAAGGTGAAATGAGGCAGAACCTCAACTGCTAGTTGGATGGGCAGGATAAGAGACTGATTCTGAGTAGTGGCAGAGTAAAGCAGCTGCTGCCACAGCTCAAGGTGGTCATTGGTAGAGGCCCTGTAAGGTTAGTGGCACCTGCCATAGGTTGCTGCTAGGCCAGGGCAGTATATAAATGCATGTACAATAGAATAGTTTCAGATTAGACTTTTCTCCCCTTGTGCCTGTTCTCTGCTGTTTAGAGGTGGCTAGCTAAGCTTGCCTTTTTGGACAGGTTTCTCTGTTGCATGAGAATGGACTGTGTGGTACTTTGGTTATCTATTCATTATTCAGTGGAACCAGCATATTTAGTTTTGCTAGCATCCCGTTCAGAGACTTGTGCAATGCAAGTGTTGACATTTGACATTGTTGAGATTGAATGCCATAGACACTGTCACTGTGTGAAACACAGAAGGTTCTTTAAAATTTTTCAACAAATGGCAATGGAGCTATGGTTAGGATATATTGCAGCTATCTACTGAATTGGCCCTTTGGAACACCAAGTGTTGTGGGAAATGGACTAAATCTATTTGCCAGGTTCTCGACGGGACTTGCTGAGTCTTTTGGCCAACTCTTCTCTTGCAGTGCCAAGGAGATACTTGGAAGTTTGTGGAGCCCCTGATGGTTGCATGCAGCGTGACGGCCTGGCACCAAAACTTCCATGCAGGTTGACCTGTTTTCCAGCAGGAGCATAAATAGTTAATGGGTCTGCAGTTTGGCTTCTGTTTTGCTAAGTCAGCTGAAAGTGACTCACTTGGGGTGGAGGTGGGGAGGTGGCAGGCAGGGCCTTTGTGAGGAAGGACTTTACCTTGTGCGGGGGGGGGGGGAGGGGGAGAGGAAGAGTGCAAAATGAGTATTGTCACTGAGGTTAGAGAGAACTTCCGTAATGAACCAAAGGAAACAGCTTTTGTTTAGAGTAATTTGAGAATTGAAATGTGAGTGAAAGGAGAAGAAATGCAGGAAGTCAAAATATTGGTTTCATTTGTTTTAAGTATACAAATACTAAAAGACCAAACCAATACCGTACTAAAAGACAGTAAACAAAAAAACACAACCATACATTCAAACCAGTAAGGCACAACTGTCCATTTTAAATTGCTCTTCAGGTAGGCAGTAACCAAGGGACACCCCCCCAAAAAAGAGGAAAGTCTGTGTCTGCTTGTGGAAGGACAGCAAAAATGGAGCCACCTTGGCCTCTTGTGGGAGGGAGTTCCAAAGTCTGTGGGAGCAGCCACAAAGAAGGCCCTTTCCTGCGTCCTCCTCAAACACGCCGGGGAAGATGTTGGGACTGAGAGAAAGGCCTCTCCTGATGATCTTAATACCCAAGTACGCTCATAATGAGAGACACGGTGCTTGAAGCATGAGCACAAGCCCTTGTGGAAAGACAAAATTATAATCCCGTTTTGTAATTATTAGATGGCATCATATTGATGTGTAGAAGCTTTTCTCCTTCTCGTAATGTAAGAACCCCGAGAGTCACCTACTTGCATGTCGGGAAACTCAAGGCAAATAAGAAGTCTTTCACATAGCAGCAGAACTCACTCCTACAGGATGTAAGCCAGTGCCAGCGTCAACCCCTTTTGCAAATTTCGTTTGATAAATTCTTGGATGTAAAGGGCATCAACGCCTAACATTCGAGATAGTTATGTGTCACTTTCCATATTGCAGGCAGGGTACTTTTGTGTGTCAACTGCTAGTTACTATGGGTGGAAGAATGTTATTGTGTTCACATGCTGGACATGAGTAAGAATAAAAGCACGTGCATTTAAAGACAATAATTGTTTCGTGATTAAAATGAAGCTCCCAGTTTCGGTCAAGCAAGATGTTTAAAATCAGTCTTATAAATAAATCAGTTTTATAGTTAAATAAATTGTCCAGGAGAATCAAATTCCTTGCTTTGGCCTCTGCGGCCACATACTTAAATCACTGTGCTCTCCAGCAGCTCAAGTAAGGGTTATTCCTTCTACATAGACTTGGTTAAACCCGACAATCAGATGTTCTTATCTACATGTCCATCCACCGATATATTGTTTATTGAAGATAGGACTTAATTAAAAAGAGGGCCTTTGCAGTAAAAGCAACTCAAATGTCGAAAAGCCGAAGGTAGCGTGGTGGTGGCGATGTCTGACATGTTTTAACTGATAGAACATAGCACACCAAACGTAGTTATAGAACGAAGAACTGTCAGGACCGTTGACATTGCAATTTCAGGGGATGCCAGAGTTGACAACAATACAGTATGAAGAATTTTCACGCAATATTATAAACAGTTGCAGATCTCAGAAGCAATACCACCAGAGCTAAAAAACAAACTAACAAACAAAAACCCTTAGCCTTATTAGGAACAGTATACTGACATTTTGTTTTGAAACATTGGTTTTTGATGAAATTTGTATTAGTTATATAATACCTGTCAATGTTTTAACAGTGTTGATTGACTGTGCCAGTATTTTTTGAAGAATAAAGATAATGAAGAAGGTATTTAACAGATATTTATTTTTTTGCTACAACTTGTCACTGTTATGGAATAGCAGTCAATGTTTTTATAATTTTGACTGACTTGCTTGATATTTTTGAATAATAATAAAATTATATAGTAGGAAGGAGTCGGGCTTCCTCAGTTCTGTGATTTTATATCCATTTTTGGCAGGTTTTAACAAATTGTACAGTGTTGGGGAATGTTTGATTATCTTGGAATCAGTTTTTAAAAAAAACAGTAATGGGCATCTTTTATTTACACTTGCACAGCTGTAAAACACAACCTCAAAAACCGACCTTTGGCTGGTCTCTTCTTTGCATGGACCATGTCGTGCTGTGGTCGTTGTCTCCTTAAATGGGAACCATTCTGGATGGGAAGGGAAATGTGTTCTTTAGAGACTTTCTCAAGATGCTCCTTTATTGTCTTTCCAGTTGTTCTTATTGGTGACTCTGGAGTTGGTAAAAGCAACCTGCTCTCCCGCTTCACTCGCAATGAGTTCAACCTGGAAAGCAAAAGCACCATTGGGGTGGAGTTTGCAACGCGAAGCATCCAAGTGGACGGCAAGACAATCAAGGCTCAGATATGGGACACGGCGGGGCAAGAGCGATACCGTGCCATCACGTCTGCGTAAGTGCTGCTGTCTGAGGATATCTTGTTTGCACAGTTCATGGATCTTCTAGTGGGACCTTGGCCCTTTTTTTTCATATGATAATTCTACTGGGCATCAGATTAACCAGGATCACCTGAAAGGACATTCTTGGGTATTGGCTAGGTCCAAAATAAGGTTAGTTGTGGGGAGTTTTTCAAGCAGTTGTGAAATGCTGTTCTCCCAGAGACTTGAAAAATGCAGCATTGTCACTTTGTAAGAGGTTTTGAGACTTCTCCGTTTAGAGGTAAGCCTGAAGTGGTCAGATGAAATAGTTCCCCCCCCTCTGGCTTTATAAAAGGGCCAGCTGTCTCAGAGTTCTTGGTGTCATGGCACCAAAATGAGACCTTTAATTCTGTGGCGTTTCTCCCGAAGCCAGCTAAAACCTAGGCAACAGAATCTCTGCTGTTGGGCTGATCCTGGTTCCACAGTAATGTGCAGTTGATCAGAGATGTGGTCCTTTCTTTGCCCACTGCCCACGTGACCCCTTTCAATCCCCTCAGTGCAGGGAAAGGGGGGAGGCAACCACCTCTTCTGTTACCCAAACTGTGCCTGCCGGATGCCAGGCGCCTGCCCACAGGGGATGTCTTTTTGTGCCCACAGCTATTACCGAGGAGCTGTAGGAGCCTTACTGGTTTATGACATTGCAAAGCACCTCACCTACGAGAATGTGGAGCGGTGGCTGAAGGAATTGCGGGACCATGCGGACAGCAACATTGTCATTATGCTGGTGGGGAACAAGAGCGACTTGCGTCACCTGCGTGCCGTTCCAACAGATGAAGCCCGAGCATTTGCAGGTAACCAGGGAAGGGGGTGGGCAGGCAAGGTTTGTGCTACAGATTGTATTTCCCCCCCCCCCAGTGGATGGTTGATTTTCTGATCTGGCAACCCATCGGTTGAGTTGACAATTACACGAGAGGTCTTCTTGAAGGACAGTGCACCAATTGGGCAGGAGGAGCCATGGCCCTTTGGCGACTAGTGGAAATTTGCTTTAGCAAAGCAAAGTAAAGTGTTCTGCTTATATACCGCCCCATACTACTACAAGTAGTCTCTGGGTGGTTTACAGTTTTTTAATTACAGAGTGCAGGCTACACATTGCCCCCCCCCCAGCAAGCTGGGTACTCATTTTACTGACCTCGGAAAGATGGAAGGCTGAGTGAACTTGAGCCTGCTACCGGGGATTGAACCCAGGTCGTGAGCACAGTTTTACTTGCAGTACAGGCATTTAACCACTGCGCCACGAGGCTTTACTGAGTAAGCTGGCAAATGAAATCAGAACCAGGATATCCTCTGCCTTTTTTTTGGCAGCTCTGCCAACTAAGCCCCTGGGTTGTTGAGTTGTGTTGTGTTGAGTTGAGTTGAGTTGAGTTGATGGGCTTCAACATTGTCCATCCTAGCTTCGTTTTGACATACTGCAGCCAAACCTGATTTTTCTGCTTTGGAGCTTACTTGCCTCTGTACCTTTTGCAGATTTATCTAGAGTGCTTTCCCACCCCAATTGTGCCAGTATCATGAGCGCAGGCTTTACTTCCAGAAAATCTTGGGTCCAGGCCTTGGTACATTTAGTAGAATTGGAATTCAGCACAATCTACTATGGTTGGCTGCCCAGATTCCTAATCTGGTAAAAGCAAAAACAAAGTCATTTTACTGACCTCGGAAGGATAGACGTCTGAGTCAACCACGAGCCTGCTGCCTGGGATTGAACCCCAGGTCGTGGTACCAACTCAGTTGTTTTTTTCTGGAATCATTTCACCCTGAATGATGTGCTGTATGTTCATTGGGAGGCATATATTATGCTGTTGCAGGCATACACACTATAGAAACAGCAAGGATTTTTTTAATTAAATAAGAGTCTGAGCAGCCCCAGACCACTCCCTGAAGGTGAAGAGCAATTAAAATGTGCAGCCATCTGTTGTCACTGGCCTGTTCGTAAATCTGAAAGGCTTTCGACAAGTTTATTCCACCCTGGAATGTCGACCAGGCTTCTTGGCACTAATTGTGATTAAAAATACTTGATTTATGGCATTTGCAGTCAACAAAGGGCTTGTGCCTACAGCTGGGGGTGGGGTGGAGGAGGATGGGAATGGTATCATTTCTTGTCTTCAGTCTGAGAGGAATGTGACGCACACACATATACCGTCCCTCTTTCCTTGCATTAAAGATGCAATTTGATGAGGTTTGCAAGGTTTCCTCTTCTTTGGTCATGTGACATCTTGCTAATCACTTAAGGAAGAAAGAACAAAAGGATCTACAGCAGAAAACCTTGAATCTCTGCCAGTTTTCTTCTCCCTTTTCACCCCTGACTTTTTAAAGCTTTCTTTTCCACGTGATGGGAAAGGCTCTTCCTACAAGGGAACAAAAATTCAAGCATAGTTTCCAAAGCAAGGGAGGTGATAGTACCACTCTATTCTGCTCTGGTCAGACCCCACCTGGAGTACTGTGTCCAGTTCTGTGCTCCTCAATTTTAAAAGGATGTTGCAACCTTGAACGGGTCCAGAGGAGGGCGACCAGGATGGTTAAAGGTCTGGAACATATGTCTTACAAGGTGCGGCTTAGGGATCTCGGAATGTTTAGTCTTACAAAGAGAAGGCTGAGAGGGGATATGATAGCCATGTTTAAATATTTGAAAGGATGTCATATCGAAGAGGGGGCAGGCTTGTTTTCCATGGCTTCAGAGAACTAGGACTCGCGGCAATGGTTTCAAACTACAGGAAAAGAGATTCACTTTGAACATTAGGAAGAACTTTAGCAGTGGGATATACTGCTAGGAAAGGTGGTGGAGTCTCCTTCTTTGGAGTTTTTTAAGCAGAGGCTGGATGGCCATGGCCATCTGTCGGGAGTACTTAGATCGGGGTTCCTGCATGGCCCTTGAGGTCTCCTCCAACTCTGTATGAGTCTATGATTCTATGCCTCTAAAATGATTTATTCTTACTAGGATAAAGCGGCCTGCATTGTACTCTGTAAACCTCTGGAAAAGGGTCAGGCAGGAGTTTGGTGCTGCTGTTTAGTGTGGTGAGGGTCAACTGCTGGAGATCTTAGTGGTTTAGGTCTCTGCCTGCAGACTGCCATGTTGGGAGCTCAGTCCCTTCCAGCTCGTGAGACCCTTCCAGCTCTGCAGTTGAAAGGTTACTATTGTTGAAGCACCTTGCAGGCTTTTTGTAGGATAGCAATGCAATAAAAGTATGTAGGCAGTAACGGGTGGCAGGGTAGTTATTCTCCGGAGAAGTTTATATAGGGATATCAGGACAATATGAGGCATGACTGAAAGTAGGCTTGAAGGAAAAGGCCACTTTGGGCGCAGTGTACGGTCTTGTCCTAAAGACACACAGAACAACATTTGGCACCAGGTTTCCTGCTTTTTTGGCTGCAGAGGGAAATTGTGCAAGCGCCAGAGGGGCAGAGGGGCCTTGGGCAGCCTCTTACTCAGGCCACCTTCCTGGGTCTGTAGGTGCTCGGGGAGGCTCCCTTCCCACCAGCTGCAACACCTCTGACAGGCTTCTCTCGTTTTCCTGCAGAAAAGAACGGCCTGTCATTTATTGAGACCTCTGCTTTGGACTCGACAAATGTGGAAGCGGCTTTCCAGACGATTCTGACAGGTGAGATGGCCCTCTGGGAAGGAACTCTTTCTTCATGGTAGACTTTGCATGCTCGGGGCTCTCTTGCCCTGCTCTCAGCTTCTCCGGGCGGGTGCTTTGCCCCTGAGGGAGAAAGGAGGCCAAACTAGAACGCTGGCCCTTTGGGCCTTGTCCAACAGAGCAGTTCTTATGCATGTAAGTTAAGAAGGCTTGTTTAGGTCCCATGTCTTATTCCAAGGCACATACATTGGCCTTGGTGGGGCTGCACCCTACCCGCAGCTTCTGGAGGGCAGGGGAGAATGGGAGAATTGGGGGGTGTCTTCACTGTGGTCCTTGGCACTACAGAGTTTCAGTGATAAAATCAGTGATAAACAGAGAAACTTGCACAGCCATTGGGCATCATGTCGCCGGTGGGCTCCTCCCCAGTCCCCTCTTTCTGTTGCTTCATGTTAGTTTTCTCCCATTTTTCCAAGCTTTTGGGCTTAGTGTGATTCCTAATGGATCCCAAGAGTCTCTCCCCCACCCCACCCAACGTGCCCATCCCATCATATAGGAATGCCTCTGGCTGAGTCTTTCATGCAATTTGATGTTGGTTCTCCTTTGGAGAGAATCTTCTTCTGTCTTCCCTCCTGAACATGATGTGCCTATGTGTTGCTTAAGACCTCTTGCGCAGCCTCATTCTTCTTTGGCCAGTAGGGGAAATTAAACCAGACGTAGTTTACAAAGGATTGTGGAGCCTCAGAGAAAAAGTTAGTGCCTCGAAGTCAACCTGTTGTTCAATTCGCCCCAAAGCCATGTACATGGATTACTATGGCTGTCTAAGGAAGGACCGTTTCTGTGTCCTAGCCAGAGATGCCAGGGAGTGAGGCTGTGGGACCCTTGGCATGCAAAGTATCTGCATTACTACTTAGAGCTGGCAGTCCTTCTATCTCTGGAAAAGCCTGGGTGAACTAGGCAAAGCAAACACTTGCTAATTTGTGTCATGTAGAATTCAGCAACTTTAGTGAACTTATTTTTGCATAGTAGCTCTGCCAGAAGATAGCATTTGATGCCAGAATTCCTGTATCACTCTTACCATTGTGGTTAACGAGACACCACTCGTGGTCACCGCATTTACTGATTTATAGTTGAGAGTGAAGAGCAGCACAGAGCCACTTATGTCTGTGTTCCATAAATCTTTTGCCGTTCACTACAAAAGTTACCCTGTATGGATTACCCACTAAGTTAGTGGTGGCGAACCTTCAGCGCTCCAGATGTTTTAGACCACAACTCCCAGAATTCCGAGCCTAGATTGCCAATGACAAAGGACTGTGGGAGTTGTGGTCCAAAACATCTGTAGTGCCGAAGGTTTGTCGCTGCTGCACTAAGTGATGTATCATTTCACTTCAACAGCCTTGGCCTTCCAAAGTGTGGAAATGAAGGTGCCCCCCCCCACACACACACACCAATTGCTGTTGGAGAAATAGCAGTCTTCAGGAAGATTGTTGAGGTGGGGAGGTTCAGTCCTCCCAAATTCTCCCCTTCACTTCTCCATCACTGATCATGTTTAGTGTGGGAAAAGCTGGCTGTTCCTCCAAGCTTGCAACAGCCATGCTCATTGTATCCACTAGTTGGAGATGAGGTTTTACTGTGGTTTCTCCCTTGAGCAATCCTAATCCTGAGAGGACATGGATGTGTGAATTCACATGTATCCTTGTCCTGCTTTCCACCAGCTCCACCTGTTTCTTCAGTCCTTGAGGAGTGTTTGTGGCCACAGGCGCTTGTAAGCACTACAAGTAGGCTGCTCATTTCACACTTTTTGTGGAGCTCCTGTCTGTAAAAAGTTTGCCTTGCTCAGATCAAGGTTCACCTGGTCCATTATCTTCTCAAGACTGGTGGGTGATTCAGAGGAAGTCACAGCAGACGTGTTCCTTGGGCATCATGGCCACACCTCTGATGAGCAGCATAAGGATGTGAGGAAATGTATGTGAGTAAAGGAAAGCAATTTAATAACTTTTATGGAATTGAGAGGTAGCATTTTTCATTTCCCTAGCCCATTTAACCATAACATTAAACCAAACCATGATATAACATCCATCCTGTACAAAATGGAAGACCCACTTCTGTGCCAAGAAAAATCTGGAAATAAGTTGATTTGGTCGCAACTGGCACACAAGTTAGCCCAGCTTCTAAAAAATAGGAGTTTCTGGTTGTTCTGAAATGGGGAGCAGGAAGAGAGATGACATTTGAGCCCAGAATTCCAGGATGCAGAGAGATACCAGTCAGTGATAATGGAAATTTTCCTCTGCTTTCAGAGATTTACCGCATTGTGTCTCAGAAGCAGATGTCAGACAGACGTGAGAACGACATGTCTCCAAGCAACAACGTGGTCCCGATCCATGTCCCCCCGACTACGGAAAATAAACCAAAGATGCAGTGCTGTCAAAATATATAAACCAATTTCATTCCTCAAAAGCTGTGTATATTTCCCCCAGGTTCAAAATGGAGATAGATCTTGAATTCACATTTTCTCATCCTTGGTTCTACCTGTTATGGCCTTTTCTGTTCTCTTCTATCTGTTTTGGTCTTCTCTCTGGATTTCTCCATATCTTTTAACTCCTTCCCCTCACCTTTAATTTCAGTATTATGAATCATCCATTGTTTGCATGTGGCTGCAGCATTATCAGAATGCTAGTCCAGGCAGGGCAATTTTTAAAAACCTTGCGACTGATATCCACTTGAAGCATGTTGGTTCCTTTCAACAGATGACTAAGTTAAGTTGCAGTAATCTTTACAGTTCAGACAGTCGTCCTGCAAGTATGAGCGTATGAGAGATCTCAGTCTTTTAACTATCCTTTCAACTTCAGTTAGTAGATGGTGCACATCTTGGAAAGGGCAATGTAAGGTTTATGGTGGCCCTTGGTTTCCTCCAACACTCCCAGTACCAGCAGGTTCTCGGGGCTACAATTATTTTTGGCTAATGCCCAGAGTTTCCCAGGTATTTGCAGATATTAGTAAATGTAGTCATTTTGGGGTAAAAGCATGGCTTAAAAAGGTTAGGAGTTGCAAGTGGCATTACTTGAAAAGCCAACCCCCATCCTACCCCAAGCCTGCTTGCTTCTTAGTTCTGTTCCCCAAATTGGTAGTAGTATCAGTGCTTGGAAGCACAGTTATACTTAGACTTTGATTCAAACACAGTAGTCACATTCACATCCTCAGATAAGCAAGTGAGAGATGGTCATCACATGTTGGGGGATGTTTGGGCCCAATGGGATGGTGAGGGGAGCCTTCTGTAGAATAAGAAGGAAGGCATGAGCCCATATACTTTGCTTGCTAGGATCGCTGGCAGGTTACTCATTGCTGCACCTTTGATGGCTCATTTTATTGGTTGATGCCGTAGTACTTGTTCAGCAGAAGAGGTGGGGGGGGGAGAACTCTTGGGCATGTAGAAGGCCTGGAAGTGAGGATAATCACTCCTCACATTTCTTCCTAATCCAGTCCTTTTTATTTGAATCGCCTTCGAAACTAGTTTTAGCTCTCCTAAGTGCAATGACTACTCAAAGGCATGTTGGCTGCTTTGCAGACCTAGCAAGAGGTCTGTTTTTCTAGTTTTGGGCCAGTAGTACTTGAGCGGCTAGAAGGTCGTCCCGGTCTGTACAAAGGAGCACAGCTCAACAGACTTAAGATGGCATGTACTTTGAGGCTGTCTAGAGCGGAGGTATTTCTGGAAACTTTTCTCCTCTGCATTTTTGTAGCTTGCAGCAACCGTGGATTGTCCTCTCCTAAAGCACTGTTCAGGTGGGATGTTAGCACAGAACACACAACTCACTCTTTCTGTCTGTGGTATTTGGAAAGGTTGAATCCAGAAGAGAAAATGACTCCCCCCCCCACACACACCCTAAGCCTCCAGGCTTGGAGAGGAGAGGAGAGAGGGAGGAAGGAAGGAAGCTTTTTACAAGGATGCCTCAGGCCCAGGCTGTGTCCCTTTCCTTCCTGCAGCCTCCGAGAGGAGGGCACGCACAAAGTGCTGAGTCTCTCAGCCAGCCTGTTGGCCTTGCGGTGCTCATGACGTGTGAGGCACACAGAGGGCATTGCTGTAGTCCCTTCATCTTGTTTCACACTCTCTGTAATGTTTATCTTTCAGATATTTTCTTTTTCAAATCTTTTTTTTTGTGTAAATTGCTTTGTACTGTCTGCATATTCTGTACCTTGAATATTTTTTAAGATTGATTTAAAACTATTCATTATTGGAATTCTAATAAAGAATTGCAGGGGACTGTTAAGCTGTTGTGAAGTGAACTTATTTCAAGTTTACACTGTTGTGGACATGACTTGACATTCATGAAGATGATTAAAATGTGCATTCCATAGAATTCAGAATACAGTAAATTATATGGCTCAATGCAAGATGCAGATCTCGGTCATTTGCTGCTCCACTTCATGGACTTTGTTGTGAAACTGTCTTGGCGGAAGTTTGAATGTCTGTTCACACTGCAGTTTAGGGACGAGAGAAACTGAGTGATGGAGGCTTCAGGGAAGGGTGAGCAGTGAGTTTTTCCCTCTGAACCCTGAATTGTACATGCATATGCATATGCATGCATGCATATGTATGTACGTATGTATGTACGTACGAGTATGTATTTATTTTTCACTATGTTGGAAGTTTGTGGGACATCCCCTTCAATAACCTAATACAGTGTGATACCTTGTATAAAGGAATTAATTCATTCCAAATGAAATTATGTTAAGCAAATTATCCTTTATACAAATTCCCATAGGAATGCATTGAAAATGGAATAATCCCATTTTTATGTTGTACGGATTCTCCCCATAGGCGATTATGTTAAGCAAATTTCCCCTGTCTCCGGAATGTTTATGTTGTACAATTTTTACGTTATGCAAGATTTTGTTATACAAGGGTACACTGTAGATGTGAGTGGGAGATGTTAAGCACCAAGGATGTGTAACAGGACAGAACACAAGGTATCACCAGGTAACAATAGGGGAGTGTGATAGTGGTGGTACACCCACCGAGGTCTTGTTCTGTGTCTGAAAAGTTTCGGGTCTTCAAGATATGCTCCTGGATTAGAGAGAGTTCACAAAACAGTTCAGTGTTATCAAGTGAATTCAACATAACGTTCCCCTCTCCAGAACTGGTGGGAATAGTAGTAATATTTGCAGACTTAGCCTCTCCGTTAACAAGTTTGTCATGGATCAGGATGGGTCTGGGCTTACAAAGGACTGTGTTATAAAAATGCAGAGCTGACAGAAATTCAGTTTATTTTTTACAAGGTAGACCACGTTTGTGTGGCCAACAATTATTACAAATATGTCTTGCTTTTAAAAAAGTATTGCCATTACAATGTCTTGATCCCTTTTTAAAGGAATGCTATGTATATAATATTATGTATCATGTGTCTAGATTTTCTTTCTGCTTGATGCAGTACACATTTCTTCACTGAATTTGGCTCTCCAGCTCCCCTAAAGCCAAAGGGTACTTGGCTAACTTGATGACATCTGTATAGCAATAGAGCCTATGTAGGTTTTTTTTTTGGGGGGGGGGAGGCTTGCACGATTTGTGGTGCTGCTAAAGGGAAAGCTCTGAATTCTTGCATTCTCTCACAAAAAGGGCAGAGCTGGGCACTGCCTGCATTTGTCATCAGACCTAAGCTGGCAAAGGTGGCAACTGTACCATTTCACACATGCAGGCTACAACCCAGAAGGTGATCACAGGTGCAGGGTGACGACACTCCTGACATGGCAGCAGTCCATATTACTTGCTTAATCTGGGTTCAATAGGCTAACTTCCAAGTGAGATATGAACCCAATCCGGAAGTGACCCTGTCTCAGTAAAAGCCTTCACAGAGGACTTTTCCCATCACTAGTTCTGAGGTAAGTTTTTCCCCCTATACATATAATTAAAATATATATCCCTACTGGCCCTACAAAATAAGGTTCTGCTACTTCTTATATTTTTGGATAAGGCTTTCCCGGAAAGTAAAACGGCTATTGCTGATCGGTCATTTTCCCCCATGCACACATGCAGCATTCCTGTAAATAATCGCATTTCCTCCTGTGCTGTGGAAAAATCGTGGTTGCCTCGAATCTTCCTGGGGAACCTTGGAAGGATGCAGCAGCAGTCTCTACCCAGCTGCCTGCAAGCCCACATCTATAGCGAAAGGGCTTTGGGACAGTCTTGCCTCTTGGGAGGTCCCGTCTTCTCTGTGGGCCACTCAGTTTCTTTTGCTCTCTTGTGATACACTTTGCTCTCTTCTGATTCAAATGAACGTGGAGCAACAGGATGATCTAAGACTGGAATCTCCAATATGGCACCCTCCAGATATGATGGAGAAGAACTCCTCATTGCCAGGTGGCATGGTCACTGGGAGATCTAGTCCAGTATAACTGGAAGGCCGCAGACGGGTAAGGGCTAGGCTAACGGATGAGATCTTTGAGTTCAAGGACTCCACCCCTCCACAGCCAATCTAACCCGAGGGCAGTTGAGTAAGGTCTAAGTAAAAATGCACAGGGCTGAAACAAGCCCCGGGCAATTGGCCCTGAAAAAGGTTTCCTGTGGGAGGGTTTTTTCCAAGACAAGTGAAACCAGCTCCATGAGAGAAGGGCTGGTCTTCCCAGCTGCACTCTTCATGAAAACCCCACAGGGGATGCACAGCGTAATCTGAACATGATGGCCGTGCTGCTGGCATCCATGTTGAGAGAGCTGGGAAGGGGGTTGGCTACCTCGGAGCCCAACACAGCAAGCTGCCCTTATGGGAGGACCTCATCTTTCCCCGTAGGCAATGGTGGGTTGGGCTGTTGGAAATTTTCTGGAGTGCTGCCCTCTTCTCGTCACATAAAGCACTGACGAAACTAAGCTCCAAAAAAGAAGGAACCTCCAAAAAGAAAGAACCGTGCCCCCCTCACCAGTGTGAGATTTAGCCTTTGGGTCTCTTGGATACATTGAGTTGGAGCCCTGGAGGTTCAACATCCACCAGTAAGGAAGTCGGAGAAGGTTGAACCATCCCTGCATCTCTCCTCCACCAGAGCAGGTGCCAGAGGGGAGATGGATGGAGGTCGCAGGCCATTTCCTTCCTTAACAACAACACCCCCCCTCCCCAGGTCATGGCTGCTCCACCAGAGAAGCCCCTCAGTCTGCATGTGATACTTTACTACCACCACCACCACCATCACCTCCGTTTGCCCTGCTGGCAAACCGGGGGGGGGGGATGTCTGCCTCTGGACTGATGTAGAATGAGTCTAGCTTTTGTTTCCATGCCTTCAGAAAAAGTGAAGCACAACTGTTCACGGACAGGAATATTGCATCTTGGTTTGACACTAGAACCAGGACGCCTCCTTATAACATCTCTAATCAGTGGGCCAGTCTTGCTCACTGAAGCCCGGGAGCTGTCCAGAAGCAGCAGCTCTCGCTGGTAGGCAGGAGCCTCTCCAGGCCTGGCAGGACATCACCGGGAATGGACACGACACCTGTGTGTGCAATGGCTTTGCTTCTCTCCAAGCCTCCACTGAACGTGACATGTTTGGTTACAAAGAGACCCAAACCTCACCCATTCTCCCCATCACAGAGGGAGCTCGCCAACGGGGCCTTCCCTTTTGCAGGAGTTTCCTACCATTTTTTCCTGATCAACGAGTCTCACGGTAGCTGTCATTGCCAGCAGGGGAATGTTCAAGGTGAGAGAGTGGGATGTAGTATGACAGATTCCTAAGTGGTATCAAGTTACAAGAACATGTCTTATAAAAGGGGCCATTAGCCTAGTCATTTTCAGAATTTGGGCACTACCTTTCTGATCCTGTAAAGTGGTGGGAACGGTACCCCCATTCTGTTACCTGTCCTTGCTGTCCTTATTACCGTCCTCAGAGTCCATTGTTGTACCAATATTCTTGGCAAATTAGTGAGAGAAGCCTTGCTTTTGACCTCCTTTGCTTATGAAATCCTTCTGGTCCACCTGTTTTAAATAACGCAAATTGTATTTTAGCATCTCATTTCATTTCCCTTTCTCATGTGGTTCCCACTCCTGTGTTTTAAAGGGAGTTTAAGTTCAAAATTTCTGGAGGCCTAGTAATCCTTCACTGCGACACTTGCTGCCTTCCAGCCTGACTTGTGTTCACAGCTGCACATCACTGTGTGCACATCACACCACCGCCACTCCTTCACTGTGTCTCTAAGTTCTACAAGGAATGCAACGTATAAGGAATAATATATGGAGCATTTACTTGTGCCATGGATGTTGTGCTTTCGCTCTGCCCAGCAAATATTCTTTTCATTTCTCAGGTGGCGGGAACTAGCAAAGCAAAGCAAAGCAAAGCAAACTGTGCTGCTTATACACCCATGTGCTTAAAGCACTTTCTATAGATTGTTTTTCAATTCATTTATTGCCGGCTACACAAGCTTTGCGGGGTTGCCTAAGCCCTTTTCTAATCTGCATCGGTACCCCAGATGGCAAGCCTGGGCATGGGCCAGCCAGGACAGGATCCCTGACTGGGTGCGTGGTTGAACTGCTTGACCCTATCTCTTGAAAATGGGTCAATGGAGCCTGGCTCTCAGGAAATGGACAAGGGAAGGGCAGAAGCCTTATTCGGCCAACCGGCCACTCTCCAGTTCTCTGCCATTCTGAGCAAGGATTGTTTTCTAAACTTCTGCAGACATTTGGAATGCATGCAGTCATTTGAGATCACCAGTCTTTCGGGTCTTCAACCTCACACATTCCACGCACAGTTTTAAGCAGCAGGTTGACATATAAAATGAGCACAGAGAAACACAAGGCAGCTCAATGGCACGACCTAGCTATGATGGAAGCAACTGCTGTCAATGTTCACGAGGAAAGCGTGTTTGCTCTGGCTTTACCGAGGGATGCGTCCTTGAAGCTGCAAGAGGTTACACAACATATTCCAACGTCTTTCTAAGCATTGTCTTTAAGAAGTAAATGATCTCTTTTAAGCAGGTGGTAGTATAGTACATATGCAGCTATAAATGCTTGCAGCTAGGAAGTTTCGTGGCTGCCCCCCTCCCACCCCACCAAGGTAAAAAGCAAAATCAAGTCAAGAAAACACTTTGTCCAATGTTGTGGACTCAAGTCCAATGGCTTCCAGTTGTCTCTCCCCCCACCAACCCACCCACCCACCCGCCCGCCCACTGCAGTTATACATACAGTTTTTTCTTGTTTTCCTGTGGCCTGTATAAAACTGTCTTGTAAAATAAGACTTTCATGCAGAAGGAAGGTGGCCCCAAAGGAGTGTCCCTTTAGGTCTGTTGTGTGGGCTGTCTTGGGTCATTGTTTCCTCTCTCTCCAGCATGTAGGAGAACAAAATAGAAAGGGCTGTCATCTCCTTGTTCGTTGCGTCCGAGAGCAGTGTTCACAGGGGGCATTGTCATGGGGTAGGGGTGGGGAATGACACAGCCCTTTAAGACTGCTTGTCCCAAAGAGTCCCATGTGTTGGGCTGTGTCTTACGGGGAGAATGTCATAGTGACAGGGGATGTGACTGTTTCTGGGCAGGTCATATGGATTTTGGATGTAGCCAGCATTGCGGAGACGGGTCTCATGGACCACACTGATGGTGGGCTCTGCCAAGACAACAACAGGAACACATTTGAGGCACCTTCTCTAAGCAAAGCATTTCTCAATTATTTAAAATATTTATACCCCGCCTCCCTCTTTTAAAAAGACCCAGAAACAAAAACCTGTAAAGATTTAAAGAGAAAGGCTGAGTCTGCCTGAACTATTGGTTCCAACACTTCTTAGCTGTTAATAATTGTGAGAACGGTTGTGCTGGAAACATATGGAGGTTCCTTCACTTGGACACCAAGCTTGTGGTTCCGAGGAAACCCTGACACTCAAATGGGCTTCTCTTTCCAATACAGACATACTTCCACTGCTCCATGAAGGCATGAAGCCTTGCAGTCAACAGGCAACTCAGTCACCTGTTGTTGTTTCTACTCTAAACTCGAGCAGGAAAAGATATGTGTTCAACTTCTGCTGGACTGCTTTCTGATTGCCAACACTTATCTGGTCAATAAGGAAAAAGGATGCCGTCTTTCAAAATTGTTGACATGTTTGCAATCTATCTTTCCTTAAAACAAAGATGCAAAAGCAGAAGAAAGAAACCTGAGTTGCCCCCGTGGCAAGGTGTAGCGCTACGGCCCAAGGTGCCAACTGCTACAGAGATCTGTATCAGGAGCATTGACTTTCCCTCTCGTGTGCTGTTTACAGCCCTTTCACATTTTTAAGGCTGCCAATGTATCTTTAACATATAAGGAGGCATGCACAGCTTATCCCTAGATAAATCCTACGATGGTTTGCTCACATGCCGGTCTGGTTTGGACTGCAGACATGTCTCATCTTCTTTAGCATCTGGCTTTATGATACCAGGGTGTGCAATGCCATTTCTGTAACCCTAACTCACGAGACTTTTTTATATCGAGACAGGTCACTCTTTTACTGAGCAAAAACAGTATAAAACTTGGCTCATGAAGGCATCGGATCTTTGCCAAAAAGAGAAAAAATGGAACTTTAGAAAGCAGAAGAGTTTCTAAAAGGGATTCCATTAGAGTGGCTGGTGAGGATCCTTGCATCCCTGGAGCCAGAGAAATTGGTTTTGGATCCCAAATATTATCCCCAGCCCGATCCATCAGTTTGTCACCCTTTCTGTCTTTGGTTGAGACCAAACATCTTCCCCAACAGTTGCTTGGGGCCATACTTGCTGACAGTTCCTGGGTACTCACCAATGTCATAGATGTTCTTATTGGCCGTTGACAAGGCTGGCGTGTCAGAGTAGGATGAGTCCCGGTGAACAGGAGATTTCATTTCCACGTAGCTGCTCTCAGAATGTTTGCATGTCAAGATGGGGGGGTCTTTGATGGTGGCGTAAGGGTTTTCGCTGCTGTTGAGGGAACAAGTGCTGGAGCTGCAGGCCGATTCCTTCATGTAGTCTGCAAGACAAGAGTCGGTCCAGCCTCTTTAGTCTCGTCGCTACCGAACCCGGGGCCAGGGGGAGGGAAGGGTGGATGTCTAGCCCTCAGGGCGCACCGCACTGTGAACCCACCAGTTACGCCTCGGGTATGTCCGAACCACAGTCTCGCCAAACCATCTGCTCATCCAAACTCATTCGCAAGTCATTTCCTGAACATTCAGTAGGAAGAAAAAAAGGCCCTTCAGTGCTACAGCTCTCAGGGTTACAAGGGTCTCATTGCGATTGTACAGTACATTGCGCACACACGGCTCCCCTGCCCCACATCTTTAAAGGAAAACCCCAGGTAAGTACACTGCCGACACCACTCCCAGGGGGCTCCTAACCAAAAAGTCATGCACAATCCCTCCCCATGCCAAGAGACTTCGGCAAACAAGGCAAATTGGAGTATCAGAGATAACGACACCCAAGGGCTGCTACAGCCGAGCCTTCCAAGGCATCTCCTGGAACAGGCTGTTGGAACCAGAGATGCATTGGGCATTGCGATTTGCCTGGCATGCATGCATGCATGCACCCATGTCTGCATATATAGTATTATACGGACGCCAACATGTATTCCCATATGGGAACATTGGGTTTCTTCTTACCTGTTCTTACAATTACAAAAAAAAAGATTGCTTGCTTGCCAGCAGAGGCATTGTCTACAACAGGTTAACATTCTGATTTTGCATTGCTTTCTTCCCCTGCCCTCCATCCAACGTTCAAGCACAATCAGTATGGTTCTGGGCAGCGTAAAAGAAATGACTGTGAACGTGGCCTCCCTTTCCTTTGCTTGCACGGCTCAAGAGTGCTGTATGCATTCATAGAGCAGCATCCACAAGATTCTTTCTTTGGAGTACAATGTATGTAATAGGAATATAGGAAACTTTTAAAAACACCTAGAAAAGAGGTCAGCAGTCCTCCTTGCCTACAGCCAGTCCTAACAGCAGGATGAAAATTTGACTTTTAGATATCAAAGCCTGTCTCCTGTTGAAAGACCCTTGCCTGCAATTTTATTACCCTGTGGGCGTACACAGGGGTGTGTGGCTGAAAACCCCATCCGAGGAAGGACCGTGTTTCTTATCTTCTGGGACTTCACACCCTCCTCAAATGCCCCCTCCTTTCCCTAATACTGGGATTCTGGGTGTTCTCATGGAAAGAGAGTGAGTCTCAATTGTTGAACCTCCAGATGTTCTGGACTTCAGTCCCTAGAAATCTCCTCCAGAACTGCCAGTGATACCAGATCCCAGGATCTGGTCTGCAACATCTGGAGGGTCAAAGGCTGACAAGTCTATATCTCAGAAGGGTACAGGTCGGCATGTGCTTTTCAGATGTGCCTTTTGGACACCCATTTCACATCCTCCTCTCCAGCTAGACCTCCACCACTGCCCTCCTTCATTATCAGATGCCTTTTCTTAAACTTAACCCACAATGAATGTTTTAATCAGTTGCATCAAAAATAATCTTGTGGACCCTTAAAGACTAGGCTGGCTGCCCTTCTGGAAATTATTTGCCATTGTGTTCTTTATCAAAGCCTCACTGCTCATGGATTTTAATTAATCTTGAATAGTTTAAAAAGAAACAATGGTTAATTTGCACTCCTGTGAAATTGTCAGACCACTCATTCATTTAACAAGCTGGTATATAGAGCAGAAGCTACACCCACCAACTTCACCATCTGAAGATGAACTACAAGTAATAGGGAAGAGTCATTTTCTGTAAATACCCGAGTCTTTCTATGTCATTTAAAAGTACCCATGCAAGCAGTCCCAGTTGGTCTGGGACCATAACTAGCTCCCCCTGCCCCCATACTGTATCTGAAAACTTACCTCCTATCAGTCCATCAAACAGATTACCCTATAGGCTGGTGTTTGAAATGTTGGAGCTATTGCAATCTCACATGCTGCCTCTAGTAGGTGTGGTTGGGAGGGACCTGTCTGGAGTTCAGGTCATTGTCAATCTATCCAGCAGTAACCAATTGTTCATTCCTTGCCTTTGATTCCAAGGAAACTATACATCTCTGCTAATTTATGGAAGAGGTAGCCGTGTTAGTCTGTGCAAGAATTCCAGGCAAAAATCAAAGAAACAAAACAAAACAAAGGACAAAAAATGTGGCACCTTAATGACTATCATATTTTAATGTAAGCTTTCATGGACACATCCAGTTCTTTGGATATATAGTGACAGTATCAGTATATTTGTTTTCTTTTGTTTCTTTGATTTTTGCCTGGATCCGTCTAAGAACTTGTTCCCCCTCTTTTACCTGCTGAGAGCCTGCTGGAAGTAGTTCGTTTGTGGAGGCCTGTTCCTGAAAGTTAGCCAGCTATGTTTGTTCCTTCTTCTCTTTTGTCTGTTCAGCTGTTTATAAACAAGTTTTTAAAATTCTTTCTCCAGCTGATGTCTCAGGAGTGATTTATTGAGATGGCAAGGGCCAGTGCATGAGGGAGGGGGTGGGCTATTTGGATGGCCCTAGAGGTCTCTTCCAACTCTATGATTCTATGATTCTCTAATTCTGCTCTCTGAACACCTACACTACTTCTGCTCAAAGCTCTGCAGCACAAGATGGATCTTTGCATTTAGCATGCAGGTTTTGAGAAACAAACAGAATCAGGATGTTTTGTGTGTGTATGTGTGAGAGAGATGGCAGTAACAGTGTTGGCAGACTTTAACACAGTCCCCTGAAGTTGCATTAGTTTCCTCCTAATGACACGATACACATTTCAAAACACTTGCATACATTTGATATCAGGGGCAGGTGTGTTCCAAAAAGAAACAACTGGCCAAAGATCATTCAAGGAACTGGGGGAGGCCCTTCCTTGTCCTAGTGCAGTGGTGGTGAACCCTTGGCACTCCAGATGTTTTGGACCACAACTCCCAGAATTCCAAGCCTGTATTGCCAATGACAAAGGATGGTGGGAGTTACGGTCCAAAACATCTGGAGTGCCAAAGGTTCACCACTACTGTTCTACTGCAATGCCCAGAAGGTATGCCCCACAAATCTAAATTAGTGCTCTACACCTGCTATCAGTTGCTCTCCATTTCTAGTGCTTCTCTTTTCTCCTCTCTGGCTAAGGACAATTTGTGTAGCAAGAAAAGGAAGAGAGTCGGAAGTTGGTGATCCAAAGCCCAAGGAGAAACAGAGACGTGTTCACGTAATGGAAATCAGGTGGTGTGCTCAGTTAGCTCCCTGCACGCTCTCACATGTGCTTCTGCTTGATGTTTGAAGCACGAACCAAAAGACAGTTCCTCCCCCTATTATTTGCCACTGGTCAGCTGGTGAATCTTTCTATCCAGCTTCCTTTCTCTCACAGTCTGAGAAACAGGTATTATTGGGTGTGGTCCTGAATTAGTTGAGAGGGATCACAATCCTATCAGCATGTTGTTTTTGGAGTGGGAGTTGAGGAAGTGGTTTGCTCTTGCATTAGATCACTTTTTGTCCACACCCTTAGTTCATAAAAAACATTTCCTGCTCCCCACCTCATGAGGTACACCTGTTTGGGAGGCTATGTGGCAGGTGGTGGGATTGGTTTGAAGGAAAAGGGGGACTCAGCTGGCGGATTTTGTCAAGGGAAGAAGGCTCAACCCTCGTAGCATGTCTCAAAGTTGGCTGGTGCGGCCTAAAGGCTGGTGGGAATGGCAATCCGACAGCTCTCCCTTGCACCTTAGAGAAAAGCTCTCCCTTGTTCATTCTGGTAACCTGGACAGCTCAGAGGCTAGGAAGACGACCGAGGAATGAAGCCAGTCAGAAGCCAAGCTGCACAAGCACCCAGATGTTATGCCCTGTTTTAGAGTAGGCCATCACCCCCCCAATGGGTGTCAAGGCTGGGAGCTACATTTTAAGAAAGAAATATATAGACCAAAACCCAAGGAACAGCTTTGCCATTAAGGCTAAGCCAACCAAGGTGCACAGAGGGACAGTTTCAGCTTCCATGCTCAGATGGCAAATGGTTTTTAAATCTTGTGCCTATTTTCAAAGGGAACATCCATGTTGCACAGGGGAGTGAGGGACCAGCTGCATGCAGGGAATTATCTGCACAAGGAGAATTGTCGGACACTGCTTTGCATTAACTCAAACCACTGAGCCAGGGAACACTGACTGACAGCAGCTTCTCACAACCCTCCCCAGTTTTGGTATATGTAGGACCCTTTTATGAATGAGCTGCCAAGCTCTGACATATGATTTGAAGGTGTCTAGATTTTGCTGCTCCTCCTGTAAGGAACTGGAGAAAACAAAAGCAAAGTGTTCTGCTTATATGCTGCCCCATACCACTTCAAGTAGTATATGGGTGGTTTACAGTTTTAATTATACCATGCAGGCTACACATTGCCTCTCCCCCCGCTCCAGCAAGCTGGGTACTCATTTTACAAAACTCGGAAGAACAGAAGGCTGAGTCAACCATGAGCCTGCTACCTGGGACTGAATCCCAGGTCGTGGGTACAGTTTTACCTGCAGTACAGGCATTTAACCACTGTGCCACACGCTCCCGGCCTAGCTGGAGGGAGGCCCCCTCAGATGTTCTAGTGAAAGGCAGGTTGAAAACATAACCAGTAAATAAAGAAATAATGAAGACCTGAACGATCTTTGAAAATGAGGAAATCAGGTGGGATTTTCCAGTGGTTTTGGTTTGGTCTTATCCAACCACAATGAAACAGTTTAAGACTAGTCTACCCTATTCCATAAATGTGATGTATTATGTTCTCTAGTTCAACAACCTTTCATATCATTCTTAATTATTTTAAACAGGGAAGCTGAGAGGCAGAGGGCCTCCCCTAAGGTGAGTCTGTAGCGGAGAGCAGATTCAAATCCACATCTGCCGGCTCTGGATTTTGGCAACAATTCCGCTGGCTCTCTTTAGAAGAGAGTTTGGATGTCAGTGGCTCTCCTTTACTGAAAGGAGAGCTCAATAATTTTAGCAAGAATAATGGGACAGAGGTGATCCTGCTGGAACCTGGCATGTGAAGGCTCTGAAACCTACAGAAAGTTCCCATTGCTGCTGTGACCCAAGTGACCACCTGCTACTGACCGACCAATCAGCGCCTTCCAGACATCTGGACTGGCTAGCTCACCTCTCCCGCCAGGGCCAGACTGGCTGCTATGGGGATTGCTTGCCGGCATCAGATACTATACCTTTGAAGCCTTTTTCCATAATGTATGTGTTCTGACGTCTATTCATTCCACAAGCACCTGCACAAAAATAATATACAACGGGAAAATGCATAAATATTTTTATGCAGACTAGATGGTGCAGCAGAAAGACTTCCCCCTCCACTCACCGTGATCCTGAGCCAGTGGGCCAAATCTCTGCGGGATTAGAGGTGGGGGCCAATCCACTGTGTTGGCCAGAACCCAAGGGATGGTGGTGGGCAACTACGCTGGGAGTGTCTGGCTGTTTTTCAGTGAAGAGCAAGCGGCTTGTGCATAGGAAGACGTCACAGCCTCTCCAGAAGCTAATGAATGCCACCGCCAATGATCAGCTACTCTGGACCCCACGGCCTCCTCCTTTTTTGAAGAGGTGCCTTTGAAAAAGACTTAACGTGGACTTACATTGGCTGTGGCTCCAATCAGGGGGTGTTTATATAACTTGTAACTGACTCTTCGTCCTGATGTAATGAAATCAGGCCCATTTCAAGGCTACACAGAGGAACTTACTGTCACAGGGGTGTGGGATCCAGGTCTCAAAAATCTCTTTGGAAAGAACATTTCTAGACCTTGTAGGTTGGTAAACACCCAGAGGTTGGGGAAATCTTAGAGCCACAGGCTCTAAGGCCTTGAGAAGGAAACAAAGGCAGCTTCAGGTGTGACAGGTGCAGGTCAAAGAGAGGACACACACACAACAATTTGTATTTTTCTCATCAAGGAGAGTGCAAAAGTTCTATTTCAGCACAGAATTGTGATGTTGGAGGAACCCTATAAGGACACTGAGTCCAACCCGCCCCCGCCCCCCTTGCAGGAAATCAAAGGATATGTCAGGTGGTTGTCTAGGTTTTTATTTGTTTGTTTTATTTTGTTTTGAATGCCTCCAGTGTTGGAACACTCATCAACACTGCTGCCAACACCAAGGACGTAGAGTAGAGACAGTAAGTGCATGACATGATGATTCCTGTAATCTTTAGATCTTTGCTCCGTGCTCATAGCCACGCTAGGTCCTTGGCTTCACAGTCTAGAGAGTTACAGTATGCATCCCTCTCCTATGACCATAAAGTGATCAAATTATGCAAACCAAGGCAATATAAAGTAAAAGTGTTCTGCTTATATACTGCCCCATACCACTACAAGTAGTCTCTGGGCAGTTTACAATTTTAATTACAGTGTGCAGGCTACAGATTGTGCCCCCCCCCCCAGCAAGCTGGGTACTCATTTTACCGACCTCGGAAGGATGGAAGGCTGAGTGAACCTTGAGCCTGCTACCAGGGATTGAACCCAGGTCGTGAGCACAGTTTTACCTGCAGTACAGGCATTTAACCACTGCGCCACGAGGTAAATTTGCTCACAGATACCAGCCCTTGGTGGCAGACCATTTTTGTGACTACATGAAAAATGTCAGTGATTTAGGTGCGTGGCGGAGTTTGGGAGTTCAATTTCTCCCCATGCCTTACTTGACAGGGGCTGGACCCCATGTTCCATAGGATCCCTTTCAGACCTGCAATGCTAAGGATATTATATGCATTCAAGGCCATCAGCATTTACAGGGACAGAATCTTATTAGCTATTATTGCTAGCATAAGTGGAACAGCGTAAACTGCAGTGGCACTCGTTAACTAGTTGCTACTTGCATCCCTCAATGAGCACCAAATTCCAAGGCTCGTGCACAATGAGGGCCACAGAGCAGTGGATTGGTGAACTAGCTGTCATTTGTTGTGTAATATCTATATTATGAATCAACAGGATTCTAGCCAGGGGCATATTAAACCTTTCTAAGTGGAGAAAAGATGCAGGTGGCACATGTCACCACATTCAGTGGCAGATCTACTGCCGCTCATGCCAGTGCATGATCTGGGTCCATGCGCACCGTCCTGATAGGGTTATGCCTCTTTCAGGAAGGACAGAGCATATCCATGGCTGTGCTGATGTTTCAAGCTCCCTTCCCCATCACTGGGGCTCCTTTACAAGGAAAACTACTGTCAGGGTAGAAGAAAGTATTTTAAATGGAGGACACAAACTAGCAGATGATTTCACACATGGCTCTCTGCAGCACACATTTCTAAGCCCTTCTGTCATTTGTGGATGTGAAGATTGCTTTAAAATAGAACACCTCTGAAGATGATCTTTGGGTGGAGAAGAGGCTCTAATGCTCCTGTCCTGACATGCTCCTTGAAATGGTCCTATCCAGGGTCAGACTTCCATGGAAATGGGGGCTTTGCTGATAAATGGTCCCACCAGCCTTTCCTTCCCTGGTACTGGTGGCTCACTATACCCTGCATTGTCCCCCAACTCTTTGTGAAGTACCTCCAGATAATCCTGTGTTCCCTTAATGCCCTAATAGGTATATTTTTTCAGCCGGTCAGGCAATCACTGTGCCCTTCTCATGGATATGCCTTTCCATCCTTCTACCAACCTCTCTCTCTCTCAGACTCAGACACACACACTTTTCCTCTTCCAGTTGACACAACACTCTGTGGATAGCTGTGCTGTTCTTTATCCATGAGAATGTTCTTGAGGCATTTTGTAAAACAAGCACACACCCCCCATGGCTCCACTCTGCTCTCATTCTGAAAGTTCAGCCTGGCCTGGGGACTCCCTGGTGCAGATTTTTGTCTGGCCAAGCTCAGCCCCAGTTCTACAGGCCACCAATTCTTTCAATATTTATTTTAAGACTTGTATACCACCCGTCTTCCCGAAGGAACTAACTTCTGAGAAGGATGGTCTGTGGGAGTATGGGGGAGGCAGGTGCAGGTAGAGAAATGCTTGCTTCCAGCTGCTGGAGCCTGCACAACTTCTTAAATTTTCCCTTTAGATGCAGTATGTAGCTGAGGGATGGAGACCTTCTTGAACCAAGAGCTCATAAATGCAACAGGTCAGCAAAATGTGGTATCTTGTCCTCCAAGTGCAACAGTGAGAAGCCACAACAGGCCTAACTCAGAATTTATGAACATTCTACAGCCAATTTACAGAATTGGCTGTGTAGAACAATTCTGCAGCACCCCAAGCGATGATTTTTAAACAGAGAGTCTTTTTCTGCTACTGGAGTGGGGAAAACACATCAATTTTGCTTTCTCCAGCATTGCTTTTTACAAAGCCCCGGTTCTTTTTGTTCTTTTTAAAAAAAAGCAAACACGAGCAAATTCTGTAAAATTAAACTGAAAAAACTGAAGCAAAACGTATCTATTCACAATGTATGGCCTGTATGTGTGTGTGTGTGTGTGGGGGGGGACCAGATTATGCCTGCTGATCAAATATCTACATTAAAGATGTGGCACCTTTGAAAACTACAAGGAGTTGTCCCTGATCTACCTCTAACGTGGCTGAACCGCATAGGCATTCTACAATAGTCTCTTAAAAATTAAGCACTTGGCCTGGGTGCAACTTTAAACTAAAACAGTTACATTTCCATTCCCAATAGGAGAAACTTGTGAATATTATAAACTTCTTCCATGAAATGAACCAAAATTCTTTTCTTCCCCATCGTTTGTAGCTCCCATAGGCTCTGAATGTAAGGAACTGGTTATTCAATCTACTAGCAAAACAGGCTTCTCTCTCAGGACAATCTTCTTCCTACAAAACTATGGAGAAGACATTACACACACAGGGAGAGAAATGCCTCACTTCTCTTGTTTGATTTCTGTGCTGTTTACAAACAGGCACCAATGCCACCGTAGCCTTGCTGTTGTTGCTACATGCCTCCATGTTGCCTCTGACTTATGGTGACACTATGAACGAGAGATCTCCAAAATGTTCTGTCTTAACGCCCTACTTGCAAACTTGTGATCTCCTTTAGGGAGTCTTTCCATCACATGTTTGGTTTTCTGTTTTGTCCTCTCCTGCCTTTCAACCTTTCCCATCAGGGCTACTGTCTTTTCCACAGAGAGAGAGAGAGAGAGAGAGAGAGAGAGAGAGAGAGAGAGAGAGAGAGAGAGAGAGAGAGAGAGAGAGAGAGAGAGAGAGAAGGTCCCAAGAATTAAAGGAAGATACTGCAGGTTGTTTGAGCTAATAGACAATTACAGTGGAAAAGGAAAAAGAAAAGGAAGTAGGCTGAAATGAGGCCCCGGTAATAACAACGTTCTTCCAACTCGGACTTCATCTCTCAGTCTTGGAAGAGTGTATCCCTTCAGTGAAAGGAACCCACAAGGTCTTCTTGGGGAAACATCCCAAGGGGGAGAGGTGGGAGGGACACCAAGTTTTCATTTTCAAAATGAAACACATGGGGCCAGGATGTGTGGAAATCGAGGCCGAAGCTGACAGAAATGGACACCATGGAATCCCCAAAGAACTACAGCTGAAGAAGTTGATGGCGAGGAGGACACCCCTTGGCCCACAATTCTTTCCAGCTGCATCCATTTCTGGAAAGCTTCTTTCCTCCAAGAACTGAACCTCCACATACTGTCTGGGAGTTGAGTCATGGCTACTGGACTTCTTTTTTGAGAGATAGAAACGTTTCGCTGTTCATCCAAACAGCTTCATCGGTCTGAATACAGCTAGTGCAAGAGACCTTCTTATAGTCAGCTTGACCTCTTGTCCCCTTGTCTGATTGGCTCATAAGATGAACAAGCCTGAATAGCAAGGGAGACATTAGTGTCCATGGCCTTAAGGTAAACAATGGCCCAAGGTGCTGAAACCCATCAAGTACAAGAATGGGTCGTGCTGTGACCTGGTGTCTCCTTGATTTGCCTGGGTACTGTGGAAAGTACAGGGTAGCAGCTGAATGCCGGAACCCCCCACCTCTGTTGAGGAGGGATTTTCAATGCTGACATGTTTCCCTTACTTCTCTCAAACTGCACAATATGTGTTCCTCATCTTTGAAAGAGTGGCCTTTTTCCTTCAAATGGAGGTGTACTGCTGATTCTGGTCGACCCTCTCCTATGTTGGGCCATTCTTCTGTTTAATGGCTGTTTAGATTCTCCAATGTAGAGGTCTGAACACTCTTCACTGCATTGGACTGCATATACTATATTGCTCCTTTTATGGTTTGGTATCGGATTTTGGGTGGACAAGTCTCTGCCTTAGTGTGTTCATGGGTTTGAAATAAACAGGGATGTGGTGTTTGCCAAAAATCCTTTTAAGCTTCTCCGGCCATGTAGGGAATGACCTTCCGTCGGGTCTGGGTCTCAGACTGATCCCTTGTTCTTCTGGGATGGCCCCACTGCTTTGTTGAAGGCCCCCCTTGGATATCCACAGGCTTCTGCTGTCTTCAGCTGCTCTTCTTCTTGCTTCTGAGGAGGTGGGGATGCTCTCTGCTCTGTGGCTTAGGGTCCTGATGAAAAAATGGATGGTGGGAGTCAAACAGAAGTATTGATCTGTGTGGGTGGGTTTCCGGTAAACTTCTACTAGGCCACGGTCAGGTCTGATGATGACTGCCAATCCAGGAAAGCCAGCCTGTTGTCTTGGGTGTCTTCCCTAGTGAACTCCTGTAAAGGCCTGTACTTCCTGCGTCTTTATTTTAACCCAGGTATCATCTACATACCTGAACAATGGGATGGTGTTGTCCCTGGGAAGGTGTTGAGTGCCTTCTTCTCCACTTCTTCCATGTATAGGTTTGCTACAATTGGTGACACTGGGGAACCCATGGCACAGCCATGCTTCTGTCTGTAGAAGTCCCCTCTGTACATGAAATATGTGGTGTTCAGACACAGGTCCAGGAAGGCCTATCTGGTCTGGGTTGAGGCGGCTTCTGGAGGTGAGGGTGCTGTCTTCTCTTAATCTTCTCTTTACCATTATTAGCGCATCAGTGGTGGGTATGCTGGTAAAGAGTGATGTAACATCAAAGGATACCATGGTTTCCTCTGTATCCAGTTTGAGCTCCCTGACTTTAGAAACAAACTCTTCTGAGTTGTGTACGTGGTGGTCCGTGTGTCCAACCAGTGGGGCTAGGATAGTTGCCAGGTATTTTGCGATGTTATAAGTCACTGAATTTATACTGCTGACAATAGGTCTGAGGGGGATTCCTTGCTTGTGGATCTTGGGAAGTCCATAAAAGCAGGGGACTGTCTCTCCGGGATATAACCGGTGGTAGGTCACCCTGTCAATTGCGTTTTCCTGCTCCAAGAGTTTTAAGCATTCTATTACTTTCTTCTTGTAATTTACTGTGCATTTAAGAATAGGCAAATGAGCGGCCCAACCCAGTACAATCTGCATGGTGTCTATGACAATGGGAGCATGAAAA
The DNA here is from genome assembly GCA_037367245.1 of Phrynocephalus guinanensis. NCBI lineage: Eukaryota > Metazoa > Chordata > Lepidosauria > Squamata > Agamidae > Phrynocephalus > Phrynocephalus guinanensis. Next base: position 16,383,079 of record CM074749.1, on the reverse strand, counting down.
CCAAGGACTGCTTGTTTTAATTCTCTGCACAATGGTTAAGGGCCTTTTTACACGACCCCTAAGATCCGCTGGCCACTTAAATTCGGACCAGAGATCTTAGGGGTTCCTCGCTCTTCCTCTGTCCCCACCCCCCTCGGCACTTCTGGTTGCTGGCTGCCTGAGGGAGGGAGAAAAAAGAAAGAAAAGAATGCCGTCTTACCTCCGTTTTGTTCCCGGCAGCATTCAGATCTCTTAAAGGGGCGGGGGCGCAAAAAAAGAACAAACGGAAGCCAGGAGAGCCCCGCACTCACTGTCCTTACACCGGATCAAATATTTGTCACCTCCAAAAAGCAGGTACAAGAAAACTGCTGTTTGGTCTTGCTAAAGTGGGCGGGGTCGCACTTAATTGTCTGCAAAGTCCGGAGCTGGTGGGTAAACATTTTTAAGGTCCGGACCTTGCAGCCATTTGCGGCGGAGCTTAGGGGTCGTGTATAAACGCCCTAAGTCAGTTTTAGGGCTGTGATAACGACGACTAGAATCAGGAAGCCGTCTGCAGTGTCCATTTCTTTCTAGGAAACTTGATGTGCAGTTAATTATGCAAATCAGGATCTGTAACTATGTGAGTGAAAATATTAACATCTGCTCTGTCAAGACTGAAAACACAGAGTACTTTTTCCTCCTTTGCCGTTCTCTCAGTACAGTGCTGTTTGCTGCTCAGGCTAGGAGGTACCATAAGATAAATGATGCCACGGTACCACCTTTGTGACAGAACATTAAAATAAAGCCAGTTAAGACATCTGTTGGATCAAGAGTCCGCAAAACACACAGTTTCCTTTCCCTCAGGTTTACTATGGAGAATCTCCTCTCAAAATATTGCTGTAGAGCCAATTATTGTGTTAAAAACAGTGACAACCCAGAAAAAAAAAGAATGCTTCCGAAGAAAAATAATTTATTAGTTGGGAGAGGGGAGATCCATCTATGTGAATTTTAGCATAGTTTTTACTAATAAAATAGATGAAACACAGATGACAAGGAATTCTTTTATGAGGGCCTTTGATTCCGGAGTTGCAACTGTTATGTTCTACTTCAAATAATTAAATTTACTGACCTAGATCATTCAGATAGCTGTACGCTCTCCAGTCTGCAGAGTCTCTGTCAAGGATTTTGTTACTGAGCTGTTCAAAGAGTTATGACAGCAATGAGTTAACACGAAGTCAACCAAAGAGCCCCACAAATAAATGTTGAGAATACCAAACATAGGGTGGGTACAGGCTACTTCTCAAGACAGATGGCCAAACTCACCAGGAGAGTCTCAGACTAGGAGAGGGGAAAAGGTCAGAACAGAAGGAGTCCAAGGTGACTATGTGAGAGCATGCCGGAGTTCAGGATGGGGAATGCCACAATCTCCTTCTACAGCAAGCAAGCTCCCAATGTTCACGAAGGTGGCCTACAGACTAGGCAAGAATGACTTTGGCACAACCCAAAACGACACCGTAGAGGAAAAGGTTACAACAAACGCCACCACCATCGCCACAAGTGATTGGCAGTTTATCTAGAGAGGGAGGTCTATTTAATCAACACAGGTCTTCTCCCAGTGCAAGGAAATACAACAACCATGCTGGAGGAGAGCAAGGGGACAGATAGGTCCATTGGGGATGGCAAAGAGTTTCTGAAGATAGCTACAGAATGGTCTAATCTGTTTTAAAACTGCTGGAGATTTAAGGGGTGGCTCTATGGCCACAACAGGGGGCCAACTCAGGCATAGCCTAGTAGAGGGAGTTGCGGATGGCACCAACAAAATCATGCCAACCAGATGCACTGCTGGGGCAGGATGCTGTCACATGACCCTCCATTCAGCCAACCAGAGGGAGGCAGTAAAACTGACAGGTCTGCTATTGCTGCTGGTGGAGAAACCTGTCCTGAGAACAGCCTGATCAGGAGAAGGGAGTGGAAATGGGGAAGGATGAGATCATCTGAATCCCTCACTCCCAAAATAATCTGAATCTTGTCAAAAGGGAAGTGGCCTCTGTCTCTTGTGCCTAAACAAACTGTCTGGGAAGCAACTTAGAGGCCAGCCCCATGGACTGTGGTAGCATGAAACTCTTCTAGTTTCGCCTACTTCATCTAATCCACTGTGGATGGGACTCCTTCTACAGCAACCTTCCCCAGCTCGGCCATGCTGGCTGTGGGATCAGGGCCGTTGTAATTCAATATACCTCGTGCCCGGTAGTAGGACTGGAAAGGCTGTTCTGTTGGTGCATTTTGGAAGAGGAGTCATGGGTTGTAATTGCAGTTAAATCCAACCAAATAACATGCTGTCAGACTGCTATGCCCTAGCTACAAGGGTCACTGATGAGGGCAGGAAAAGTGGCTGAACCCACTCTGTCTTTTAGTCTGAACTTCATAAAGTGTGAAATCTATTTAGAAGATGGAGCTCCATACACTGGATAGCTCCTGGAACATTCAAACTAAAACCCAGAGCAGATCTAGTGTCCATATGACACTGAAGGCAGCAGCCATCACCGGATGAGGGCCAGTAGCAGCCGCAGTTCAGTATCATTGCTGACAGCAGGTTCCTCCTGATGTAGCAGATGACAACCTGAGCTTCCAGTCAAAAGCCAGGCCCCTTCCTTCCTTCCTTCCTTCCTTCCTTCCTTCCTTTGAGCACTGTTTTCTAATTATTCTTTTGGTCTCTTTCTGCTGGGATTAGCCATTATTCAGAACAGCAGAATGCATTTCACTTGCCGAAATAAACAGGTAGTTCTTCGGAGCCAACAGGATTCCCTCACATTTCCTTGAAGTGAGGAGAACAGTGTTAGGGAGAATGGGTGGGTGGGTGGGTGAGCGTAGGGCAACACGAGGTTCATATCTACCTTACTGGAGAAGTTCGCATCCAGAGTATTGGGAAAGAACCGTGATGTCACGCCACATGACAAGGTGTGGTAGCTTGGATTGGAAAAACAGTGTACACTGCTGCTACCTTGAGATACATCTGAGGAGAAAACAGGTCATCACAAGATTCTTTCAAAAGCTGCAAGAGGGAGCAGAGGAAAGCTTCTCTCTCTCTCTCTCTCTCTCTCTCTCTCTCTCACACACACACACACACACACACACACACACACACACAGAGAGAGAGAGAGAGAGAGAGAGAGAGAGAGAGAGAGAGAGAGAGAGAGAGAGAGAGAGAGAGAGAGAGAGAGAGAGAGAGAGAGAGAGAGAGGCTGGTTTATGGTTCCCGAACAGCACTGGTCCTCTCATGTTTGGCCAGCTATATATTTGTCAACCCCAATCCCTCCCTCCATCACAATCCACCAAAGAAACACACACACACACACACACACACACACACACACACACACACACACACACACACACACCAAAACAGGGGCCATGGGAAGCTCAAAAAGTATTTGATGTGGGCAGGCTGACCAGAAGACCTATGTAAATATGGAGCCCCCTTTAGAAATCTCTCAAAGAAACAAGCCACATTTAGTTTCACTTAAACTCTAATTGGGACTCAAACAAGCAGAACCTGCACAGCCGTGCCCCCAACCTCTCTAATCTTCCTCCCCCCCCCTAACTCGGACTTAACGTTGTGTGCTTCACTAAGCACCATTCACCTACACCAGGGGGTTGGAGTTGGGAGAGGAAAGCATGCTCTTGGGATCTTGAAAAATATTTGCTTGTACTCCTGCAAAACACCAGATTCTTCCACAAGATTCTTCTTCCCTCTTGTTGCTAGGATCCCATCAGGGACCTCTCTGTGTGTGAGACAGAATTCAACTTCCTGACAATTTTACCTTTTCTTGACAAAGAAAAATACAGAAAAAACCCTAATCCTCAACATGGAACTATGGATCTGTTGGCCAAATATTAGAAACCATGGGGGCAGGGCTTCAATTTGTTCTGCCGCCGTCGTCGTCATCATCATCATCATCATCATCATCATCATCATCATCATCATCATCATCATCATCATCATCATCATCATCTTATGGCAACCCTTTTCAGGGTTTTTCAGATAGAGAATACTCGAAAGGGGTTGACCATTCCCTTCTTCCAGAGGTGCCCTAGGACCGGGCAGCTTGCCGAAGGCCACACAGGCTGACTCTTCTCCCAGGAAGCAAACTGGCAAATTGAACTCTAAGTCCCTTACTCTGCAGTCAGAACTACCACAGAACTATCCAGCCAGCTTAATATTAATTGTTTGATGTCACATTCTGGCTTATGGCAACCCTTTTCTGGTTTCTAGGTAAAGAGTACTCTGACGTGGTTCATTGTTTCCTTCTTCTGGAAGTGCCCTGGGACTGTGCAGCTTGCCCAAGGCCACACAGGCTGGCTCTACTCACAGGAATCATAGAATCAGAGAATCATAGAGTTGGAAGAGACCTCAAGGGGCATCTAGTCCAACCCCCTGCCATGCAGGAACCCCCATCACAGGACTCCCAACAGATGGCCATCCAGCTTCTGCTTAAAAACCTCCAAAGAAGGAGACTCCACCACCCTCCGTGGCAGCATATTCCACTGTCGAATAGCTCTGTCATGAAGTTCTTCCTAATGTTCAAGTGGAATCTCTTTTCCTGTAGTTTGAAACCATTTCCTCGTGTCGTAATCTCTGAAGCCATGGAAAACAAACCAGTCCCTTCCTCAATGTGACATCCTTCATATATTTAAACATAGCTATTATATCCCTTGAACTCCCAACCTCTGGCTCTGTGGTCATTTATCTAAACCACTTAGCAGCTATTCAGCCAGAAAGAAAAGCAATGAAAAGAATTTTTAAATTGTTAAAAAAAAAGCAAAACAAGAAAATTAATATGAAGATGTGTAATGTAAGGCGTAGCAGAACATTGCTTTTTGTTAAGATGTTATCTTTTGAAAAATATGAAACATATACAGTATATGGAAGGAATCTGTTCTTGAGGATGTATATAGTTGCTTGATCAACAAATCTATTCAATAATTATACTGGGGCACTTGACCAGTGGTAGAGTAGTTCTTTAGGGCACTCTGTGGTTAATCTATTGGTGAATCAACTGGGTTCTTACATTATTCCTGGCCCAGGTCCATGAAGATAAGTTTACAATGGCAGCTTTTTGAGGCATGCAGGACTGCCTAACTATTTTTTCTTAGCAATCAAGAAGAAATAGTGGTAGGTCCCAAAAGATCAAAACAGCAATACCTTGTTTCGAAGATTAAAGCTGTCTCTATTGAGTAATTAAGTTATTGATGGATTTATGAACAGACTGAAAATATTGCAAAGAACAGCCTCTGACTTTGTGAAGCAGGAAGAAGAAAATGAGGCACACTCCTGATTACCAAGCATTAATTAAAAATCCTAATTTAAAAATCCTGTGTCAGTGAAACAGAAATACTGACAGTTGAACTGGAAAATTCAGATACGTTTTCATGCTGCTGCTGTAAAGTTTCTAATTGATTAAGTGAACATGATGCGTGTGAAAAATCATGCCCAATGGGACATATCTGGTTGTACTTGGGTATCAACACAATATATTGAATTTAATAACAGAATGGGTACACGAAAAGGACAACACTGGAATACAAAAATAGATTCCTTTTCAACAAAGCCTCTTGAGAGGTAATCTATGAAACCCATGTGTCTTTTCTGAAATCTTGTGGAGCACTTGAGGGCTCCACTCACTGCACAAAAGTCAGGCTTTTCTAGAGCTTGTTGAACAAGCAGACACTTCTGGATGGAGATGTTCTTCAAGTATTAGCCTCCCAAATCCACATGTTGGAACATCTGCCGTCTATCGCTTGATTCTGCCGGTCTCTTTCCCAAGAGTAAGCAGTGAAATAGAAGGTCAGGATTCTGACCCTGAACTGTTCAGGACAAAATTACACTCCACTGGATCAGATCCACTCTTCACTACAGACAAACTGTTGGGCCAGGACGAAACAAATCCTCCCTTCTCTCTCAGGGTGGTTGTGTCTCACATTAACAGACTGCTGTTAACTCTCAATTTTGGAAAATCGATCTCTCTTCGTTCTAAAAATAAACAAAGCCCAAAGTGGTCCATAGAATAAAAAACATTTTAAAAATCACAATAAATAAGTTCTACAACTTGCCTTCCACTGAAAGAAATACTCTGCACACCTAATATAGTTAAGAGGGAGAAACAGATGGCAGGGCTTTTTCACCACCAGGTCTGGGGCAGGGCACTTTTCAAGCAGAGGCAAAGAAAACCGGGAACGCCACTGCACCACCTAATAGAGCAGGTGGCAACTCCATGGAGCTCCACTTTCTACCTGCTTGAAAAGATGCTGGAGCAGCCAAGGGCACTCCATGCCTTGCCACTGGAGACTTCCATTGGCTTGGCTGCTCCTACGGGGAGATAAGAGGAGGAAGATATCATATTTTCAAGTGGGGCATGCCCTCCGAAGCCTTGAGAATGCAACACAGATCACAGGCAGGGAGGCACCCATCCTTAGCCCAATGATCTCAGTGTTGGCAGGAGGGAGGACATAAAGAGGAGGCCATTTAGAAGGATGGAGGATTCCATAAAGAGAGAACCGCATTTTATGGCCCTGGAAGCAAGCTAAGGGTCCTGCTCAAGTTTGCCTCCTTGTGGGAAAAGGAGGAGTACATCCTAGCAACCCTCTTGGATCCCTGAATCAAACAGTGGGAAATGGATAAGAAGCAGCAGCAACGGAGGAGGGGGACACAATGCCAGCCAACATTTCATCATCACACACAGCACAGCTGGCACATGTCTGCTGCTTCCACCTGAAGACTCTCATGCTAGGAGATCCACCCAATCTCACATTCTACTTGGTGGACTCCTCCTTTGCACCACAACCAAGTGAGGCCAATAAGCAAAGCCTTCCCTCTGAAAGGAAAGGCCATGAACAGAAGACCACAACTTAGGTTGACCAAGAAGGAAACAAGAGCTGAAACAAATGATGCTCATGCACCCTCGCCTCCAAAGAGGATTTACCATTCTCATAAAGAGTTTTCGTTCTGGAAAACTGGGGTTTTCTATCATGCCCCAGATAAGCAATCCTCATCTGGTTATGGGGATGGTCCCATTCTGGCAACATAAGGATCTGCTTTCGGGTAATAGGTTTGCCATATACAGGATCATATCAAATGCAAAGGGGCTCCTTTGCAACCAAGTGCTGCCCTGTATATTTCCCACTTCAAGAGGGCGGTTTGCTTCAACACTCCAGACAATCTGCAGCTAGTCCCTTGCTGCGCTGTTTGGGTTCCTCTTAGGGAGTAGAAGAAATGAACTTGCAAAGCAGAAAACAGTACTTTCCCTAAAAAATGACATTCCCCAACTGCGTTATTAAGTTCTATAAAGGGCACCAACTCCATACCAAGTATTTATGGTACACATGAGGCTATCAGTCCTGGGCATAGGGACACTGACCCCATTACTGGATAGCTCAGTGGCTTTAGGCATCTGGCTACAGAGACAGAGGTTGGGAGTTCAATCCCCTACTAAGCCTCCTTAGTAGGACTGGACTTGATGATCCAGAAAGTCCTTTTCAGCGCTGCAGCTCTAAATTCTAAGACGATGAATACTAATCTGAACCCTCCGATATACCTGTACTTTCTTTTAGCTACTGGAGACACTTCACCCCCCTCCCCCACACAATTTGTGTGTGTGTGTGTGTGTGTGTGTGTGTGTGTGTGTGTGTGTGTGTGTGTGTGTGTGTGTGTGTGTGTGTGTGTGTGTGTGCGCGCGCGCCCCTTTGGCGCCGGGCTTCTTTAAGGCTCCCCTCTTTCCCACATAAAATCAGTCATCAACAATGTACTGCAAGCTCACAGACCCCTGCCAGAGTAGATGATTTTCATTTCCAAAACGTCTCCTCTGTTCAGCTCTCTCAAGTAGCAAACTTTTCTTTGTACCTGGTGCATGTCCAGTGTATGTACAAATGGAGTTTGTTTTTAGAGAGGGCAAGGGGGAGCTGAAGCCACTCATCCCCCCCCCCAAAAAAAGAAGACAGACTCTTGTGGCAGGTTCTGTGGACTGCCACTGCCTTTATCATGGAGTGTTTCCTCCACATATGTATCTTTTTCCTGAGACAACATTGCATGCACCTGAAGAAGTGGACTGGAGCCTGCGAAAGCTTACACCCAGGAAAACCAGCCGATCCCTCTTGCATTTGCTGCCAACAGACTAACAAAGCTACCCCGTAGCAACTTCAGAAAGGAATCCTGCTCAACCAGCTTCCCAGTGGCTGGCCAGCCCTTCATGCCGTGTGCTCCAGAATCCTCCCATTTCCATTTCCCCTTCACTTTACAAGCACCCTGGGCTCACTCCCCTTTGGGTGGGTCAGTGGAGCTGCAGTTACTATGGCAAGATGTCACTGCAGACATCCTGATGATGAAAGACCACTGGGACTGCAACCAACTGTTGTGGTGTTATCACATCCTCCTCATTTTTCATTTTGCAGTGATGATGTGGTGCTCCTTAGTTATTTCATGTCCTGGAGCTACACCAGCGAGGAGCCTGGTCAGCAGATTCATGGCCAAGGAGGACTCATTATGTGCTCACCCCAATCTATGGCAGATGCTTCTCCTTTTGCTCCTTGTGATGGTGGATGGGGTGAGGATTCACCTGACCAAGCCAGGACACCTTGTCCCTGCTTCACTTTCACAGGCAGGAAAAACACAGGTCTTCCATTCTTTTCTCCTCTGTCTGCATGTTCTGCAATCCTTTGACTTAAAAACAGAATGGAAACTCCCAAATAAACCCAGATGAATCACTGAGAAGAAGGAGGCGTGCATGCCCAATCTGCTTATCCACCTCTTTGACTAAGCCTTTGCACTCCCGGTGAGACTGATTTGTTGCAGAAGCAATCAAATGCATACCTTGGTGTTCCATCGGGTATCCTGGCAACTTGTGCTTCTCGGCGGCCCCCTTTTCCTGGTGGAGAACGGACTTGTGCATTGGTGGAACTGGAGCTTCCGGAGGTATTTTTAGAACTGTGAAATTACTCTGCCCTTGTTCACAGAGTGCTATACCTTCTCCAGAAAAGGGCCAGAAGCTCACCTTGGATGGATTGTTGTTGCCATGTGCTGTCAAGTTGCCTCTGACTTACGGTGACCCCATGAGTGAGTGATCTCTGCCAACAGCCCTGCCCAGCAATAGCAAATGCAAGGCTCTGGCTTCCTTTAAGGCAGACATGTCCAATCTTTGGCCCTCCAGATGTTTTGGACCACAACTCCCACAGTCCTTTGTCATTGGCAATCTAAGCTTAGAATTCTGGGAGCTGTGGTCCAAACCATCAGGAGGGCCAAAGTTTGGACATGCCTGCTTCAAGGAGTCAAACCACCTCTCATTTGCTCTTCCTCTTTTCCTCTTCTCTTCAACCTTTTCCCAGCGTTATTGTGTTTTCCACAGAATCCTGATTTGTCCAACATATCAGCTTCATCATTTTTTACTCCAGAGATAATTTAGTCTTGATCTGCCCTACAACTCACTTGTTCATCTTTCTGGTGGAGTAGAAAGCTCTTTGCATAGTTCTCCTCCAGCACCATGTATCAATGAATCCATTTCCTCCCTGTCAACTTTCTTTATGGTCCAGCTTTCATACCCATACAGGATGACTGAAAAGACCTCACCCTTGATCTCTAGGGAAGTCTATGTAAGTCTATGGAACTCCCTGCCACACAATGTGGTGATGGCATCTGACCTGGATGCCTTCAAAAGGGGATTGGACAGATTCCTGGAGGAAAAGTCCATCACAGGTTACAAACCATGATGGAGATGTGTAACCTCCCGGGTTTAAACCAGGGTACTTCAAGGGCCAGATGCAGGAGAGTGGTATCAGGAGACAGATATCTAGTCTCATGCACTCCCAAACACATCTGGTGGGGCCGCTGTGAGATACAGGAAGCTGGACTAGATGGGCCTTTGGCCTGATCCAGCATGGCTCTTCTTATGTTCTTATGTTCTTATGTTCTTATGACACATCCCTAAACTTGATTATCATTTCTAATTCTTTCATTGCTGCCTTTCCAAGTCTCAGTCTTCTGATTTATTGACTGCCATCTCCTTTCGACTGATGACTGAACCAATGTATTGAAGCCATGTATACAAAATCCTTCGCTATTATCATTGGTTCATTGTCAGCATTCAAGTTTTGGGGTTTTCCTACACTCATGATTTTTGTCTCCTGCTTTGGCACTTTCTTCTTTTTACTTTCACCAAAATCATCTCAAATCATTGCTGCTTACTGCCAGTAAGATGGCGTCACCTGCATATCATAACTTATTGATGATTCTTCCCCAGATTTTCACTCCCTCTTCATCTGAATCTAGGCTGCCCTTCTGTGTGATAATTAATACATATATGTTGAACAGAAAAGGGGATAAAATACACCCTTGTTGAACCCATTTGCTCATAGAAAACCATATGGTCTCCTGATATGCTGTCCCAATGGTAGCTTCTTGTCCGCAATAGAGGTTATAATAATAATTGTTTATTTACGGTCATAGACCAAAATGGCACAGGTTATGCATGAGGACAATCAAATGCTGAGACACACCAATTTCTTTTAGAACAGCCCATAGTTTCTCATAGCCCTCAGATATTTGCAATGACATCTCAAGAGTCTCTTCCTTTTTGGTCAAACCTTACATTATAGTATCTCGACTGCATGTGTTGTATCTTGTCTCATGATTAGACCCACTCTTTCTCTTTGCAGAATAGAACACTTGGTAGTTCTCTGGCTGAAAATATCCCATTCTAGTCCATTTTAATTCACCAATACCAAACTTTAGATGTTGTGTCATTAGCAACAGAGCTATTTGTACCTGTCCTTTGTGCTTTCTCAGTTGATATTTGAATGTTTTCTGACCTGGAAGGCTCATCTTCTAACACCTTATGGACTACCTCATATTAAAGTACTCATGGTAAGGAAAGTTCAACAAGGGTCTATAATTTCCACCTTCTTGCCAGGCTCCTCGCTGGTGCACCCCACCCACCTTTAACAAAAGTTAGCTTGAGTGTCACCACTATCAATGAATACTTAGGTTAGTGTGTAAATGTAACTGTGGGGCCTGCAGTAGTGGATTGCTGCTAATTGCCAAGTCATCATTTACCTTCCTAGCCAAGTGACAAGTCCGGCAGCTGCCACGTGATGAGAAATGTGAATGGCAATGAACTAATTTTAATGAGTCAAACCACTGTAGTTTACACAATTACACTTCTCCCAGAATAGATTCACAGTAGGATCGTGGCCAATGCCATTTGCCTCTTGTAACCTTGCCATGTTTTCCCCTTGTTTTCCCCCCTCCTTTCTCACCCCCTCCAGTGGTGAACCTACACTAACTCTACTTTCTTTCTTTCTTTCTTTCTTTCTTTCTTTCTTTCTTTCTTTCTTTCTTTCTTTCTTTCTTTCTTTCTTTCTTTCTTTCTTTCTTTCTTTCTTTCTTTCTTTCTTTCAAAGCTCCCCCTGCCACCATACACTTGTCATGATGAGAGATTTGACTAGTTGACACAATGATTTGAATTGGAAATCTGTCACTGTGTCTTTTATTCTACAGGAATATCTCCAGATCTGGAAAGGACACATTTGTTCTAACATCATAGTGACCTTTATGCACCTCTACAGAAAAAATGGCAGCCCATAAGAAAACTAGATAGACTAAGGCTGGAATGGTTGATATATTCTCTTTGCCTACTATGCTATATGGCCTCCTGCCCCATGAGGCTCCTTACATCTGGAGTTGTTCTTCCCATACAGAAACATGTTTGGCAGATAACTGAGGAAGATTTACTCGGGCGAGAAAAACACTCCCCCCCCCCGTATCCCAGCCAGCCTGATTGGCAGCAGCTGACAATAACCTTAAGTGCAATTTCAATGGCTGCTCCTAATGCAAACGTAATTTCTCTAAAGTGAAGGCTGTAGGGCGTGCATAAAGGAAAGAAACACTTAAGAGCATTGGAAAATTCAATGGCTGAAAACTGGCCAATCCCAGAAGGGGGACCCTGTAGGCAGGGCTTGGCCATGTTCCTTTTTCGGACTACGAGGCCCAGATACCCCCAGCCAGGCATGGGGGCTGTAGTCCCCAAAAGCAATCCTTCCTATCTCTGCACTAGACATTAAATGCAGCCAGCTTGCCTTTCCAGGAGGCTGCCGTTGTCCTGTCCACAGCAGTTCTGCACAGTCCTTGCTCGCTATACCTATTTAGTTCACCAGTCCTGCCCAGTATGTCTCTCTTTGATGCACACCTGAGAGAAAAGGGAACGTATATCTCTTATATCTTCGAGGCATCCTCTTATGACTCAGGTTGAAAAGGGGCTGCACCCCACTCACCCATCCCCTTGTTATGGCTGAGATCACACAGAGCAAAACACAATCCTTGCTGTAACTGTGGGACAGAAACAGGACTCATTTATTTCATCTTATAATGAGGTTTGCTATGCCTCAGCAAGTGGAGGACTCAGGTAGAGTTTCAGCTCTCAAATTGGGAGCAGACGTTGGCCAGGAAGAAAGGGTAACAACCATGACAACAAGACTTGCCACAGAAGGGGGGCACTTGCTTTTTTACTATTGAATTTGATTCCACTACTCAGAAGACATTTTAACTCATTGCATTTGCTTGTTGCTTGCATAACATAATGTTCCCTAGGCACAATCCAGATCCTCTCAGCAAATTAGGCCTGCTTTAAGCCATTTGTCGCAAAAAGCATTCGGTAAAATGGAAACCCTTTGCACCATATCTACCCAGGGGTCTAAGATTTCTAGAGGTACACAAACTTGTTTTTGGGCTCTCTGGTTGGCCATGCAGGAATGTTTCCAGAGGAAGGGGTGGCATGTGATCAATGAGAAGGGAGGGGCATTCCCATCCTCCCACCATGAGCCACCTCTGCTCCCCAAACCCACAAATTGTTAGTTCTATCACCAATTTCCGACTGAGAATTCCCACGGGCATTCCATAGAATCACAGAGTTAGAAGAGACCTCCAGGGCCATTCGGTCGAACCCCCTGCCATCTAAATTGGAGTGTTGATCTCAGTTACTGGCAAAGTGGGAGTGTGCCTGACAATGTGATCAGACGGAGAAATAGGACTGATGCTCGATCGCTCTGGAAAGGGTCACTTTGTTGGGTGCCTTCTCCTTTAGAGGGACTCTTTTGTGCACACAAGATGGCCCTGACCCTTCTCCAGAAACAGGACAGCTCTGTTACTGCACCCAAAAGCTCCAGATGGGGCAGGGAACAGGGCTGTGCTGGTTCTGGATGCCCTGTACATTCATGTAGTTGCCAGGAAATAGCTCAAACAGGACTGTGCCAGAAGCCGTCCAAATCGCAAGCTCTCTTGTCCTAGGACAGTGTTGGCAAACCTATGGCACGGGTGCCAAAGGTGGCCTTCTGAGCTCTTTCTGTGGGCACTCGACATTGCCCCTTCATACCCACCTGTATTCAGGTTTAAATTGCTGTATTGGCACTTTGCGAAAAAAATAACTGGGCTTTGAATCGCAGTTTGGGCACTCGGTCTCTAAAAGGTTCGCCATCACTGTCCTAGGATCACTCCCTGAGTCCCTCAAGGCTGTGTTTTGGAAGCTGTTTCCTTGCAACTCCACCAGTCTGACTAAAATGAAAGCCACCTCTGAGGAGGAAAAGTAGAACTTGGTCAAGAAACAAAACGTAACCTATTTTTTCTTCCCCTGCAGCATCGCGAAGGGGTTGAGCTCGCATTTCATTATGATAAAAAGTCTCTTACCAGAGAGGGAGTAATCGGTGTTTGTCATCCGCATGGCGGGCGTGTAGGAGACGCTTGGCATATCGTGGCCTTTCTTCTGCTTCCGTCGATACCACACAAACAGTGCCAGCAAAACCATAATAATTAGCAGGAGGAGACTAATTCCAATTATTGCTCCCACTGAATGCCTCTCAGATCCAAGAGCAGGGCTAATTTTAGTATAGGGGTTTAATTCTTCCATCATGAGAGCGGCTGTTAAAAATAATTCACAATGCACTGTTAAATTGAGTGCCAGCGTCCATTTGTAGCAAGAGTCTTTGTGTTATATAGCCTGCCCTCCCTCCTTCCCTCCCAGCCCTCCTCAGCTCTTCTGAATCACGGTGGCTCGACTTTGGGATATTGAATGGAGCCTTTTGGTAGCCCAGAGGGTTTGTAGCCCACTGGCACCATCAAATTAAATTTTCTGGGTACTGGGCTGTGTGGGTAGATAGAACTGTGGCTACAAATGTTATGGCAGCAAATACCTTCCTTTGACCCAGACCTGCATCTCCCCTCTTAGAACTGCAGCAGGCCAGCTGGGATCTGGTCTTTGAGAAACCTGTGTGTGTGTGTGTATATGTGTGTCCTTACAGTCGTGACAGACTCTTCGTGACCCCATGTCCATGGAGTTTTCTTGACAGGAATACTGGAGTGGCTTGCCAGTTCCTACTCCAGGCGCCTACAGCACCTGGTATTCCCTGGTGGTCTCCCATCCAAGTACTAACCAGGGCCGACCCTGCTTAGCTTCCGAAATCAGGCGAGATCCGATGTGCTTAGGGCAGCTAGGCAGCTTTGAGAAACCTAGCTTTTATTTAAAAGTGTCTACCTGTCGTGGGTGTACTGTACAGCCAAGCAAAGGGAATCCTCAGGCCCTTTTCTACCCACCCCCCTCCTCCACCCCAAAGGTAGAACATTTTTCCGGTAAGGTCGGTGACACGTACTTGAGTCACTCGAGGAAGTCTTTTAGCTCCTCTGAGAGGCTGCCCCAAACGGTTGTGTGTTCAGCTTAAAAGGAAGGGAGAAAGGATGTTGCCTCACCTTGATCACACCGGATGCCTTTGAAACCAGGGCTGCAGTAACAAGTCCCCGTGACATAGTCACAGGTGGCATTATTCATGCATTCGCACAGCTGCTGGCAACCGTAGCCAAAGGTTCCAGGTGGGCACTCTACAAAGGCAAAAAGGAAAAGGATCTAGGAAGAACCGTTTACACTTTGACACACAGGGAGGGAGTCCCTGGGCAGCCCCCTTTGAAACAACTTTCAAACAGATCCACACACTGTCACGTGGCAGCTCTTAATAAATAAGGGGCAACCCGTCCAGTTTTTTTTCAGTTCTTGAATCCCCATTATCCTTCTCAGGGGAGGGGGGGCATGGAGGTTGAAATGATGATTATGACTCCTGCAATCAGTCAATCATCATCAATCCTGCTCCTTCTTATTGCAGAGCAGAGGGTGGCGGCATTTTCTCGGATCTGTTCAAAATCATATGTGAACTTCTCATCACTCCTGGTTTTGACAAAATGCGACAAACATGCATTTTTAGAGTGGTGTGGCCTGCAGGAGACAGAAGACAAACATTGTATTCCCGAAATCACCGAAGCTGCGCTTTCCTGGCTTGAAATGTTGGGACAGGCACACAAGAGATCCATATTTTTATATATCCTCACTAAGGCACGACACTCACCAGGCAACCTTGACTGGTTATTGCCTCTCAGTTTGGCTCCTCTCCCAGGCCTGAGAGTACAAAGTAGGTTGCGGGAAGCTAGTTCTTTTTGCCTTCAACAACGGCACGAGTTTTCATCAAACCCAGAGGATATATTTGAGGTGGTCTGAATTAAATTACAGGTTTCATAGCTGACACAAAATTCACCTTTTGGTCTCTCTGGGACATTTCAGTTCTTTTGCTTTGTTTTGGCCTGCAGAGCCAACCCGACAAGTTGAGCTCAGAAAGGGGTCATGTTCCACTTGATGTCATAATTTTAAGGACAAGGGCTCATCTGTTTGCTGCTCAGGAGCTAGGCTGTCCAGGGGATTCCAGAGGGATAAGCTCAACAAAAACCAAAGTGAGGAGAGAAAACCCGGGCGGGGGCGGGCGCAGGGCATGGGCGGAGACCAGGGCAAAAGAAGAGGGTGCACAGAGAATAACAGGGTACTGTACTAGGTTGAAGAATGGACTTATGGGTTTTAAGCCAGTCAGGAATAATTGAAAAGAAATAGTGACTAGACTGCTCAGAAGTTTGCCACTGGTGAGCTTGCTGGGATCTACTAGAAGAGGAGATGATCTATGGCAGAGGACCTTTTGCCCAGAATCCCACAAAATCATAGAATCATAGACTAAGGACGCTTTTACACGGCCCCTAAGATCCACTGGCAACTTAAATTTGGACCAGAGATCTTGGGGGTTTGTCCCTCTTCCTGTGTTCCCACCCCTCTGCACTCCATTGTTCCTGTCTGCGTGAGGGGAGGGAGTAAAAAAGGGAGAAAAGAATGCAGGCTCACCTCCGTCTGCCGGTGGAAGCAGCCCCAGCAGCCCCGACATCATGATTCCTGTCTCTTAAAGGGGCGGCGGGGACAAAAAAACAAACAGAAGGCAAGGGAGCCCGGCATTCAAAGCTTTACAATGCGCATCTGAAGATTTTTTACCTCCTGGAGGCCAGGTACTTGAAAAGTGCGCTGGGACACACTTAGGTGGGTGTGGTCGTACTTAATTTTTTTTAAAGTCTGGAGCTGGTGGGAAAACATTTTTAAGTTCTGGATCTGGGAGCCCTTTGCCTCGGATTTTAGGGGTTGTGTAAAAGCGCCCTAATTGAGTTGAAAGGGGCCTACACAACCATCAAGTCCAACTCCATGCTCCATGAAGGAATAGAAATCAAAGGATATCTGCCAGGTGGTTGTCCAAATTTCTCTTGCATGCCTCCAGCATCGGAGCGCTCACCACCTCCTAAGGCAACTGGTTCCATTGTCTAACAGTTATGAAGTTTTTCCTCTCTGATAGTCAGCCTAAATTTGGCTTCCTGTAGTTTGAGCGTATTTGTTATGTGTCCTGCAGTCTGGGATGGTCAAGGACAGATCCTGCCGCTTCTCTGTCTCTGTATGACAACCTTTCAGGTTTTTGAAAGAAGTTGTCCTACCTCCACCTCAGTCATCTTTTCTCAAACAACAAAACTAACTTTAACTTGGGTTTTCTTTATTTTCCCCCTCCTTCTGAATGACAACGTTTGGTGCTCCTGATTTCCAAAACAGGCAAAATGATTGAAGGTCAGTGACAAAAAAAATTTATTCACCCAATTACCATGATGGCCTAGGACCGTAAATCTGCTGGCAGTTGATTGTATATCTTTGGGCCACATTTGGCAACAAACCAAAAGCAAGGTTGTAAACGAGCTTGGCAGCTCTCCTTACTTGGGGTGGGAAGGTGTGTGTGGCGGCCCCCAGGCTCTCCTTCCTCATTCTAACCCTTCAGCAGCCTCTTCAAGGTCAACCTCTTTCCAACCAACAGAACCAGTTTGCACAGAACGGCCACCCTTCCTCAGCCACGTTCTCTCGCTCCCATGAAGGGCCACTAACCAGCAGGGTGCTTCGGAACAACGTTATGTCGAATCCTTCATGCAGCTCAGGATTGCCAGCTGTGATGGACAAAAACGGGCCTCTTGAGTTCCATGCAGGATTCTCGCCTCGTATGGTAGTCTTCTCAAGTTTAGATGATAAAACACCAGGACAGGTGGCACAGGGATGGCATCTAAAGCAATGTGGCCCGGTGGGTAGAGCCACAAAACTCACTGGCAGAAGTGGGAACCTTGGCAATGCCTGATGAGACCAAACTAATGTCTACCAATGATGTCTTAGAGCTAAAGTTTTTTGTGTAGCCAGGACGATGCCCCCTCCCTCAGATTTTTCTGTTCCATCGTTATTTTATTTTGAATATTTTTACCCCAACTTTCTCCTTGGAAAAGGACCCAAGGTGGCTTACAATACTGAAGGACCCCTATGTGTTTTGCTGCAATCCTTGCAATAGCTGGGGAAGGAATGGATTTTCCCAGGAACAGCATGTAGGCCATTTTTGCTCTAATGCACGGTATTTGGTTTTAAATAGGCAGTTAAGAACCATTTACGTTACTAAAGATCTGCTCCTTACTTCTTTATAAGGCCTGATCCATTTGTATGCATTTCGTAGCTCTACTTATAAGGTGACACCAGTAGTCCTGAAGTCTGTAAAAGTGAACCCCTTTACTTCCATATTTATTACCAAACCATAGCTGGCAAGCAGAATTACTTTAATCCAAATTAGAATAGGCACATGTAATAAATGACTGTGGAAGGGCCCTGCTACGCTCTTATTTCAGCCAAGCTTGGGAAAGGATTTTTAAGCCCCTGGAATATGTATGTCACCACTCCCAGAATTCCCCCTCAGCATGAGAGATTCTGGACTTTTTGTCCCAAACTGTCACTTTTAAAAGTTCTGTAAGATATTTTGCCCAGCAAGGGAAATCTGCAACCAGCCTGCAAACGGGCAGCTCTGCCGAAAATGGAGCGACAGTCTGCCATGAACTGGAGCTGTCCTGAGAGGATTTTTTTTTTACCAATAACAGATGGAAGATTTTTTCCCATAGCAACTTACTTTGTTCACATTGTTTTCCTGTGAACCCTGTTCTGCATGTGCATTGTCCAGTAATGTGGTCACAATCGGCTCCATTCTGGCACTGGCAGACGTGAGCACAGCTTTTTCCATAAAAGGCAGGCGGACAGCCTAGGAAAAAGGAATTCAGAAAGGGAGAAGGAAATGTGAGGAAAATGAAAGATGTTCAGAAGGCGACCTCAATCAGCCATTCTCTCTCCTCCTAACCTGCTGGGCCAAAGCTAATGGAATGAATTTCAACAGAGGGAAATGTGGGGTGCCACATCTAGGTAAAAAAAATATGAATTGCACAGATATAGGATGGGGGATACTTGGCTGGAGAATAGTACCTGTGAAAGGGATCTGGGAGTCTTGGTGGACCACAAATTGAACATGAGTCAGCAATGTGATATGGCGGCCAGGAAAGCCAATGCGATTCTTGGTTACATCAACAGAACCATAGTGTCTAGAGCAACGGAGGTGATAGTACCACTCTATTCTGCTCTGGTCAGACCCCACCTGGCGTATTGTGTCCAGTTCTGTGTGCCTCAATTTAAAAAGGATGTTGACAACCTCGAGCTGGTGCAGAGGAGGGCAACCAGGATGGTTGAGGGTCTGGAGGAAATGTCTTATGAGGAACGGCTTAGGGAACTGGGAATGTTTAGCCTTTCAAAAAGAAGACTGAGAGGGGATATGATAGCTATGTTTAAATATTTGAAAGGATGTCATATTGAAGAGGGAACAGGTTTGTTTTCCATGGCTTCAGAGACTAGGACATAAGAACATAAGAACATAAGAACATAAGAAGAGCCATGCTGGATCAGGCCAAAGGCCCATCTAGTCCAGCTTCCTGTATCTCACAGCGGCCCCACCAGATGCGTTTGGGAGCGCATGAGACTAGATATCTGTCTCCTGATACCACTCCCCTGCATCTGGCCCTTGAAGTACCCTGGTTTAAAGCCTAGAGATTACACATCTCCATCATGGTTTGTAACCCGTGATGGACTTTTCCTCTAGGAATCTGTCCAATCCCCTTTTGAAGGCATCCAGGCCAGATGCCATCACCACATCCTGTGGCAGGGAGTTCCATAGACTTACAACGCGCTGGGTGAAAAAATATTTTCTTTTGTCAGTTCTTACTCTCCCAGCACTCAATTTGAGTGTATGTCCCCTAGTTCTGGTATTTTGAGAGAGGGAGAAGAGCTTCCCTCTATCCACTTTACTCATACCCTGCATTATTTTGTATGTCTCAATCATATCCCCCCTCAAGCGCCTTTTTTCCAGACTAAAGAGGCCCAATTGTTTTAGCCTTTCTTCATAAGGGACTCGGGGCAATGGTTTCAAACTACAGGAAAAGAGATTCCATTTGAACATTAGGAAGAACTTAATGACAGTTAGAACTGTTCAGCAGTGGAATATGATGCCATGAAGGGTGGTGGAGTCTCCTTCTTTGGAGGTTTTTAAGCAGAGGCTGGATGGCCATCTGTCGGGTGTCCTGTGATGGGCTTCCTGCATGGCAGGGGGTTGGACTGGATGGCCCTTGAGGTCTCTTCCAAGTCTATGATTCTATGATTCTATACCTCACATGGTTGTTGTGAGGAGAAAGTGGGGAGGACAGAGGCACAGGTGGTGCTCCCTAGCAAAAAGGATATTGTCATTTTATCTTATAAAGCCACTTCCAACTTATGGTAACTGTGAGCCTTTATACACGACCCCTAAGCTCCGCAGGAAATGGCTGCAAGGTCCGGACCTTACAAGTGTTTTCCCACCAGCTCCGGACTTTGCAGACAATTAAGTGCGACCCCGCCCACCTAAGCACGACCCAGCTGCACTTTCTTGTACCTGCTTGAGGTGGGTGAAAATCCCCAGGTACGGATTTAATCTGGTCAGTGCGGGGCTCTCCTGGCTTCTGCTTGTTTTTTTTTTGCCTCCTGCCCCTTTAAGAGAAGAGGTGGGAGGAAAAAAAGCAAGCAGAAGAGAAACGGAAGAGAAACGGAAGAGAAACGGAGCTCCGGGAAGCTCCTCCAGGTGAGCTGCATTTCCCCCCCTCTTTCTCTGGTGGGGAGGAAGGAAGGGCAACGAACCCCTAAGATCTTTGGTCCGAATTTAAGGGACCAGCGGATCTTAGGGGTCGTGTGAAAAGGCCCTGTATGAATTTATGATGGGATGTTTTGAAGGTTGCTACCAGTCTTGCTTGGGTCTTGCAGATGAAGAGAAACCCTTAAATAGTATTGGGGGGGGGGTTTGACCAAAACCCTGTTGAGGTTTTATGCTTTTGCAACCTGGTTAACACAAACCCTCATTGGTGAATTCGCTGTAAGTTAAGAACTTTTGAGAGGCATTTGCTGTTATGTCTTTTCCAACTGAGAGAATTTCAGAGGGCTTTGTCACACTGGATCAGAGTTCATTTGAGAGATATGGACTACAATGGGAAGACTTAAGTGCAGAACATTTGTCTCTGAAGAAAGAGCATGAAAGGGGGCAAGATCACTGTGGAAGCCATATCAGGAGCTTAAGGCTCATCACACAAATGATCAGTGTCTTAGGAAAACAATTGTGCACACAATGTATATAGAATTGTATATTACAATAAGAAGTGTCAAGGGCTGCAAAGAAGTTTCATTGTAATAGCCCTTGTCAGAGAATGCAATGTGTTTTGTTCAGTAAAATAAGAATGTAAATCTATATCTGTTTGAAGTGTGAGAAGTGGGGAAACAATTATTAAGGAAACACATGAGTGTGAAGATAAATAGCAAATAATTGTACAAACAGAGATTTCTATAACTTCAGATTTCCTTTCTGTGTTCCCTGTACTGTGTAAACTTTTTCATTTGTGGCAAAGCACCAGCAAGATTTGGGCTGTAACAAATAGGATGTTTGGCCAATGTGCTTCAAAGCAAAACTTTAAATTTAAATTGGAAATGAGAAATATAAAAAAATATAAGGACAGACCTCAGAAAAGTTATTGGGTTGGTGGTGGAAGGGGTGGAAAGAAAATGAAGCAAAACCTCCCAGAACTTCTGAACCAGGAAGTTCTCATTCTAAAATGTAACTTTTCCAGAGCTCTGTCCAAGATCTGGTAACAGCATGATATGAGAGACCCTGAGGTCCAGAGGCTCCTTCAGACTGGGAGCTGTGATGAAAGAGAAGCACATGAGACCTGCAGAGTTGTAAGGGAGGCAGGGAGCCTGAAAGAGCCAGAGATAAATTAACATTTTTCCTTAACCTGGGTGACCTATGACTTACAAAGATGTTTTGAGAATGATGCTTCAGCTTAGAACTTTTAATTACTAATGATACACAACAAGCATGGGAAGTCTGGGAACCTCTGGAGTTTGGTGGGCTCCAGGATCCATCAGCCCCAGCCAGAAAATGATCAAAATTCATGAGAACTGTTGTGCAAAACAACTGCAAGATTCCCCCAATCCTTTGCATTCTAATGTTTCCTTCAGAACAAAATATTTCCATTTCTAATTAATATTGGATGAACACAACAAAATCAAACACACGATCTGCATCAGGTTCAAAAAATCATAATAAATGTCTGCAAAATCCTGCAATGCAATGAGCCGGCACAAGAGGGCAGTGTGTACTTTTCTCAGATCGATTCCCGCATTCTTCAGCATGCAAAAACCTTTACTTACGTTGGGTACAGTAGGGTCCTGTCCAGCCAGGGGTACATCTACATTCCCCATCATGAGGGCTGCATGTTGCTCCATTGTGACAGCTGCACGAATGAAAACAGTCTGCACCCCAGAAGCCAACTGGACAAGCTGGAGAGCGCAGAAAGAAAGAAAGAAAGAAAGAAAGAAAGAAAGAAAGAAAGAAAGAAAGAAAGAAAAAAATCTGAATTTCTAATTGGAAGGAATTTATGTCCATCTGCATGCAGTTTATCTGTACCTTTTTCATGGAAGTGAATAGAAAGCACATTTACACATTACTGCTCCCTGCTCCAAGCAGGTACACTACCAGCATAGGGAGGACAAAAAATGTCAACATCTGTGAAACATCGGAAACTGACTAATTTATATAATTTAAACACACTAGTAACACATCTCAGCTGTGTCCAGGCAACAATTGTCAATAGGCATGTAGCATTCTAAAGCTCCCTTCTGATTGTTCAAATCAGCTTTGGACTGAGCACCTGCCTAAAGAGGCCGCCTTGCAGAAGAAGTAACAACCCATCAAACAGACGATTGTCTTCTCTTTAAAAAAAAAAAAGCCACATGGTCCCCACATGTTGGACAAGTGTTGAGGTTTCTCCTGCCCAACATGGATAAAGTGCTTTTAAGATTTTTGACGGAATCAATGCCTATACACAACATCTACCAGTGGTGGTGAACCTTTGCCACTAGAGATGTTTTAGACTACAACTCCCATAATTCCAAGCCTAGACTGCCAACAATGGCCGGTGACTGTGGGAGATGTGGTCCAAAATATCTGGAGTGCCAAAGGTTTGCCACCACTGCAGCCCAGGTCCTTGGGCTGTGTAGTCAAGGAAGTCATTTTATTTTTCAAGCTCTAGGCAAACTACAGTACTTCTAGAAACATTCGAGTACTCCTAGATTCTGGGCAAGAAGACCAGCACATTAAGGTTCTAAATTGGCACTGCCATTTTTAGAGTAAAACAAACCATTTGCCAATCTAAGCAGAAATGAACAGTAATTTCCCAATTACTTTCTAAATATAATGAACAATCCATGAAACTGACAGCCTTCCTAATTTTTGTTTTGAGTGACAGCCATATTGAGCCCGTGGAAGAGGCACAATAAAAGCAAAAATCACTGCTGTCTGTTTTTATCCCGTCCCCACTTTATCACTGGAGGTTTAATATATTTTACTGCAAATGCTGTCTAATGTGTTCCCTGCATTGTGAATATGAAGTAACACTTCTGAATGACAGACCGGGCTTCCCAGAGATGATCTGCCTCCAATTAAGTATCCGTTTGGGAAATGCCAGTTTTTGGATCCGTAAATGTCAATCTTCTACCTAGGCAATTTCTAAGAAGTCAGCACACATCTTTCCAAAAAGCATAGAGACTTTAACAAGTAAATTACATGTAATAGGAATATCTCATGTCTCTAATTTCCTAGCCATATGGATCTTGCCAGGGACAGAACTGTCAACTGCTTTATAATCTCATTCAAAAATAGTGGGGGGGCAGGGGAGGGAAGAAAAAGAAAAAGAACAGACCTCTTTTAAGAAATGGTGATACTTTCTTTTCAACTCAATGCAGAGTTCACCCAGGAAAACATGGCATAGGAATGTAAAAAAATTATTCTTGGATTTAAATGGGATTAGAAACAGAACGTATAGTATAATGTTATTCTTATCTCTCTTATTGAATTGCCACTTTAAAAAAATAGGGCTGCTGCTTTCTCTGGATGGGCAGCATCTATTTGATTAAGCGTCATTAAATGGGCAGGGGTAACTTAAGCCTATTTAGAAGTTTCTATAAAATTATTTGGAAGTTTCTACCAAATAAACCATGCTCCTCCAACCACTGCTGAATTTGCAGAATGAGGTTTAATGTAACAGTGATCCTGTTGAGAAGTAATGCAACATAACGGTAACCTCTCAAAGGTTCTGAAGGAGAGTGAAATATAAAGAGATCCACAATGCAGTGGCGTGGTGGGGGGCAAACATTACCTGTCACATAGGTCTTCTCCTTCATTGCCAGTATCTTTCTATAATATTTATTTTATTCAAATCTGTTCAGCCAAAGTCCCTTCCAGCATTAATTAAAAGTTTCCTGCCTGTGGGTTGTCTTCTTTAATTGCTCTTCCTTGAGTGCAGCTGGACGATTAGTGCTTAACGGCCCATTAATTGCTCCTTTTAATACCTTCCCCTAATTTCCTCTTATTCCTGTTCTTGGGCTGGTGGGGGTTAATTACTCCCCCCCCCCCCCAAATCCCAGACTTCATGATTATGCAGAGGAATAACATACAACATTATACCTACTTGCTTAGGAAGAACCAGGCAATTGTACTCCCTCCACCCCACCTGTTGCCGAAGAAGCTGACAGATAGCCACTAAGGGAGGCTACTGACAGAAGCAAGTGTTAGATTACTCACCAGAAATACTGAACGGCATTCAGCAGGAAACGTTAAAAGGGGCTGAATGTGTAGATGGATAGTATTTGATTAAAGAAATGCTAAAATGGGGCAATTTATTAAGATGTATGGATTCTCCATAAAAAGACTAGACATTATTACAAGGGTCTTTTGTATTGTTTCTTCTCTCTCTCTGTAAATGGCAAATGGTTTATGGACTAAAATAAATAATGTGAAGTGCAGCTATTTAAAACGTGATTGAACAAAAGGTACAGGTTTAGCACATGCTGGGAGACACCCTGTACCCCCTTTTCCTTGCACACCCCCCAGTTATTTGTGAGCCTGGCACCAAACAAAGAATCAGTGAGTCATTCACCAGCTGCTCCACTTAAAGAACGCAAAAATCCTAATTTGCAACATCTTTAATAGATATAATGTATTATTTACCTATTTCCTAAACATAACTTGCTTTTAAACTTGAATTTCTCTATGAGAAAGAGATAATTGGGGTAAAACTCCTGAATTTGACATTTTAAACACGCTTTAAAAACAACAAGCTCAGTTTGACATTTTAAACATGAATAAGACATTTTAAACATGAATAAGATGCTTCTTCTCTGAAACCTCAGTTTCCTGAGACTAAATAACGCTACCCTTAAACGACATTCTGATAGGCAGAAGAGAAAATAAAGTTTTTTTTTCTTACTTTGGGAACAGTCTTTGCCAATCCACCCAGGAAAGCACTGGCAAGATCCATCAACTGGATTACATGTTCCATTGTTTGTACACAAACACATTTCGGCACAGTCCTTCCCGTATCTTCCAGCTGGACATACTGTGGAAACATAAGGGAAGAACTTTCAAGCAAGGCCTTCTTGTGTTCATTCTCTGTCTTGTCCATTGAGCTTCAGAACATTAGAGCTTGGTATGAAGATAGGACACCGGGTTCTACTGCTGAATAGAAAGATTCACACATCTTGCATCTGGAGTAGGGATATTAATCTTTGCTTATTTCATTCTTGCAGGCGAGAAGGAAAGGTTTCAATTTTTCTTCCTGCTAGGTAACTTGGTAAGGGTTTTTAATGAATTGTTCACATTTCCATCCCTTTCACACACATCCCTGTGTGTGAAAAATTCACAGAAATGATATTTGTATTCTCTCTTGTATTTTGCCCAGAAAACCTTATATGTTGTGCAGAAAAGAATTGCATTTGCAGATAATCCAGGTTTTCCAAAAGCAAAACTACACTTGTTCCCCCAAACAAAAATTCGTATATTTTATTTATTTATTTTAGAGTATTTTACTCCGTCTTTCTCCTTGGAAAAGGACTCAAAGTGGCTTAGAGTAATGAGGGTCTCATTAATCCCTTTAATGAGGGATAATATACATTGCAGTAAAATTGAGACATGTTCAAGTATTGAGAACAGTGAATTGAGGGACATCTTACAGCATTAAAAGACAACATTACATTAAAGCTACAAGAGAATGCGAGTAGTTAAAAAGAGAGTAAAGATTCCATGTAAAAGTTATGAGTGATGGAAACTAACATTGAAACCAGTATCAATGCAATCACACAATAAACACAAAGTACTGGTATAAGTGATCCTATAGATTCATATAAAAGACACATAATAGGTTGGCCATCGTTCAGGGAAAGCTTGCCTGAAGAGAAAGGTTTTTGCCTGTTTCTGGAAAGATATCAGAGACGGGGCAGTCCTGGCCTCTAGTGGGAGGGAGTTCAACAGTCTGGGCACAGCAGGCGAGAAGACACTTTCACATGTTCCCACGAGACATACCTGTGAGGTTGGCGGGATGGAGAGGAGGGCCTCTCCTGATGACCTTAACCCAAGCCGGTTCATACTGTGAGATTTGATATTTGAGGTAGCTAGGACCAGGGTTGTACAGTGCTTTGTAGGTTAAGGTCATCACTTTGAATTGTGCCTGATAGCTGATTGGTAGTGGAGCTGCTTTAGTAGGGGTGTAATGTGGACTCTGCACCCTGCCACAGACAGCAATCTGGCTGCTGAATTTTGGACCTAGTGAATTTTTCTGAGACTTTTCATCGGGAGTCCAACATAGAGCGCATTATAGTAGTCTAGCTGGGATGTCACTAGGGCATGTATCACCGTGGCCAGAGCTGCTTTCTCAAGAAACGTGCATAACTTGCATACTAGTCTTAATTGTGTAAATACACTCCTGGCCACAGCCGTGACCTGGGCATCCAGGTTGTTTTACAAATGCTGCTGCCCACCCGAGCAAAGGCACAAATCATATCTGACACAGTAACGTAACATTTCAGAGCCGCTGATTATTTTTTCAGTGAGGTGTATGATACAGCAAGACTGTCCCCTGTGAGACACATACCCATTGACTGCGTTAAGATTTGTACTCTAGACTCCCACTCCAGGATGTGTCTTCTCATATGCATAGATATATATGTCCCCACCAGCTGTTACTTGTGAGTAACTGTCAACAATTGCAACAATTGGGATCAGAATAGGTAAAAGGTAAAGGTTTCCCCCCGCACATGCGTGCTAGTCGTGTCCGACTCTAGGGGTGGTGCTCATCTCTGTATTCAAGCCAAAGAGCCATTGTTGTGCAAGTCCATGGCCACGTGGCTGGCGTGGCTGCAAGGAAACACTATTTTACCTTCCCACTTTTTACGGCAGTACCTATTTCTCTACTTGCATTAACATGCTTTTGAACTGCTAGGTTGGCAGGAGCTGGGGTTATCAGCGTGAGCACACTCCGCTGTGGCACCCGGGATTCGAACCGCCGAGCTGTCGACTTTGCAGCCAACAGTTTTCGGAAGCCTTAGTCCACTGAGCCACCATGCCCTTGGGACCAGAATAATTTCTTAAAAAAAACTAAGATAAAGGTATGGTTTCCACTAACATCTTATTATTCAACGTGAAAAGGAGTAGCTTGGCTGCACTGGTCTCGATGGAAAAGTACAGGAAGTCCTTAGGATTAGAACGGTTGGGAACCAAACACAGTTTTCTGCACTACGATGAAAACATTGTTAAAATGCTGGGTTTGTATTGGCTGTTGGCTTCCTTCCCTGACAAAAACAGACGTCTTATTCACAAAAGCTAGATAAAGCAGACACACATTGTCCATCACAGTAAAGAAAGGAATACAAACATAATCAGACTCATATCCTCGCCAAATAGGTAGCCTTTTTTTTTAAAAGTGATTAAGGGGCCTCACTGCATTATTCTGCTATTTTAGCAGTTGGACAATTTATGCCTCCCAGACACCCATTCACAGGAAATGACCTCAATCTATTACCAAAGCGATTCAATTCTAGATTGAAATCTGGAACTGGGAATCATTTCCTCACAGACAATATGCCAGTTGCAGCTTCTGCTATGACAGGGATGGCGAGAAAAGGCTGGGAGACAATCACCCGCCGTGGAACGACACACTTATCTCTCTCCCCGAGTCGATAAAGTTGACTTTGAAGTTAAATGCTAAACAGAACAGTGTTTCCCCCACCGAAATGAAACAAAAACGTACTGGGGAGGGGATGAGCTGTGGAAGGGGAAGAAAGAAAGAAAAAATCACGAGAGAAAGATGAAACCGTGAAACAATCTGTTCACCTGTCATCCCTTATGTATGGCCCCATTGTTCCAATGTCTCTGCAATATCATAATACAATTTTTTACCTCAGGAAAAAGATAGCATCACTGACATGCATCCTTGGTCGGGACAAAATCCCATCAAAAATACTTTTCCAATAACCTGATTCAGAGAGCCAATCTACATATATACAGTATAGGCATACATATATAAAAGAGGCTATACATCTAGATCTACGTCTATTCATATAAACACACACACATATATGCATAGTGTTCCTACAAGAATAAGCTCTTATCAGTCTATCTATGCTATGGCAGAACAAGAATAGGCAGGGGAATGGGGAAATTACATCATTGGAGAACTTGTGACTCACCCAGTCAAACACAGTCCGTCGGACATATGTGATCACCTATTGATGCTCAAAAAGAAACCTCCTATTAATGCCCTTCAATGGAGACCTAAATATTATAAAGCTCCAGATCAGTGGTTCTCAACCTGTGGGTCCCCAGATGTTCCTGGACTGCAACTCCCCGAAGCCTCCAACACTTGCTGTGCCGGAAGGGGTTTCCGGGAGTTGCAGTCCAGGAACATCTGGGGACCCACAGGTTGAGAACCACTGCTCCAGATAGACAACAAGGTCTGGTGGATAGGAAGCATTCATTTGGGCTGATGGGCCATAATGTTGTGGAGACGATGAAAGTGGCCAATCAAATGCCTCTTCCTTTTTAAGGTGGCAAATTAAATGAGTTACATTTGCACCAGAAGCAGAGGGGTTTGAGAAAGACTGAGTATGAACAAGTGGAATCTAGGCAAGACTTGATAGTTGCAATGAATGGATAATATAATCCAACCGATACAGCAGGCCAATTGGTTTAGGTCCATCCGTCCATGCATGCATCCGTCCATAGAACAGGGTTCCACAATAACAGGGCAGGTGATTCAAGTGGCTAGAAGTAGTTTGATTAACCTGAGGTGAGTACTCCAGGTGCAATACTAAGCAGACTGGATTCCATTTGCATTCATCACATTCAAGATAGATTCCTGTAATGCATTCCATGTGGGATGGCTATTAAAGACAGTCTGATTTAGTTCAGCTAATGCAGCTTGAGATTGCCTGGATGTTAACAGGATCAGCAAACTGAAACATGCAACACGCAACATGCAACACCTATTCTTGATCATAAGAACATAAGAGCCATGCTGGATCAGGCCAAAGGCCCATCTAGTCCAGCTTCCTGTATCTCACAGTGGCCCCAACAGATGCGTCTGGGAGCGCACAAAACTAGATATCTGTCTCCTGATACCACTCCCCTGCATCTGGTCCTTGAAGTACCCCGGTTTTAAGCCCGGAGATTTCACATCTCCATCATGGTTTGTAACCTGTGATGGACTTCTCCTCCAGGAATCTGTCCAATCCCCTTTTGAAGGCATCCAGGCTATTATGTACCAGGGGAAAAATCAGGTTACTGATCGGTATCAAGTGACTTTGATGCATACCACTACAAACCTGCCAGAATCTCAGAAGCCCTGCAAACAGAACAGTCTGCAAGCCACAAGCCACAGGACTGTTCGGATAGCTGATTCCAGGTTATGAAATTCCTTTCCAACATGAGATGTGGCTTCAATTGGATAAGATGTTTAAATAGGATTTTTAAAACTTTTTATTTCATACGCTTTTTGAATTAGGCCATTTAATCGCTGCAGTTTTAAAATTAAGAGATCATATACAGTTTTATTAGTATTCCTAATAAGCTGTGATTTTTTTGTTTATCTCTAATCAATCTGCGTTTTGAAATGATGCTTGTGCTGATATCTGGTAATATTTTAGATGTTGTTTAATTGCATTTTATGTGAAGTTTCTTACAAAAACTATGTCCTAAAAAGCAGCCTATACATATGTGTATTTGTGTTTGTAGAAAGAAAGAAAGAAAGAAAGAAAGAAAGAAAGAAAGAAAGAAAGAAAGAAAGAAAGAAAGAAAGAAAGAAAGAAAGAAAGAAAGCTGCTGTGACTTTCTTGTAACTATTGCAAAATATTGTCACGTGCTTTACTTTTCTTCATTATATGCCCTTGGCTTAAGTCATGATCATATTATTTTAAACTGCTTTTGGTGTTTCATGTAAAAGAATTAAGAATCTGAGACCCTACAACAGTACCGTACTTAAAATAGACATGGATGGATTCTCCAGAACCACTATCTTTCAGATGTCATTGGTTTGTGTTAGACTGCAAACTCCAGCTCTTCTTCCAGTCTTGTTGTTCTATCCATCTCTTTGAAGGAAGAAGACCTCTCCAACCACAATGACTGCTTCCTGGGGTAAAACTCTTGTTATGTGTCCGCAAGCCAAAAGAGACTCATAGCAATCCTGACATGGACTTTCAAGGAGTGTGAAATATATAAGAAGTTGCTACCCTGTGAGTTTCCATGGCTGAATAATGATTCAAACCTAGGTGCTCTGAGTGCTAACCTGTCACTCTGTCTACAATGCCACATTGGGTGGAACTCTTTGTGCCTATAAAGGCAGAGTTACCACTGAAAATGGGAAGCCTTCCACTGGCTAACCGTCTTATTACCAATCACTGTCAGTAGCTGTTGCACAGGCAAAGGACCCCATGATCACTCCCGTGATTTTGGGTTATGCAAGCTGGATGGCACCTTTTAAAAATCAACAGGGCTTTTGTGATTGTAAGGGGGAAGTGACCAAATACCACTCATGCTTTGGGTATAAAAGTAGAGTCTTGCACACAATGAGCGGCTACACCTGCAAGGAAGCAAGCAAACAGGATCTCAGCCAGTGTTATGTTGTCAGTACACAAGGGGGTAGAGGAGAAACTTTTACAGATGCATCTTGTTCAGTGGAAGAACCACGTTTATCAGCAGGTTGTTTCAGCCGCAAGCTGATGGCTTTAGTAATGAAACTCAGTACAACAAATTTCTTTTGGAAGACGAAACCATCCAACCGAACCAGTCTGGAGAAGCATGGGCTTTTCGTGAGTCACCAAAGGATGTTGAACATGCTGGCCACGGATACTGAGGCACCGTGTTTTGTGCCAGTATTTTCTGATCTAAAGCTGACCTGTTGTCAGTGGGATGGCGCCACCAGTGAAAACTGCAGCTAACTTCAGGCTGCTAAAAATTAGCAGCTTGATTAGCAACCTGGCAGTCTAGAGATTGAGCTGGGCTCAGGAATGTTGCTTCCGATGAACAGGCAGCACTTTAAAATATTTTATGACTTATGAAGCCAAAGGCTGTGTAATTTGGAAAGTTGACGCATGGGAAACAAGCCCACATTATCAGATGAAAGGATACAGTATATATGCCTGTACAATGTCTGATATATCTTCTTTCCACAAGGCTCGTGAACCATGAAGGGACATCAGAACTGTTTTGAAGAGAGAGTTTTTCATACTTTTCTTACAGCTTAATAAGTACTCTAGTGAAGCTGCAAGCATCCAGCACAAACAACAGCTAATGGATTTGATGCATTGTGAATAGAGGGAAGGGAAATAATGCTCTGTGTATGAGGAACTGTGTGGGTGCAATTCCTATTTTGAGCTGGCTGCTCAGTGGTTTAGGTATCTGGCTGCAGAGCGGGAGGTTGGGCATACGAATCCCCACTGTGCCTCCTGGCAGATGAGCCACCCTATGTGGCCTTGGGCAAACTGCACAGTCCCAGGGCACCCCTGGAAGAAGGGGATGGTAAACCACTTCTAAGTATTCCCTATCTAGAAAACCCTGGAAAGAGTTGCCATAAGTCATAATTGATTTGACAGCACATAATTATAATTTATTCCTATTTAATTCAGCTATTTAAGCTTTGAGGAAGGTCCACCCTTTTCTACTGAGATACGAAACACGTTCTTGCAAATGTTTTGGGCTACTAGTCCAATTTGCTTGTAGGCCTACTTTATATTTGGAAAGACAATGGAGTCCTGCTGGCTTGGGTTGCCCCTGCCTGAACTGAACAAGCCAATCTCTCAATGTGTATCACTACTAGATGACACTTTGACTCTATGGCTTCATCCTATGGGATTCTGGACCTGCAGTTTGGCGAAGTACCTAACATTCTCTGCTATAGTTTGTGGTGGGCACTAGAGGTCTTTAGCAGTGAACTATAAGCATGTCTAACTACAAATTTCAAGATTTTACTGGATGGAACCATGGCAGTAAATGCAGAAATCAGGCTACTATAACTAGGCAGTGGAGGCATAAACTTTCACCATGACCACCAATCTAAAGCTGGGATTTGATTTTTGAAAAATATTATCTTTATTCAGATATAAAAATCAGGCAGGAAAAAGGTGAGTTTCTTTTGCAGGAGAACAGGATGACCTGAGCTATGCCAGATCTAAACCCCTTCACTGCCAATATAGCAGAACAAAGGTAGGCCTGGGTTCAGAATAAGGTAAAGGTAAAGGTTCCCCCCCGCATATGCATGCTAGTCGTGTCCGACTCTAGGGGCGGTGCTCATCTCTGTATTCAAGCCAGAAGAGCCAGTGTTGTGCAAGTCCATGGCCATGTGGGCGGCATGACTGCAAGGAAACACTGTTTTACCTTCCCGCTTTTTACGGCGGTACCTATTTATCTACTTGCATCTACTTGCATTTGCATGCTTTCGAACTGCTAGGTTGGCAGGAGCTGGGGTTATCAGTGGGAGCTCGCTCCGCTGCGTGGCACCCGGGATTCGAACCGCCGAGCTGCCGACTTTGCAGTCTACAGTTTTGGTGCCTTAGTCCACTGAGCCATCGTGCCCCCTGGGTTCAGAATAGTCCTAGGTAATTTCCAACATGCTTAGAGCTGGGATTCAGCCCATCCTCAGCCAACCCTCTGCCATCTTAGCTGATTAGGATTGCGCCCTTAGTTAGGAGCAGCCAATATGACTTCCAAAGTGGCTAGAACTCCTTTAAGGATTAGTTCCAATTTAGGATCACGTGATACAGATTAATGATGATTTAAGCGCAAAATGGTCCCAAGCATTCATTCTTGCTCTATGTGTTCAAACTCTGCTTGAAATTCTCAAGGAACTCCTTTCTGTTTGTCTAAAGTTCTTTTTAAACTGCTTAATTTTGTTTATTAATCTACTACACACCGAAGTCTGGTTTCTTTGGTATGGCTTGGATTGCTTTTTGATAGTTTAATTACTTATTTTAAATCTTATTGTTTCAATTGCTTTTTGGATGCTTAAAATTACTACTATGGTAAAAATAAGACATCCAGGCAAAAAGCCTCACAACTAGCAGATAACAGGTAAAACCACTTAGGGCCCATCTTCACTCACTGTACTGTCAGGGCTGTAACCGCAGAAGACACTTTGACCCAAGGCACCAACATCTAGGACTAAATCTACTGGCTTAGGGAAATAAGCAGGTAATCAACAGGCTTGATGGGTGGAAGACAATGCTACTTGCCCCATGTGTAGAATTGCTAACTGTGTGAACCATTTCTGACTTCATCAGGCTATCTCGTTGGACCCTTCCTCTACTGGTCCTTTCTTCTCTCTGTCCAGAATGCTCCATGGTGGACCTTGGCACTCATGTTGAACACCAGGGCTAACTTTTAGGACCCCCGAGTGAGGATATTCTGCTTCCTAGCCCTCAAACCCTATCCTACTTAGAAAAAGAAAAGCACATTAAAATATGGAGCATCGTAACTGTGGTTTACAAACAACAACATTTATATGCCTACTGTAAAATATCAAATCCAACCCTTTTCCACCTATTCCTCCTCCTCTTTTTTACATCTTTTTCAAATAAAGGAAAATATATATCAGATCACATGCTTTCACATTATGATAAACTGCAATACCAACTGCCTTTAATTAGACCATGAATATGGTCTAATTATAGCAATTCTGCTGGGCTGATCAACATTTGAAAGGAAAACCAGGAACACTCAACAGATTGAAATAACAAAAAAAAAACCAGATTTGTGCTTAATGAGATAATTAGGCCTGTTCCAGACTTTGAAAGCCTAGCTTTCTGCATTGAAACAGGCATATTTACTGGAAAGGTAGGGTGAAGTGTTTGGTCTTGTATTAATTGGAATACATCTTGATGGTGTAAGTCACATGAAGAAAAGAATATGTATGCTTGTATTTAATCTATGCTTAAGGGTTTAGTTAAGTGCTGCCTGTAATTTGAATGATGCATAATAACAAACCATAACAAACCACTATCAAATTCTTTCTTTCTTTTTTTCTTGACTAAAGCAAAGCAAAAGCAAAGTGATCTGCTTATATACCGCCCCATAGCACTTCAAGTAGTCTCTGGGCGGTTTACAGTGTTAATTACAGGATGCAGGCTACACATTGCCCCCCCCCCCCAAGTAAGCTGGGGTACTCATTTTACCGACCTCAGAAGGATAGAAGGCTGAGTCAACCATGAGCCTGCTACCTGGGATTGAACCCCAGGTCGTGAGCACAGTTTTACCTGCCATACAGACATTTAACCACTGTGCCACGGGGCTCTTAAGAAGCTAACAAGGCATCTTGTCCTTAAGCACAGGACTGGTTCAGACTTAACCCTAAAGCATGCTTTACTGCAACATAAACAGTAAGCTGGCCTTCCGCCTCCAGGTTTGTCTGCTCCACTTTCTGTTTTGGTGCAGCCACAAGGAGGAATTAGACAACTCGTTTTCACCACTGATTAACTGTTGCTTGCTGTATCCTCCAAATTTGAGCATAGTGTGGCTAATTGTAACTACAGTTAGTATAAACATGTCAGCATCAAATCATGGTTTATGAAGCTGATTTGCTTTTGTACCACTCCCCCTCTCTATATATCCTGAACAGAATACTACAGGTCCATATAGTATGTATCCCTTAATCTTCATGCACCAAATCAGGAGTTGCTTGAAGGAAAGGCTCCTAAAATATCTTTGCTCCAATAGTTGAATAGGGCAATACCTGTACTAGGTTTTTGGCCTTACAATTGCCCGATTCCCATAGTTAACATGGCCGGGATCTGTTTGGAGATGGAAAGAGAGAGAAAAATGCTCCGTTCAACATATGAAGCTGTACTAGCTCATGTTTGGCAGAAAGAACCAGCTGGGCGTTATCAAGATGGGGAATTCTAGAAGCTGTAGCTGTCGCCAGATGTGGGGAAAATTTGGCTTTCCAGATTCCCTCCTCTGTCCTGGACAACAACACTGACAGATCCTTCTCACTGGGCCATCTCAACGGGGCTTCTAGGACATGATCTAGTGTAGGAAGGCCATCTCCTGCAACAGTCAAGACTAGAGCCTTGCTGGGATCCTCGAACTTGAAATGCTGCTGGGTTGAAAACTGGGAACATCTGCATGACAAGCAGGGGCTCCTGGGTGCCACTCGTCTGCATGCTGCTGGGAATCTCCCTGGATTTTCAGACTGTTACTTTTTCCAAAGGCTCCTGCATTGTGATTTGTATTTGGCGCACAGCCCCTCCATTCTAGCTGACAGGTGCCTATTATGTTTAATAACAGCACCACTTACAAGTCTCATTGTGTGTTCAGGGGGTTCCTGGGCTGACAAGCGGAGAGAGGCAAGCCATGAGCAAGCAGGTGAATTTACAATATCTGCCACATTTAATTTGCACTGAAGTCCTAAGCGACACATCTGCCTTATTTATGCATGTTAGCATACCACTTATTTACAAAAAGAAGACTACGCGCTTATTTGCATTTTTGCCAAAGACATAAAACAACTGCCCCCCCCTCGCCCCTCGCGGACTAAAACTTCAGAGACTGCAAATGTTGTATTTTATAAAAAGGGTATCTTGCACATGGCTTGTGGACATTTGTTTTTTTAAGCATGGTATTTGTTTTATCCTTTTAAGTATCTGTATATTCATTGTTGTTTGCTTTCTAATGAAGCAAATCACCTAGGGTCCTTTTAAGGAGAAAACTGGATTAAAATATTTTAAGTAAATAAAGGCATAGATTTGTGGTTGCTTCAAGCCATTGTTTACAAATGTTAGATACCAAGAAAAAGCACCATGAGTGATCATACCTTGGTTGCAGAGTGGGCCAAAAAACCCAGGTAGGCAGTCACAATGTCCTGTGACGTGGTGACAGGGGACAGTGCTGTGGATGCACAGTGGACAGGGCTGGCTGCAGTGATGCCCATAGAAACCAGGGGGACAAACTGAAATATAGAACAAAGGTAAACATTAAGAACAACGTGGAAAACTAAGCTAAGACTCGAGTTCCTAATGCTACTGCTGCTATTGATAGCTATGCCTGCTTCCTATAATTACAACCTTTTACACTGTTTGCACTCATAGCTGCCTTGGCTGTTGGATCCCAGTGTATAAGATCAGTTTTAAAAATGTGCTGATTTGCACCTGGTCACACATTGAGTTCATGCCGATGCACAATTTGAGCCCCTACGGCTACACCACTTATCTGCATTGCTGTGTGCAAGTCCAATGGCATTCAGTTCTGAAGATCCAGAATCCACAACACAAGAACAATCAAAGCCCAGATGATCCCTTCCCCCCAAGTCAAAAGCATGTGCCCTGGAGAACAGCCAACCATTTCTTCCAGTGGGACTCCTGTGCCCATAATGACTGGATGAGAACTACACATTCATCAGCTGAATCCTTTCCCATTTTGCCGGTTCCATGGGGCGGTGGGAATCACAGAATCATGGGACTATAGAGCTGGAAGGGACTCTAAAAGTCATCAAGCCTCAGCCTTGTCAAAACAGGACACCCACACACGAAGCCTCCCTGACAGGTGGCTGTGTGACCTCCGCTAGATTTTTGCTGGGTTATTAGAGTTTCCCTACTGCTGGCATCTTGGAGATATATGATCCCCTTGCCCTGAATTAAGATGGGAAGTAGGCCAGCACACGGACAGCTTGGCAGGCAGGCGTCGAGGTGCAACTGGGAGCCTCGTGGTGCAGTAGTTAAACTGCAGTATTGCAGTTGTTAACTGCACTCACGACCTGAGGTTCAATCCTAGGTAGCAGGCTCAAGGTTCGCTCAGCCTTCTATCCTTCTGAGTTTGGTAAAATGAGTACCAAATGAGTAACTGGAGGTGGTGGTGGGGGCAATGTGTACCCAGGATCATTACTTGTAAACCTCCCAGAGAGTGCTTTAAGCACTATGGGGTGGTATATAAGCAGCATACCTTGATTTTGCTTTGCTCCCGCTTGCTAGACTGCCCAGGGGCTTATTGTGCTCAAGACACAGGTGCTCTGTCAAAAGCAAAACATTTTCCTCCCTTCACAACCAGGAGGTGTGAAAGATAAAATTTCAGTGCTGGAATGGATCTGAGACTGAGGCACTCTCAGGGGATGTGTGCAATTCATGGCACAAACAGGCTGCCTGCAAGGGAGATGGCAGGCAAACCTCCCTTCTTCCCCCAGCCCCAGAAGGTTACCCAGGGGTGTGTGTGCACAGGGCGACTGCACGCAGAGCATGAAAGCGGTAGGGCTCCTCTTTGGCCTGAGCACCGTCCTCCGATAGATGTAAAGCTGGCATTTCCTTCCTCGTGCCGGAGAAGCTATAATTTTCTTCACTTGTGCGCCAAACCCTTGGGGTTTCAAGTTGGTAAAAACGATTTCTCTCCCGGCTTCCCATCTCTTTGACAGCCACTTCTGCAGTTCTGAGAGGGGATTTTGCAGACACCAAGAAAGGCTGTGAGCGGCACAGGAAACTGGCGGCTCATCATGGAGGCGTTCAAAGGCCACTCACAGCAGCAGTGGCGGAGGTCAATGGAGCAACAGCTTTAAACAACAATCATTTAAAAAGGAGCTGGTTCATATCCTCTTGGAAGGAAGTGCATGGGCCAGTGGTGAGTGTGGTTTGTGGAAATCAAGTGGGGAATGTCAAGTGAAAGAGAAGGTTTGGATCAATAGCAAAAAATATATATCATGTGACGTGTTCAAGATATGGGTGCGTATAAGAGCCACTAGGAGCCTGACTACAAAAATCAGGGTTCATTTAAGAGCCCTGTTTCCATGTTTCCTCAGCAGGGATACAAGAGGGTGGCCACATGTCCTGTTTTACAGAGAACAATCCTCCACAAAGGCATCGCCATGAACAGTCCTTTTTCAGGTTCTCCATTTGCAAAAGACAACTTGTACAGTCCACGTCTAATTTCAAGATAAGGGCCACGAAAGGAATCTGATCAAGGACTCTGGAGTTGCTTCTCCACCATGGACAGCTCCTAGATAACCGGCTCCTCACCTGTTCCAATTTTCCCTGTCGATGCCCTGGTCCAATTTTCCCCCGCTCAGGTAAAAGGGATTGTAATCACATCAAGGCATCTTTTTCTAATTTTGCAACTGCACTTCTAAATTCAGGTGTGCCCTCTAATGCAGAGTGGGATTTCTTTTCTTTTTGTTGATGTTATGTGACCAGCCTGAGGGTTGTTCATTGAGATACCACATCTCCCATACACGAGTTAGAGGCATGCATATAAATGAGAGGTTACTGCAAAGGGTTTCCTGGCTGGGGAAAAGCACTACCCATGAGCAGAGCTCCCTTGAGAGATGACTCCTTCAATCCACAAGCAGCCAGCTGGGATACGATGGCAAAGACATGGCCTGGTCTCATTCTGACCTTCCACAGTTCATATGCTTCTGCAAAGACATCTCTTTGGTCAAGCTCTCCTCTAACTTTGCCTGGAACTCCAGTTGGATGGCCACTCTTGCCGTGCCACACTGCATATTTTATTCAGAAGGATACTACTTCACGAAGAAACAAGGGAAGGGAGAAACCATAGAATCATAGCTGGAAGGGGCTTGCAATGCCATCAAGTCCAACCCCCTGCTCAGTGCAGGAATCTAAGTCAAAGCGGACCTGAAAGCAGATTTTGTCTTGAATGCCTCCAGGAGCACTCATCACTTAATTGGTGCTATGGTCATACAGTAACCCCTCGTCTGTCGTGGGGGTTAGGGACAGACCCAACCCGCGATCATTGGAAATCCGCAATATGTGGATGCAGGTCAGGTCACAGAGCCTTTATTTCCCTACCCCAGTGCCAGTTAACAGGAGTCCAGGGCTTGGGAAAGGGAGGGGGAAGGTTTTTAAACCCTGGGCTTTTAAAACCTTTTTCCCACTCCCTCAAGCCCTTTCGGTATA
This sequence comes from Phrynocephalus guinanensis, assembly GCA_037367245.1. Lineage (NCBI taxonomy): Eukaryota > Metazoa > Chordata > Lepidosauria > Squamata > Agamidae > Phrynocephalus > Phrynocephalus guinanensis. Next base: position 16,344,059 of record CM074749.1, on the reverse strand, counting down.
GCGGGGCCACAGTATATTAACCACAAAGGGGTAGGGGACCACTGTACTATGGTAACTGTTAAGAAATTAAGAAGTAGGGAGTCTGAGGCATTAGTAAACATATGGCAGGTGAGACCAGGGAAAGAACGGACGTAAAGTGCCATGGAGGAAAGCAGGTGGGCCTTACTTCTCTGACACATGGGTCCTCGGTATCCCGGGGCACACTCGCAAGTGCCATCCTCTGGGGAACAGGAGCCTCCATTTTCACAGTTACAGGCAATGGAGCAGTTTGGCCCCCAGCGACCCTGCGCACAAACACTGTCGCAGTGGATGCCTGGAGAAAAAAAAAAACAGATTGCATTAAGGAATGCTGCTGAAAGAAAGAAAGAAAGAAAGAAAGAAAGAAAGAAAGAAAGAAAGAAAGAAAGAAAGAAAGAAAGAAAAAGAAAGAAAGGGCAATTGTACACAACCCCTAAACTCCGCAGCAAATGGCTGCCAGCTCCGGAGCTTACAATTGTTTCCCCACCAGCTCCGGAGTTTGCAGGAAATTAAGTGCGACCATGCCCACCTAAGCGCATCCCAGCGCACTTTTCTTGTACCTGCTCTAGGAGGGTGAAAATCCCCAGGTCTGGATTTAATCTGGTGAGTGCGGGGCTCTCCTTAAAGAGAAGGGGCGGGAGGCAAAAACAAACAAACAGAAGAGAAGGAATCAGGGCTCTGGGCGGCTTCGGAGGTGAGTCTGCATTTTTTCCTCTCTTTTTTCCTCCCTTCCCTCACGCAGACAGGAGCAAGGAAGTGCAGAGGGGTGGGGACGCAGAAAGAGCAACAAACCCCCAAGATTCCTGGTCCGAATTTAAGTGGCCAGCGGATCTTAGGGGTCATGTGAAAAGGCCCAAAGAAAGAAAGAAAGAAAGAAAGAAAGAAAGAAAGAAAGAAAGAAAGAAAGAAAGAAAGAAAGAAAGAAAGAAAGAAAGAAAGAAAGAAAGAAAGAGAGAGAAAGGGTTCTTTGACTTCTTGAAAAATCCAACCACACATAGCAAAGCTTTCTATTTTGGATCCAGGCACAGTTATGCTCCCATTGAAGTGGGTGAAAATGACAATTGTCACAAGTAGTTTTTGGAGTTTCTCAGAGCATTGTTATCTGCATTCTGTGCACTCTGTTTGATTTGCTGGGTGTGAAACCGTATCCGGGACTTTGAAGCAGTCTTAACATCAGTCCTACCTCCTGATACCATCATCTGGTGTATTCCATCTCACCAAAAAGATTCTCAGTGCCTACATCCTCTATCAAGAATTGCATTTTTGGTACAATGCTTTGATAAAGATAGCAAGTTGCTGTTGAAAGCTTAGCTTACATTTTTTTGTTTTAGTAGTGACCAATAAAGGTATCACCTAGCCTAATTCATATAGCTGGACTCCATTATTACCTGATTAGCACCCTGGGATGATTGAAAACAGATCCTGCCCCTCCTCCTCCACATGACAGTATCAGGCATTTTGTGTGCGCATTATTCTGACCTGTTTGTTGCCCTGAGTAAAGTAGGGGCTCCACCAGCATTTTAGCAGGAAATAAATAAATAAATAAATAAATAAATAAATAAATAAATAAATAAATAAATAACAACAAAGCATTTGAAAAGTGCTGCCATAAATCTCCTCAGTCTTTGTTTTTTCCAAGTACAAACATACCCAGTTCTTTCACTCTTTCCTCCCAGGGCTTGGTTTCCAGTCCCCTGATCTTCCTTGCTCCCCTCCTCTGATATTGGGCAGGCACCTCGGAAGGCAACTGATGACACCTTGTTAATCAGCTGCAAATGGCCACCAAGGCATAGATATTTCCCTTACCCAAGCCTAAATCACCTATGGGAATTTAGGCCAAAGAGTTCGTCCAATACAGCCCACCTCGCATCTCTTGTTTCTTGGTCACTTTTCCTACATGATATTGGCCACTCAGTGCTCAGTATCCACTAGCCATTTTTGAAGGGTACTTCCCCCACTACTTACACTTTTACATTTTTGATTCAGCCTCTACAAAACTCAGGATCTCCTCAACCATTTGAGTGCCTCCAACTTGCTTTTCAGCTGCCCTATTTGACTCCATTTCTATTAGCATTAACAGCCACCCAAGTTGACTAATGGAGGGAGTGATTCTTTATTTATATCTTTATTTATATATTATGAAGTATTTACATAACACTGTTTGGGAAGATTCACAGTACTTGACAGAATTGAGAAGGGAGAAATGCAATATGAAAAAGAAAACCCACCCTCTCTATCTCTGTATTTTGCCTGTGAATTAAGCCCTGAGCAAAGACCTATTTAAGGATCCCAGCATTAGGCCAGCGCCTTCCTCCTTATGTAATTCTTTTGCTGTCCTTACAAGAAGGACAAAAGACAGGGGTGCCCTCTACCTCTAGTCATGATGCTGGATACTTCAGCAGTTTAGGCATCAGGCTACAGAGTGATTCATGGAGTCCAGTTCCTGTCAAGGAGGCAAAGTGAGGAATCCAACTCTCAATCCCTGGCTGTATCCAGATACCTAAATCAATTATGGCTTGCCAAAAGCCACCTGTTAATTTCTGGGTAGAAATAAAAAAATGAAGACTTCAAAGGCTGTTAGTTCAGTTGCCAATCTCCTTCCATCTTCACAAATGTAAGTAGATTTTTAATTCTACAGTAGACACTCTCTGTGGTTCCCCATCATCACCATCTCAGGTTAGGGCCTCCTCAGTCATGGCACCTGGGATGGAGAATCCTCCACCCAGAGAAGCTCACCTGGTGCACTCCCCAGCAGATATTTACTCAGACACTTCAATAATGTTATGTTATTATTGCTATGGGCTTCTGACAATATGGCAACCCTAACAGAGTTTTTGGCGTAGGTCAGATGTTCAAAGAATGGTTTCCCACTGCTATTCCTCAACGAGTTTCCATGAATTCAAATCCAGGCCTTTTGAGTTGTACTCTGACACGCTGTCCATTACACCACAGTGGCTCTCAACCAGTTTTATCGCTGATTTTCATATTGCTTCATAACATGCTGCTGAATCTTAGCATCTCCTCATGCACAGGCACAGCTTCTGTGATTCATGGTGTCATTAATGTTAGTGTTTTTTTATTTTAATATTTGAATTCTAAATATTTCAGAATGGTAGACTGCCTTCAGAGACTTCTTGCGGAGAGCAGCTTGTAAATCAGAGGCGCTCAAGCCATCTCCCTGGGCCACGTACTGCCCTTAGCCTCTCTGAGTGCACTGCTAGTGACCCACTCATTGATCTATTGGCCAGCAGCATTAACACCGCCAGTGATCCAGTTCCCCTCCAGCAATCTCTACCAAAGGAGAGCCACTCTCTGTATGCATGCATTTTGACCTTTCTCATTCCCCTTGATAGAAAATTAACTGCCTCTGAAAAGCGGTTTTTAAAAAGGAGAGATTTGGGGTAAATTCTCCCCGTAAAGCACTGACGGATGAGGCTCAGAAATCTTGCCCTTACCTTGCTTAAAAGGCGACTGCAGAGCGTGTGTGTGTACATCTTGGCTTTCAAGGTACAACACACAACTCTGTCTGTCGGCACCAAAAGCATATTATCTGATAAGCCTGGGGAAGGTGCTGCAGGATGGCAAAGGCTAGGACAATTTTTTGTGGGTGTTAGGGAAGGATTAACATATTATTTTTCTTGTTCTTGCTTCTATAGAAATACAAGCGCTATTCAGCCGAATTATTTCCAAAGCCCAGCCATTGTTTTTGGAGCATGGCGTAGAGAAAGTGGATCTCACTGCTTTCCCCCTATCCATCCTTGTCACAATGCCCCAGAACAATATGAGGTGGAAGACTTGGTAAAGGAAAGAAAACAGGGGCCAGACTGCCAACCGCAGTCACTATTGTTACAAACATGGTGGCCATGGGTGAAGCAAAGATGCAGTGTAACCACTGCTAATGGTGAACTCCACCTCAAAGAAATTGCTGGAGAATTTATCTTTCCTTGGAGGAAATGGGCCCAATCCCCACCCAAATGCCTCTGCTCACAAACAGGTGGAGAACTTGGGAAGTCCATTTAAGCACAGCTATAGATTATACCAGATCCAGTGAGGTGTAGTGGAGCATGGTGATGAACCAGGGCTCAGGGGATGTGGATTCAACCTCTGCTTAGCCATGGAAACACACTGGGAGGTAGCAATGGTAAAACATCTCCTTAAATATCTCATTTGCCCTGGAAACCCTTAGAGTCATCATAAGTCAGGTGTGACTTGACAACACACAGCAACAAACCAGATTGAATCATGCCTACCCCCTTGAGCAGCTAGCATAAAAGTGGGTCCAAACCTGGATTCCTCTGCATTCACAGAAATTGACATGATCTGTAAATATGCAGAAATGCAGAGATGCAAACCAAGGCGCTGAATGACTCCCAGGATAATAGTTTGGCATTTATTATGACACTCAGATCTAGCAAGGGAGGGAGGGAGATGGAAAGTAGAGCATTTGCAGGTGATTTAAAAGATGAGTCATCTATTATTATTTTAATTAGAGACATTTAAATATAGGCTTCTGCTCTTTTTCTCATCAACAAATGAGTTAAAATAAATCAGGAGTCAATCCTGCAAATCTAAAAGTGGTCTAAAAGGCAATTACTCATGTGTACAGACTTGCTAGAGAAAGATTTTAAAACTTATTATACATACATTAGTAGGAATTCTTCAGGGAACAAAGCCAGCTTGCAAGATTTGGTAATAAAACAGAGTACCTGTGCCTCTGATAATGGTTGAGAATCACAATGTAACTTTATCACAATCAGGTACTTGGTAATGCTTGAATCCTAAAAAAAACTGGAACTAAAACTCCAAATGTTACATAATGGTTCAATTTGCACTTATAAATAAGCAACTCTGGTTGATTTGTTGTGTATGTGAGACTCGAAAGTTCTGGCTGCAAACAAGAGTGGATGAATCACAGATCTTTTTTTTTTGTATTTAGTCACCCTGTTTATTTGTTTCATTTATATGCCATTTTTCTGCCCAAAGACACCCCAAAACAGCATACGCTGTAACTCAACAACTACCTCACACATATGTTGTGTAACATGTGTAATGAATACTTTAGCATGACATGGAAACCAGGAACATGATTTTTTTTGTTTCTTCCCACTAACCCATAACCACAAGACAACAAATAATGGTTTACGACCCTATCCCATAGGTTCTTCATGATATGGCATCTAATTTTAGACATATGTAGGCTAGTTGGTTATAGTTAAAGAAGTAAAGAGGTGAGACAAAGACACAGTTCAAATGTAAATGTTAAAAGACATCCACTGTTATAACATGAACCTCTGTTCTCTTCTTTCAATGCATCTTCTTTTTCAGAAAAGAGGCATCATTTATCCATTCCTTATTGCAGCCAGAACTTTGAGAAAAGATTGAATAGCACTGAACTTTGCTTTGCTCTTCTGTTTTTCACTGTTTCTTTCCATGTTTCTGGCTATTCAGATCCATGAAGATGTTTGTGAATGCAACTCTCAGTTGTAATGAATGATAGGTTTTGTGGTCTTTAAACTTTGCCAATGTCATTTTAGTACTTGACACTGAATGTCTCATGGGGTTATAGGAGAAGTGCATAAACTTTTACACAAAGTGTGAAATTCAAAAACACAGAATCCTCTGCAGTTATGCTCACCCTTGGCTGATTCAGTTGGGAGCAAATAGCATTTCTAACACAAGGGGATTTAAATGGCACTGAAAACACGGCAGCATTTTCTTGATGAATGTGCCGAGGTCTTGACATTAGCAAGCGGGAGTTGGATAAAGTTTGCCTACAGCTTTGGAACACTGCTTTTTGCTAAACCAGCAAATTCTACCTTAAATCTGTACTTTTGATTAACTACGGTGACAACCCTAGTGCAATTCCACATGTTGAGGAAAGATGCATCACAGGCAACATCAGATGCTCTCTTATGAAAAGCAATCAAGGCACCTGCACTGGTGGTTCCTGCGGACTACACGTGGTCCACGAGGGAACTGCATGTGGTGTGTGTGAGGCTGCATGAACCTGTCACAGAACGGAAGGCAGAGGAAGGGGAAGGAACACAATAATCTTCCCTTTTTCCTTCCTGCCCTGTGCCATGAGAAGTGCAATAGGTTTGGAAATGTGTGTAACAAAATAATAGCAAAAGCTGCCTTTTTACTATTTCTTGATTATAGATACCTTTGACTTCTGACAGCCATAAGATGTGCATAATCATGTTTAAAACAGCTGGTCCACATTGTGGTCTGCAAATGTTTTTGCGGATAACACAGCATTCTGTTGTAAAGGGCAGAGGCGTAGCTAGGGATTTCAGTGCTTGGGGGCAAAGTCAGTTTTCGTGCCCCCCAAGGGACAGGGAGGAGCTAAGGTGGTGGCCAGGGAAGTCAGCAGTGGTGGCCAGGGAGCCCTCCACACTGGCCCTAGCAGGTCACCCACAACACACGTTATTGTGCCTCATGGGCGGGGAGCTGTTTAATTTGGTGCCCCCAGATGTTGCACTCAGGGACAGATCTCCCACCCCCTTACCATCCCATAGCTACACCACTGGTAAAGGGGAAGGCTAGGGGCCTTTTCACACGACCCCTAAGATCCGCTGGTCCCTTAAATTCGGACCAGAGATCTTGGGGGTTCGTTTCTGTTCCTGCGTCCCCACCCCTCAGCACTTCCTGCTCCTGTCGGCGTGAGGGGAGGGAGGGAAAAAAAGGACAAAAGAAGCCTTTACTAACCTGCCGGTGCCGGTCGAAGTTGCCACGAGCCCCGTTACTTCCTGGTTCCTTCTCAAGGGGCTCTTAAAGGGGCGGGAGGCAAAAAAACAACAGACAAGCGAGGAGAGCCCGGCACTCTTATCCGCATCAAATATTTTTCACCTCCAGAGAGAAGGTACAAGAAAAGTGCGCTGGGTCGCGCTAAAGTGGGCGGGGTCGCACTTAATTGTCTGCAAACTCCGGAGCCGGTGGGGAGAAACATTTCTAAGCTCCGGAGCTGGGAGCCATTTGCAGCGCAGCTTAGGGGTCGTGTATAAACGCCCTAGGTAGTGTTTTCTATATTCTTCATATTCCAGAGATTTTTGCTCATTGCACTAGCCATGTGCATGTTGCAACTTTTTGTTCCACTTCCGTTCATTTCATTTTGGGGAAGTGCTTGTTAGCTTACAGTTTTTGGTGGGGGAGTGTTACTCCTTTCATTTAAGGGGCAACCTCTTTGGGGTCATTTTGATTCAGTTTTCCCCATTTGGCAGTGTGGTTGGAAGGGAAAGCGGGGTTTGTCAAAGGATGTGTGGGACGGAGGTGACAAGGAAAGAGCAAAGTGTATGCCAGCCATGAGGCAAGGTAAACTTCTCAGGCAATTGGAAGGAAGGAAACATTTGACGTAAGAGGGAAACATGAAATTTTTAAAATTAATTTAATTTTTTTTTCTTTTGATAAAATGCATCCTTTGGATTTAAGAAGCTTTCTTTCAGGAATGAAAGAAATGTAGCACCAAGTCATTACATTTGCACACTGATACTGTATATTAGTTTAGTGCTAGATCACCTCTGTGCAGAAAAAAAAATTATGAAACAGAAGCAACCCAAATGAAATACAAAACACTACACACAGTATGTTTCTGTGGTATGTGTCTTTCTGTGTATGCTGTAAATAAATTTGGGGAGCTGCTAACTTTTCCCTAATATCTATTTGTCAACATTAGCTTCAAGTCAATCCACACATCCCTGTATGATCACTACCGGCAAAGTGAAACAGAAACTAGACTGTAAATCAAACTGCTCTGATTCAGTTTGCCAGAATAGTTGTAGCTCTAATGGGACAGAAATTGAACAGGCCTGGATTAAATACCTGAGTGTCAATCCGGGGGGTGTAGGGGTGCAAGGGTCTGCTGTATTCATTCCCTGCAAGATCTGATACTGGGTTTATTTAAATTCACAATCCTTACAACATCCAGAAGTTGTTTTTTTAATCAGTCATGCACATGTTGCTGCTAGATAAAAGGATAAAGGCGGCCAATGCTTCTGAAAGACCTGAAGTCAGCTAGCATTTGGATTAAATGTGCAATCATGGATAAAACTCCTCTCAATAATCTTATGCCTTCTGATAGCTTTATTAGGAGGCCACGCAAGCAGATTGCTACAGTGGTAGAACTGCTGCCACTCAGCCAGCTAGCCTGCTTGCAGGAAAATTAAATGAGCAAACACCATTGGGAAAACCTATTTACGAGGCAGGTTTTAAAATCTATCTGGGTACAATGCATTAAAGGAAAAAATGAGCCCCCACCCACCCATCCACTTTTAAGTCCCCACCTGAGGTGAATTTTAGATAGGGTGGTGAAACACAGCCTTCCATGATTTAATATTGTGGAATGACTTTATTACTGATTCATACCTGATGAAATGGATTCCAGTCCATGAAATCTGACATCACGCCTTATTAAACTTTACAGTGCTACCAGATCCCAACTGTAACAGGGAAATGTAGCGATCCCTTTAGGAGCTACTACTGTATTTCTATAAATGCTCAATATAGGGGAAGCAATATTGTTTAAAAAATCCAATTCACTTTAGAGGCAAGTACAAAAAAGAGATGCAAATAAAACATGAGAAATAAACATAAACCCCCAAGGAGCATGTAAGAAATGCCATTTTGGAATAGACGGCAAGATTCCCTCATGTAGCACATTCTCCTGTCTAACTGAGGCTAGCCAGATATCCAGGCCTGGGGAAGTTGCTAATAAACAAATCATGGAATCATAGAATCATGATAGGGTTGGAAGGGACCTTGGAGGTCTTCAAGTCCAACCTCCTGCCCAAGGCAGGAGACCTCATACCATCCCGGACAGAGGGCTGCCCAATCTTTTTTTGAAGACCTCCAGCGATGAGGCACCCACAAGCTCAGGGGGTAAGCTGTTTTACTGATGACATCTCTCCCCCTCCCTTTGAACATTATGGTACCCCCTCAAAGTAAACTTATGGGGTTACCTTGGCTTGGCTTGGTAATTTCCTTAATACACTGACTCTCTTTCTCAGGTTTCCTCCCATCCTGGCACTGGTACCCCCTTGGGGTCATGAAATATATATGTGTGTGTGTGTGTGTGTGTGTGTGTGTGTGTGTGTGTGTGTGTGTGTGTGTGTGTGTGTGTGTGTGTTGCGTCGTTACAGTCGTGACCGACTCTTTGTGACCCACGTCCATGGAGTTTTCTTGGCAGGAATACTGCTAGTTCCTACTCCAGGCGCCTACAGCATCTGGTATTCCCTGGTGGTCTCCCATCCAAGTACTAACCAGGGCCGACTCTGCTTAGCTTCCGAAATCAGGCGAGATTGGATGTGCTTAGGGCATGTAGGCAGTACCTGAAGTATATTGGGGGAACTGTAATAACAGCACCTGATGGTTGTGTGTTGGGATGGGGATCCTGGCAAACAGATGCTCTTTGGTGCCATATGCAGATTGCAGCTGCTAATCTGTATTTTGGGTCATGAAGGAGCTCTCTCTCTCTCTCTCTCTCTCTCTCTCTCTTTCTTTCTTTGCGGTTCTGCCACTTAACCAAATGATGGAGTGTTCACCATTATGCTGAATACCTGGCCTCCTGGAATTAAATGTGAAGAAAGATTAAAGGAGCTGCTGTCACATCCCTTTCACTATTTCCGACAGCAATATTTGGACTAGAAATCCTTTTTTTTTTTTTCTTTTGCCAAATGGGCTATTTATAAATGGAGTCAATTAAGGAACATTATTTCTTGTCTTGGGGTTGGGAGGAAACGAAACTGACACCTTTCTTTTAGAAAGGCAGGACCACTACAATGCATCTCTCTTTTCCCCCCAGCTGAAAATGTCACCTCTAACTGCTGACTAATGAGGAGACTCTACCTGGGACAAAATAAAGACAAAATGATTTCTGCCAAGGATATTGTTCCAGAACAAATGAGAGGAACAGAGGGAAGGCTGAACTGTTCTGAGGAGACAACAGCAATGTCACACTCAAACAAATGTGATGATGATGATGATGATGATGATGATGATGATATGATAATAATAATAATAATAATAATAATAATAATAATAATAATAATAATAATAATAATAATAATAATAATAATAATAATATGCTGTTGAGTCAATTATGACTTATGGCAACCCTTTTTCATGGTTTCCTGGGTAGAGAATACTCAGAAGTGGCTTATTGTTCCCTTCTTCTAGGGTCGCCCTGTGGCTGTGCAGCTTGTCCAAGGCCACACAGGGTGGCTCTTCTGCCTGAGGCACAGTGGGCAACTGAACACCCAGCCTCTGGCTCTGCAGCTAAGGAGAAAAGTGGAGTAAAAATACTCTAAAATAAATGAAATAATAATACTTAAATCACTGAGCTACCCAGCTGTGCAAATATAAGGATCAGTCTATTTAAATGTTTTAAAGTACACAGTGGAAAGTTTACATTTAACGTGTTATTCAGCATCCATGTCGTTAGGCAACCGATACATAACTTTTCCTAAATATTTTACAGTTGACACATGACTCCACATTCTGGATCATATGCATGCTGGTAGAAGATGAATGACCAGCAGGAGATACATTTTCCCTTTTCCTTCCCTAAAGGAAGGTATTATTATTATTATTATTATTATTATTATTATTATTATTATTATTATTATTATTACTACTACTACTACTACTACTACTACTACTACTACTACTACTACTACTACTACTACTACAGAATTATATGTTTGTTATTAGGTTTTTTTTATTGATATGAATATGATTCTTGTAAACCACCCGGAGTTCCACTATGGAAAATGGGTGATACAGAAACAAACAAACAAACAAACAAACAAACACTCTATGAAGCAAAAAGCATTGCAAAAGGCAACACTCTGGCCTGATTCTAATGGTGTGCTGGCCCCTGCTCCCCTTGTGTAAAAGAAAAAGCTCCCCTTTCCTAAAACCCTTTGCAGTATCAGAGAGCTGCCTCTGGAGGGTCTCCTCGGCATTTGGAGCATCGTTCAGGGGGTGCCTGCAATCAGCAAGGAAGATTGTCCAGCTCTTGCTTCTCCTAAGACCTCGGCTTCCAACTATGGGAGAGTCCTTTGGAGTCCTTTTGGATCTGGCCCATGAAACAGAGCCCTGTAGGTTATGTGGAGAACAGGTGGAGCTGGCATTAACCAGAGACTTCTAAACTTCCTCATCAAACTGCAATCCTAGAATTCTTATCCGAAAGACAGAACAATTTAAGCTGGTCGGTGTGTGTGTGTGTGTGTGTGTGTGTGTGTGTGTGTGTGTGTGTGTGTGTGTGTGTGTGTGTGTGTGTGTGTGTGTGTGTGTGTGTGTGTGGTGTTGTTACAGTCGTGACCGACTCTTCGTGACCCCATGTCTATGGAGTTTTCTTGTCAGTTCCTACTCCAGGAGCCTACAGAACCTGGTACAGTGGTACCCCGACTTAAGAACAGCTTGACTTAAGAGCAATTCTACTTAAGAGCAGAAAACTGTTGGCATTTTAACTGCCGCCTTACAAATTTTAGATATGGTCTGCTCGACTTACAATTTTTATTTTTATTTTTTAACTTATTTTTTAAATTTTTTAGATAGGTACCCCGACTTAAGAGTTGTTTGACTTAAGAGCATGCATTTGGAACAGATTAAATTCTGTTAAATTTAATTTAAAAATTAAATTTGATTAAATTAAATCAAAATTAAATTTTGATTGTGAGCCGCCCAGAGACCTTTGGGTAGTGGGCAGCATACAAGCTATATAAATAAATAAATAAATAAATAAATAAATAAATAAATAAATAAATAAATTCGTAAGTCGAGGTACCACTGTATTCCCTGGTGGTCTCCCATCCAAGTACTAACCAAAGCTGACCCTGCTTAGCTTCTGAAATCAGGCGATATTGAATGTGCTTAGGGCATCTAGGCAAGCTGGTCTTTAGAAAGTGTATTTTGGTAATGCAGAACTATTTCTAAATGAAGAGTACCTAACATGACCCATTTGTTACTCTTCGGCTGTAAGGTGCAAGTGGAATTACAAATCATGTTCCACACTCCAGGGAGCATGACATTTTGTTCATATGTTCATGTAGTGGGCTTGGATGGACATAGCAAAAGAAGAATAGCATTGGCGCATCAGTGTTAATTCAACTCAAATCCAGTCAAAGGCCTTTGGCTTGGATCAGATTTTGTCAACCACTATCAAAAATGTTTACACAAAAGTTCTAAGGTGAATTAAAATGCTATTGAGTTGTTTCATTAAGAAAATAAAAATGATCTAAGACACTACAAACTCTTTTACTTAAACTCTGAAATTCAGAAATGCAGATGTCAGGGCAATTAAAAGGAAGTGGGATACTTTTATAAAACATGTTGTGTAAGGAGAATGCATAAAACAAGAAATGGAATTTTTAAATATTAGAATAGCTGGTGTGAGTTGGACTAACGTAGACTGGAACAGGACCTTTTCAAGCAAATAATTAAAAGATGTTTATTTTGGAAAGGTGAAAGTCTGAAGAACTAGTGTGGCTCCAATAATAAAGTGAGACATAGCACAAGCAATCAGTAGTTATAATACAGAGTCTAACTAAATAATGTCAATCAGACTTCATGGAAAGTTAACTGTTTTTCAAGTCTATGTGCTAACGAGAGATGCAAAAAAGAAATTGAAAGCTTTTACACGAGTGTTGAAGAAAAAGCATATACATTACTAAATCAGTATGTCTTGATAACCATAGTTGATTAGAATGGAAACATAGGAGATGCTGTTTGAGAAGTTGACTTAGGATCTTGAAACAAAGCAGAAGAGAGAGACTAGTGGAATATTTTGAAACCAACAATTTGTTCATTGTAAGCACATACTTTGGGCAATCAACAGATGACTGAATACATGGATGTCACAGGACGGCCAATACAGAAATCGAATGGATTAAATAACTGGAAGGAGAAGATGAAGAAGCTCTATTCAGCTTGCCAAAACAAGTTTAGAAGTGGACTGAACTGTGACTATGAGCTCTTAATATCAAAAGCTCGAGCAAAGTGGCAGAACACAAAAAAAAAAACCAATCTGATAAATAGACTCAACATAAAGGGAGTTAAATACACCCTTGTCTGACATCTTTGCCTGAAGGGAATCATTTTGTTTCTTTCTGTTCTGTCCTAACAGTAACCTCTTATAGGTAAAGCATCAGATCAATCAAATATTGTGGTATACCCATTTTTTTCAGAATAATGTATAGCTTTTCATAATCCACAAAATCAAAGGTTTTACTATACTAAACAGAAGAAACTGATTTTCTTCTGAAATTCTTCAGTGTACCCCAATATATGCAATAGAAGCTCCGGTGCCTCTTTCTTTTCTAGATCAAGATGAGCATCTAGAATTTCTTGTTCCATAGATAATAAAAGTCTTTGTTGCAAAATCTTCAGCATCACTTTGATTAACAGTCATATACCTTTGCCAGTACAGTAGGACGTGTCCTTTGTCAGCCCCCACCCCATGCTTCCTGAAGCTTCTGCATCGAAGAGAAAGTATTTTTTCCTGTATTTGTCCTTGCCGATTCACTCCAGCTCAGCTGAACTCTTAATGAAACCGGTTTCTCCTGCCTCTAGACAATACGACTGACTTCTCCAAACACAGGAAGAAAGAAAAGAGGAGAAAGTGGATAGAATAAATGAGAGCCAGAGGCTGCTAGCCCGCTCCATTTTTGTATCCCCTTGACTGTAACATGGTCTTTGTAAGGGGGAGCCTTGATACCAAACGAAGTTTAATTATTTTTCAGGGATGTAAGAGCTGGAAAAAATGCGGGATGTAGCTTCTTTTCCTCTTGTTAAAAAAAGGAGGGTGGTCTACAGGGAGATTGACAGATCAATGTATAGCTATAATTATTTCTCTTTCTGAGTTATCCATCTTTTCTCCACCACCTTTTAAAAAAATTTAATTTATCACAATCTCGAGACAGGTACCACAGAAATTAGCTTTGACAGGACTTCGACGGATGTGGTGGATCTGACACTAAACACCCTGCCACTCTTCTTTCTCTTCTCAGTATGACATGAAGTCATAACAGTCGCTCATCTCCTGCACTGCAATAGCAAATGGAATAACGGATTCCTTGACTATAGAGAGATGATGACCTATTTATTGAAGTCCAAAGCGGCCCGTCAAAGCTTGCAAATTACATCCTGGATTGATGTCTGAGAGTCTTAGAAGCCAATGAGATCTTAATGCAACCCACCTGCTCCACCCACTCTACTCCAAAGATTCCCCCCCCCCCAATGCATGGGAAGACACGCCATCTATCAGCTCTCTCCCGAACAAATGAAGCTACGCATGAAGCGTCTCACTCTCTGAGAGAAAATGGGGTGGGGTGGGGTGGGAATATGTCTTTTCTCCTAGCAGTGAGAGGTCTCATTGCACAACTTCCCAAATGTTTTGGGACACTTTCCCCCGAGAAAAATAGGAGCTTATAAAGGATTGTTATAATTCTTGCTCAGAATGACACCCTTCCTGCACAGGACAGGGCATGAAGCTGTGGGGAAGTTGACAGCTTCCTGCACAGAAAAAAATAGACAAAAATTGGGTGGGTCGGCGGGCCGGGGGGGGGAGGAGGTATGGAATGAAAGTTAAAAAGAGAGAGAGAGACCAGGGTCCTTTTTTCACAAGAAGCTGGGGAATCTGCTAACATGTGTGTTTTTTTCTGAAGACCATCTCAGCATTGTAAGACTTGAAAAAAATCACTGAGAACAAGGACTTTTGCACACACTTGATGCCTCTCAATTGGCTAAGATCTAGAGATGGGCAACTGGCAGCCCCAGCTGATCAGCCCAGGAAGTACAGCCACTTGGCCTGTTGTGGCTTTACTAACTGTAGTAAAATATTTGCCCACAACCTTGCTTGTTTACTGTGGTTTACTGTTTTCTACTTCTGCTTCAACAGACTAGAGAAGTTCTCTATTTGGAAGGTGTTAACTCCTCTTTGGGTTATGTCTACATGTTCCTAACATGATTGGGCTCCCTGTATTTATAATAACCTATGCCAGGGATGTCCAAACTTTGGCCCTCCAGGTGTTTTGGACCACAACTCCCAGAACTCCAAGCCTAGATTACCAGTGACAAAGGACTGTGGGAGTTGTGGTCCAAAACATCTGGATGGCTGAAGTTTGGACACTACTGACCTATGCTATATAAAGTCAGAATATGCTCCCCCTTGTAATATTGACTAGTATGACTACTCTTCCTCCTAGGCCTTTGCTTCTCCAGATGCTTTATAATAGTGGTTTCCAAACTTGAGTAACCCATGTGTTCTTGGAACTGCAACTTCTAGAAACCTTTGCCAGCCCAATGGGTGGTGAAAGCTTCCTGGGATCCAAGAACACTTGTACTCACGGTTGGGAAACCACTGCTTTAGACTTCGACTCCCACAATCCTTGATCCTTTATTTGATGCCTGAGATACCTGGGCTCTGAAGTCTGAAACATCTGGAGGGCTAAAGATGGAGAAGCCATGGGTCTACTCTAACTGAAGCAGCTTTCCAGATTTTCAGACAATAGAAAATTAATCTCCCACACAGCTTTGCTGAGATTGAAAAATGCCCGGGGTTGAACATATGACTGACATGAAACGTTCCCTTTCTGCCTAATACTCAACATTCGTAAACCTCGACATATTCTTCACTTGGACATAAGAACTGGACATCTAGATGGAAGAGAGTGTATGTGATAAAAGACACCACGCTGGATGCAGAAATTGCCTACTTCTGGCTTTCAATCATAAAGAAATCAGATCTCAGTAACAATGTGACATCACTGCAAGGTAGGTTGGTGTCATGATCATCTGACCAGGAATGGAAGCTGAGAGCAGTTTTCCTTCTGTAACGTCTGCACAAGAGATCCACCAAGTGGGTTAAGGTGTGCAAAGCAGCAGAGAGGATGGAAGAGTCTTGAAAGCAGGAGTCTCTTTGCCCCAAAGAGACAAAAATTCCCTCTTCTTTCCTTCCACTTCACTTCAGTTTCATCACAGGGGCAGGCGGGTAAGTTTGTTAGTCCTTTCCAGAGATTCTCCTTCTTTGTTTCCATAATTATATTCTGGTCTTTACGGATAACAGCTTGTCTCTAAATCCGCTCATTAACACTTACATAAACCTGCTTGCCAGTGTGTGTACCGAGCATGCTGCTGCATATATTCTGAGCCAGCTAAAAGAAACCCAAGATCACTGTTTCCAAGGATCACATCTGATTTGATTAGTTCCATATTAGCCACTGAGAGATATCAGGGCAACATGGGGGTAAGGATGAAGAGGATAGATCTTGAGTCTTTAATTCCTAAACTGTGTGATGAGGCACATTAAGATGCCATGAGAAATTAATTAGAGGCTCCTGGGAGCTCAAAGAATTAACTCACAGAGGGGATTGCTCACTGCGTCTGAACAATTAACTCCTCTGGCCACACCTCCTCCCCATTAACCTCTCACTTGGAATGGAAGATTAATTTGGCTACACTGTTGGATCCGATGCAGCTACAACCTTCCATTACCCACAAAACAGAAGCTGCACAGTCTCAAGGGCCTTCAGAGGGGTCTGCCTGTGGAACCACTGCATGGGCCTCTTCTCTGGGTAGCCCTTCTATCAGTTGGGAAACCCCTATGAAAGAAGTAGCAGGGAGGGGCTCAATGGAGAATGGTTTATCATTACACACATGTCAATTACTGGAATCCTATTTGTGCAAAGTAAGCAGGAATGGGCCAGATGCAGGTACTCCATTTACTAACCAGAGTGGAAAGCCTGGTGTTTTGGCCCACATCCAATATAAACCAGGCTTGGGATAATGCAGCTGACATCCTTTAAAGATGCTCTAGTATCATCTTTATCATCTAAGCTCAAGTAACATTTGAGTGCTGGAATCCTACGACAAAGAAAATTGCATTAAATGAGTTTTTATTTTGTTTTCATGATTTGTCCATTTCACGGCGTGTGAACCTCTTCACAAAAGCACTTTTCACTCAGTTTCTTATTAGTGGGAGGAAAATGTGAGCATCAGAATCTCACATTTTCTTTTTCAGGCTGTACGCAAATAAATGTGCCTTAAGAGTCTGTGTATTTGGAAAATGACATAAATGTTAATACAATGAAAATTAAATTGACAGATTTGCCATCTCTGTTCTAGACTTCTGTCCATTTCACTGTTTCAGTTGCAAGCTGAGCAACCCTATGGTCACAATGGCCACAGGGATCACAGCAACCCAATGGCTATAAGAATCAAGCATTAGTCTCAGCAAGGAATTCTAATCTTGCAGAGAAGTGGGAAAGAGGCATGTTAGGAGTGTAGTGGTTGACAAAGCAAAAGCAAAGTGTAGTGTGTATACACAGACCCAGAGTGCTTCAAGCACTCCCTGGGCAGTTTACAAGAAAGTGTAAACTATGCATGCAACACATTATCCCCACCCCTGGCAAGCTGGATACTCATTTTCCCAACCTCAGAAAGATGGAAGGCTGAGTGAACCTTGAGCCTGCCACCCTGCTACCTGGAATTGAACCCAGGTCATGAGCAGACTTAGGGCTGCAGTACAGCAGCTTAACCACTGTGCCACAAAGCTCTTAGAAGGGGATGATTTGTTAGATCCACTGCCTGTTCAGAGCTGAACCACGTTCTCAACATGGGGGAACATTAAGATTTGTGTCAGAAATTCAGTGCATGAGAATGAGAATCTCAGGGTATGGGGATTCAAGTCCCAAAAGATTCCTAGGAGGCTCCACAGCCCGCTCCACACCCACCATATTAGCAATGATTTGACCTGCCTTCGAATAGAACAAAAGCTCCCGTGTAAAATGATGCTATATTTTGAGAATGTTTCCCCCAGAGGCTGGCAGCTGTGGTGTTCTTCCAGACAGATCATCTGTCCTTCTTATGGGGCAGGATTCTACACTGGTTCTAAGTGTTTTTCCAACCACCCTCAAAACATTTTTGTTTAGATTTGTAGCCTCCCATCCCATCCCACCCACAATCCTTTCTGATTGTTCATCCTTCTTGAAATCATGAGGATTTTATTCTTGCTTAGCAGTAGAGGTGCAAGTGCAGAAGTGCAGTGTCCCTCCATGAGACCTACACACACGTGGACAGTTTCAGCTTCCATGCATGTGTCCCGATTTCCCCTAAAAGTGTCTGCACACAATTCATATGCTCCAAACTGGGACTTTGCTGTAACTACAGGAGTTGGGGGGGGGAGGGAGCTATGGAGAGGGAAGAGAGACGCTCCCTGACACAGGATGTGGTGATGGCATCTGGCCTGGATGCCTTCAAAAGGGGATTGGACAGATTCCTGGAGGAAAAGTCCATCACCGGTTACAAACCATGATGGAGATGTGTAATCTCCAAGCTTAAAACCGGGGTACTTCAAGGGCCAGATGCAGGGGAGTGGTATCAGGAGACAGATATCTAGTCTTGTGTGCTCCCAGAGGCATTTGGTGGGGCCACTGTGAGATACCGGAAGCTGGACTAGATGGGCCTTTGGCCTGATCCAGCATGGCTCTTCTTATGTTCTTAGGTTCTTAATTAGCCCCTCCCAGCTGGGCCCTTTGAATGATACGTTATGGAACTACCTCCCAAGTGAGCTGCGTCCTTGCACAGTCCCTGCCCGCCTTCTGAAAGGCTTTGGAAACCTTGCTTTTTAGGGAGGCAGTTGGCGACCTTTAATTTAGATTAATTAATTTAATTTGGGTTTTTTTTCTTTTCTTTTTCTGCCCACTGATCCATCTTGCTAGAGCTTTCCCTTTTTTTCCTGTATTGTATGCTTTTTAACTGTAAACCGCCCAGAGTTCCATATTGGAAGATGGGCGGTATAAAAATAAAATAAAATAAAATAAATACCAAAGCTGCAGAAGAGAAGCTCCAGAGTGGAAGTGGATTTTTGAAATGTTTTTAAAATCCATCACCTACTAATTTCCCTACAAGACATTTTTTACGAGAGAGAGAAGAGGTCTTTTCCAATAAATTGGGGTGGATGTTTTGTTTAATCTTAAAGAGCCCTTAGTCTTAAAGCAGAATAGAATCCATCATCTTGCCTCTGATTGGAATCTACCTATTCAAGAGGATTTGGTATGCCTTCTCCCTCTTCTCCCCATGCCCCCCTTCTTTGGTGTAATTCTCACCTGTGCCCTAAAACTGTGCCCTCAGGAGGTCTTTAGGGCCAATACAAGTAAACTTGACCAAGAAAGACCATGATCCAACTCTTCTCAGGCACCTCCTCCTGAAGTTCCAGAGGCAGAATTAACAGGAAGGACTTCAGTGGGGGCTTTGATAACTTGGCCAATGCTGCATAAAATTAGCTAGCTATCAGCAGGAGTCACCCTTAAAGGCTCCTTGTCAAAGAGAGAATTTTTAAGCAAAAGGAGGACATTAAAATCTTATCATCTCACTTGAAATTAAGCCAATGAAAAATTAAAGCCGATTTCTTAATAGGCTTATGATACTTTTAAAGATGTAGAGGGCACTCACAGAAGCCAGAGCACTAAGTGTTCCCATTTCAGATGAAAATGATCCTTCCCCTTCCCAAAGGGCCCCATCAGGGAAGGTGAAAGGAGAAACTAAAACCACCAAATGATTCCCAATCCCAGCCTCTCAGTGAACATAATCTTAGAATGCGGGAATAAAGAAACAAATAAATGGTTAATATGAAAATGTGGGGTGTTGTCAGCCCAAGTGTTTCAGTGCAAAATACAGCAGAGTTAATGGGAACAATCAGGCAGAAAGGATGACTTAATGGGAAATTGGTAATATTTCTGTCTAATGTTTTATATCGAGTGTTGGAAAAAAAGAACAAAAAGGAACAAGCGAAGAGTGAGAGCCTTTTAGAACATGCACTTAATGTGCACTAAAATACACCTTAGGATACTTGTTTAACAGCCTTGCAGGTGCTGTTTTGAAAGAATCACACATTATAAACTCAAGGTTTATGAAATGGGGAGGGAGGGCCACTAAGGAATAAAGCTGTTTATATGCCCTTAAAAAAACCAGCTGTCAAGGTATCCCAAACTGCATACACAGGGTTTCCAAGAGTACATGACTCAATTTCTTCATGCTTGGTGATAGGGGACTAAAACCTAACAAGGCCCATATTGATTTCCATGAATCTTCTCTGGGTAGGAGCAAAATTGAATGTAGCCCTGGGAAGCAAACAGGTAAATATATTCGCCTGAAAAGCAGTGCATCTGAGCTGCATAGCTGAGCAGCCTGTGAAGTCTGTCCATGGTCCTGAAGCTGCGATGCGAGTGTGTCTTGCACGTGTGGACCAACACTTCATGATTCCTAACCAAAAAAGTGGAAACATCCCTGCAAAACACAGGTTTTGAAACAAGCTGAGGTCGGCAACGCTTCCTCAGATGAAGCCCTGGTTGTTTTACCTTGCAAGGCCCCTTGATTTTGGGGGAAAGGGCTAAAAAAATGTAATGCAAAGAACTGCATAGTAAAAAATATTTTACATTCATTGACTGCACTGCTCGCTCTCTCTCTGTGTGTGTGTGTGTTGTGTCATTACAGTTGTGACTGACTCTTCGGGACTCCATGTCCATGGAGTTTTCTTGGCAGGAATACTGGAGTGGTTTGCCAGTTCCTACTCCAGGCGCCTACTGCATACAGTAATTTTATTTAACTTTATCTTTGGAAACTCTGTCTCAAGTAATTTGTATAGGATATTGGATATGAATAATACCACCTAATCATGCATCCTTGCTCGAGGTGAAGCCACCCTGTCAGGTGAAGCCCAAGCTAATGGTCCTACCAGCCCCCTGTCTTGTATGGCTTCCAGGTTGATCTACACACCGCATAGCACAGAACTGGACAACTAGATGAGATTCCAAGGGCCACAGAGTTCAAACTGCTGCTAAAGCAGGGAATCCACAATGGAAACATTTCTCACAAGCCAAACCCCATCTCTTTTTGAAATCCTCCAACAAAAGATAGCCCGTCACCAGCCCGGGCAGTCCATTCCATGGTTGATCAGGTCGTGCTATTGTGATGTTCTCCTTAATGTTTGGGATAAATCATTCTCGTAATGAGAAACTTCCACCCCCACATCATTTCTTGGTGAAGTGGTTCCCAACCAACCACCAGCCTCCAATGACATGATCAACATTAGGATTCTCCGTGAGTGTTTTGGTTTGCAGTGGCTAACCACAGAAGCCATCAAGAGATCAATACATACATGTAAAGGAGGTACCTCGTCATCCCAGTTATGCCTTCTTGTAAAAAACAAAATGAATACTACAAAAGTTGAAATGTTTCAGGATGCTGAATCCTGTACCCCACATCAAGCTGTATTCTTTATATTAAGCTTACATGAAAAGCTTATGAAGTTTTACTCATACAATAACCTCCCCCAAACTATTTAATGTTAATTAAGTGCTAGCCATATGCTAGCTGCTAAGATGAAACTACTTCAAGCCAAGCTCTACAACTGCTACGAGGGACTCATTTAAGGTAATAAAACAACAGTGTTGGAATTTGAAGAACAAAACAGATAAAATGACTTTCTTTCTCTTTTCCTGCTCAGGAATCTGGTTAAAAATACCTCTCTGCTCAGCCTCAAAGTCGCCGTTTCACTCAAAATTCAAAAAGAGCCTTTCCCCCTGAAGGGGAGCAAGTACATTCAGCTCTGCAGAATTAATGTGTCCACAGGAGACAAGAAACATGTTCCAGTGTTTTGAGTGACAGTGTGGATGTTGCACACCGCTTCAAATTTTCATGCCTCAAAGCTACTTTTATCTGTGACCAGTTGGTTTCTTTCTCAAGCCATTACCTCCCTTCATCATCATCAAGAGGACAGTTCTGCCACCCCAGGCCTACCACAGCTACCATGTTCAGGGGGTTATAAGTTATAGCCTAGGGCCCTAGGCAAAGCCAAGCCGGCTGGAGATTTACGGGACTATTTATGGGCCTGACATCTTTAGTGGTGCTTCCTAACCCTGTTTCTCAATCACCTCTCCCTGCCCACCCCAGGCCTACCCATCCCCACTGTGAATAAGTAAAGGGCAGTCAAAGGACACCCCGCTGGGAGATTACATGAAAAGGAAGGAAGGCTTTCATATCTTTCACCATGGTGTGGGAAAAGGACACATCAGCAAGTGTGATTTGTCCTGCAAGCGAGCTAATCATTTGTGTACCGTCAAGGTAAACCTTCCCAGGATATCTAGGTGCAAAGTACTCAGAAGTACTCTGGGAATACCCTGCAGCTTGCCTCAGGCTGCACAGATAGCAGACCATCAGCCGTGCATGTTCCAGGAGAACCCAGCTGGCCTCTTTCCTGGGGGACATAGCAGGGACAAAAGACTGTCAGACCTCTGGATTCACAGTGGGGTAGTCTAACTCACTGAGCTCCACAAGGCCATGAAAGCTACACCTGCTGAAGTTTCAGCTTCCACACAACTGTGAAACGTACAGGAGCCCTTGTCCTTTTTCTCCCCCCCCCACTCTTATCTTCTGAGCAGAGAGGTATTTTTAACAGATGAAAAAAGAGAAAGAAAGTCCTGTTTTGTTCTTCTCTTAACTGGATTGCTGAATCGGTGTGCAAGTAAAATACCTAGTGAAATTTCAAGTTCCACACGGCTAGTAAAAGGTCCAGGAGCCCAGTGTTCTTTTTGTGTGTGGCCATCACAAAAAGGGTAGGAGGAAAAGGAAGGAAGGAAGGAAGGAAGGAAGGAAGGAAGGAAGGAAGGAAGGAAGGAAGAGGAGGAGGAGCCAATTGAAACTCTGGGATAAGCTTTTTTCAAAGCAAAAATTAAAAACAAACAAAACAAAAACAAAATAAAACAAAAGATAAAAAACATGTGGCACCCTAAGACCTATTATATTTTAATGTAAACTCTTTTCCCACACACACTCCAGTGGCTAAGTCAGGGCTGGCACTGGGGCCTCACCTACTGAGGTACCATGAAATGTGGTGAGTTTCTCTACTGCTGCATGTGGCACCTGGTACACTCAAGATAGTTTGGGCAAGTTATAGTCACCTTTTGGCTCTGGCTGCTCTCCCCATTGCAGACGCAGCACAATGCTTTCTCACCTTCCCAGCCTCTTGACGCCACCTTGACTCCATTCATTCCTCCACCCACCAACTCACCCACCTTGCCTGCCAGCCCTTCACTGCAACCAGAGTGTCCCTGTAGGGTGGCAGTGGGCATTTCACCAAGTATCCCTTGCTGGGCAAAATGGCACCCTTCAGACAACAATTAAAGGTAAAAAAGCCCTCTTTCCCCCCGTGGCCATCTTGTCGGGAGTCATCTGGGATTTTTCTGCCCATGACAATTGGCAGAACTCTACTATGTACGTCAATAACCATAGACGTTTCTTCTCCACTTTCTGCCAGCTAACTATCCAGGCGGCTGCCACTACCG
Organism: Phrynocephalus guinanensis; assembly: GCA_037367245.1. Taxonomy (NCBI): domain Eukaryota; kingdom Metazoa; phylum Chordata; class Lepidosauria; order Squamata; family Agamidae; genus Phrynocephalus; species Phrynocephalus guinanensis. The sequence goes on along the minus strand of CM074749.1, from coordinate 16,320,705 downwards.
AGAGAGTTCAGCACAAGGGCTACTTAGCACCATACAAAATGATTTTATAGCATATCTTTCCCCTTTCACTTTCAAATTTAAAAACTGGTTTGCAGAGAAATGAACTGGCCCCAGGCTAGCCCCATCTTTACTGCCCTTCTGTAAGCAGACTCTACCTTTTTCCTCAGGCAGGCTTACCTTCAAATGAACTGGACTGACAAAGGGGATTTTTTTTTTAAAAAAAGGGGGGATTATTTTATTCTTTACCTTTTAATATTGCTCTTATTTATGAGTTTTAATATATCTGTTTAAGGCTTTTAAAACATTGTAGTAATTTATTATTTGGCTTTTAACTTTGTTTCTTTTGGTAATGTAATCCATTTTGGAACCTTTAGGAGAAAGATGGCATTTAAAGATTTTAAAGGAAGGAAGGAAGGAAGGAAGGGCTGGGTTGGCGCGTTTTTTAAATTTTTTGATTTCTTTTTACTCGTGCTGACCAGCTGGCCTGTGGGCTGGGTCGGTGCATTTTTTAATTTTTTTTTACTCACGCTGACCAGCCAGCCCATGGGCTGGGTAGGTGCTTTTTTTAAAAAAATTAACAAATATTTTCTGTTTTGTTTTGTTTTTATTTGACGGGTCCATTCATTATTCGTTTCGTTCCATAACAAAATAAATAACGAAATGAAAAAATTCATTTCATGCCCATCTCTACTAAACTACTACTACTACTACTACTACTACTACTACTACTACTACTACTACTACTATTATTATTATTATTATTATTATTATTATTATTATTATTGTTGTTATTGTTGTTGTTGTTTTTACCCTGCCTTTCCTCTTGGAAAAGGGCCTAAGGTGGCTTACAGTAATCAGGGGCAATATATAGTCCGGTACATTTAAGACATACTGTATTCAAGTTTGAGAACAGGGAATTAAAGCAAAACAAAAGCAAAGTGTTCTGCTTATATACCGCCCCATACTACTACAAGTAGTCTCTGGGCGGTTTACAATTTTAATTACGGGGTATCTTACAGCAATAGGAGGCAACATTAAAGCTAAAAGAGAATGCGAGCAGTTCAAGAAAAGAGTAAAACTTCCATTATGAAGGATGGCATTAACACTGAAAACAATCATGTACGGTGGACAATCTAAAAGTTATGAGGGATGGAAACTAACATTGAAAACATATTGTCAATGCAATCACACAAGGAGATATGTAAACACAAAGTTATGTGTTGATACCTGAATGGTTGCCACCTGCACCCAATGCACAGCAGCTAACTGGATTGCCAGTTGAATCTCACTTCAGTACTGTTGATGGACTACACTTTATCCCAATAAGGCAGTTTATACATAAGGTACAATCCCGGCTAAGTGCCGCCATGGTTCCATTCTCCCCATTAGAAGGGATCAATCCCATGGGAGCTGTTGCTACCCATCCTCAACATTGGCCACTTGAATTAGTCGCTTCACTCTTCGCAAGGAAAGGACCAGCCTTGTAGCCGCCCTCCCTTCTTGTGTGTGAAGTTCTCTTGCTGGCCTTAGCCACTGTTAAAAACACTGCCATTAATCATACTTAGTCCTAGCCATGGATTTAGCCAGGGATGAAACCCAGCTAGAAACACTAGCTAAGAGAATAGACACTGGCTAGCATGATCTATGATCAATGATGGCTATCACCCTTAACCATGGTTAAGGCTGATAGAGTTACGTTATCCTGAGACACTAGGAAATAAGAAAAAACAAGTTCCGGCAAGCTCTGAGGCTAAAGGACCAGAGGCATTACTTCTGCACTAGCCCAAAATTACTTCTCCAGAAGCTTTGTTGAAAATGGTCCTCTGCAGACAAAGAGTGAATGGAATTGCACTCGTCTTGGTTGCCATATACAACATGCAGATATGCACTCTTATAAATGTTCTTTTTCCTAGTTCAATGTGTTAAACAAATACAGGGAGGAAGAAAAGAAGAATACCAGCTGGCCATACTTTTATCCAAGGCTCTTTTCCCATTTCCCCCCCCCCGTCTGTTTTGTTCAAATTATTAGTCTCTGAGGATGTGAAAGGAAGAGCAACATCTCCCCAAGTATGGTTATTTCCCCTCTCCTTGATCTTTGGTGCAGAAATGGACATCAAGAGAAACATGCTGCATAACTAATTTTTTTTAGGTCAGACTTTTATTGGCCGTGAGGATCAGAGAGTCATTTGAATTGCCCCAGCCCAGTGAGTGGAACAAATAAAAAAACCTCAGAAGTCCCTGAACTTTTCTGATCTTTTCTAGGCCACGTCTAATTAATATAAAATTGAGGACAGAAACTCCTCCCTCTTGCCTCCAAGTTTTTACTTTCTATTATTTATAACCTCGTGCTTGCAAAATGGACCACGTCTTGTCGTTCACAACTTCCAATCCTGATGTTAGCCAGGCAAATTTGACATTCAATCCTTGTATCTAGAAACCATAAATATTATTTTCTTGGGTGGATCTTCTTCAGCTATAGGTTTCACCAACAGAAGAATAAACATTAGGGCTGTCAGCAGCACCATTCCTGTCACAAACAGGATGCTATCTGTATCTGGGCTTAAAGCCAGAGTCTTGTTGTGTATTCGTTCCACAGAGAAACATCATTTCTTAAAAGGTGGTGGCAAATTTCTGCTAATTAACAACTTGCTGCTTGCGTTGTTAGTTGAAAGCCAGACACACAATGTGTCACAAGAAACAAGAGGCAACACATTAATCAGTGGCACTTGGACAATTACACATGGCTGGTATATATCCACTGCAGGACTCGGACCATTTTTAAAGATCCAACAGTACACAAATAGTAGACACACATATTCAGAAATGTGCTGTATTACTAGTTTTGCATCACTTGAGAAGGTAACTTGTTTGAACACTAAGCCAATCCTGCAGATGGAAAGTTGTGAGGAAGAACAGGGTGTGGTCTGCTACATGCTGAGAGGTGTTTACTTTCTATATGTGAAAAGCATTTTCACAACATATAGCTGCATACTTACCTGCAAACATTTCGGGATGGGAATACATACTTTCTACCTTTTGGGGCACTAGTCAATGTCCTTATTTCCCAGGTCTGCAGTTTTCATGTCCGTTTTCATGTTTTTCTGATCATACTTTTCTAAAATGATCCCAGCCAATCAGGGAACCACACAGATAGACTAGAATGATATTGTGGCAAATGTAACTGGGAGAGGTGATGATTTGGTTACATGGATGATGACCCCCCCAACAATCAGAAGGACACTGCTCCTCCTTGAAGCAGGCAAGGGACAATTGACATGTGGAGGTTTTTTTTTTAACAGTAGCGATCACTTTATGATATATTTTCATCCTGTGCAAGTATTCAGATATAGGGAATATATTTGCGCAGCACTATCTGTCCTGATGGAAAGCAAAGTTGATCTCTCCTTTCTTTGCTACTAGGATATTCCATATTACATCAGGGTAGACTGGTGGGTTGAGGGTGTGTGTGTTTGCCATTGCTTATGAAAGCACCTTTTAGGTTGTCAGAGGCCCTCCCTGTGTCATTGGGTTCTTCTTCTTCCTCTTCTCTTCTCTTCTCTTCTCTTCTCTTCTCTTCTCTTCTCTTCTCTTCTCTTCTCTTCTCTTCTCTTCTTTTCCTCTTCTCTTCTTCTCTCTTTTTTTCTTTCTTCTCCTTGCTCTCTGTTTATTCCTTCCTTGTTGTGCAGTTATAAACCGCTGCTTTTTTCTTTTTCAAACACTTCACAAAGCTTCCTCCACCCCTCACTCCCCACAGTGTCCTCAGGAAGGCCTGCTGCTGCTTTGATGACACCTCTCCATACAAGAAGGGGGATAAAGTTGTCTAACGCCCAGTAATTAAGGCCCAGCACTCCAGGGCCCAGAATGCACGGCAGAGGCTCCTTGTGATACTGGTCCAAATTTCTCCCTGTCTTGAGCTGGGTGGAAAACAGCCACATTCTCCAAGACAACTTGTTGGGAATGCATTGCCACTGACACATCTGCTGCTCAGTGTGACTCCGCTATTACAGCAGTGAGGTTGAACCAGCATTTCTAAAAAGAATGCCACTTTCTGCGGGAACCGCTGGCTTTTTCAACCAAGCAGATTCATAGCTAGCTAAGTGTGGTTCATCTCTGAAATAATGTTAAACATTCAATGCTCCAAGGCCCATGAGGGCTAGCAAGAAAGCTGCTTTTAAAGAAATTTGAATTCTTCACCCAGAAACACATTCTGTACTTTCTCCAAAGATCCCACTAAATCGCAGTATAAACACAGCTTTGTTAAGAGGAACCTCAGTCTACCCCTTGCCTTCTCAGAATCCATTTGCCCTAAGAATAAAAGCAACTTAGATACCATCCTGACACTTTTTGGCATTTCTACATCCAAATAAGAACCCCTATCTTTGCTTTCCCTGCCTATCTCCATCTCACCACCCTGGGGCTGACTTCACTCAATTACTCTTCATGTCTTCACTGGGTGTTTACCACGAATATGGACAAGTTTCAGATCAGGATATTCTGCATATGAGAAGTGCCTCCACATTAAACACCAGCCCCAGTACAAAACAGAAATAAATAAATAAATAAATAAATAAATAAATAAATAAATAAATAAATAAATAAATAAATAAATAAATAAATAAAAGCCAAACCAACCAAGCACTCCAAACCAAAGATATCAGTTAGGGACCAAATGGTATGGAAACCAATGAAAGAGTCTATAACAGTTCAAAGTGAGATGAGAAATATCATTTAGATATCAGTAACATTTCCAATAAGAGCAATTCTCAATATAAAACAAATTGTATATCTGGAATACCCCATAGATTATATAAAAAAGGTTTTGAAGGCTACTTGAAGAGCCTGCAAACTGAGATGCAGAACAGAAGTACTAGGTTGCATGCAATTTTACCTGTCCAGCCTGCAAGACAGCAGCAGTAACCCGTGACAGGATCACACCCATCTGCATGGCTGCAGTCACAACGTTCACTGCAATTGAGGCCGTAAGTCCCATCCTTCCATAAAGAGGAAAACAAGGGTAAGACAAAATCTCTGAGTCATTCCTGCCATGAGAGAAATAATTTGCAGCACGTCTTCAGATATCAGGCTGCAAACACCATGGCAAAATTTCATCTCCAGAGGAACACTGATTCTCTACTCTTAGGTGCAGCTCCCATCTTCGCATCTTTGAATGGTTGCAGCTAGAAGCATGCTGCTGGATGAGATGGGCCCAAGTGGGCCTGAACAGGCAAGTGGAAAGACCATCAGTGCCTTTTGGATCCTGATTGTAAAGCTAAAAGTGAGGTAAATGTGATAGATTGTCCTTCTTTTTTCCTAGAACCTTCATCATATCTCTGAACTCGAGTACTAGGGGGAAAGACACTCACGCATGTACATGGGGCAAAATTCCACGCTCCCTCATTTTAGTTGTGGCTAGGCCATTTTAGTCATGGCATGGTGGCTCAGCAGGCTAGAGGGTTGAAAAGTTGGCTGCAAAGTTGGCAGCTTGGCAGTTCAAATCCTGGGTGCCATGCAGCAGAGTGAGCTCCTGCTGTTAACCCCAGCTCCTGCCAAACTAGCAGTTCAAAACCATGTAAATGCAAGTAGATAAATTGGTACCGCTGTAAAAAGCAGGAAGGTAAAACAGTGTTCCGTGCGCAGAAATGCGTTCAGCCATGGCGGACACACGGCCACGGACTTACACAACGCTAGCTCTCTGGCTTAGAAATGGATATGAGCACCGCCGCTAGAGTCAGACACAACTAGCATGCATGTGCAAGGGGAACCTTTACCTTTTTAGGCCCAGAGGACAGTGGGCCTTACCAGGTTTCATGTCCAAATGGCTCTGCTTTTACCCATATCTTAAAAAAACACTCTTTCTCAAAAGCCTTGGAGTTCTACTGCCCTGCTATTCTTTTCCTTCTGGAGCTTTTTTAAAAATATTGCTGTTAATTAAAAGTTTTCCACTAGGAATTCTTGGTATGGAAAAGAACTATGTTCTACAGCTAACCTCTGCCTCTCCAGGAACAAAATGCCAACCACAGGAACACCCCACGTCCTTCAGTCATACAAAAAGACTCTGAGGATGTCACATCAAGCCTCACATCCTCTGGGTATGTTGTTAAAAGACTGCAACCGCCAGCAGTGAACACGTTGCTTTAGAGAAATGGGGAAACTTTCTTTTTTGGCCTGCAGGCCTCAGGCTTAACTCAATGAGTTGTACAGAAAGGTAACTCTTCACATCTTCACACTTTGAATTAAAGAATTAACCCTGAGACCAGGAGCAGAAGTATCAGGACTGAATGAAGGTCTCCATTCTAAAAAAATGCAGACATCTCATATCCCAAGCTTTCTTCGCTGCAGAGGAGGAAAGTCATCAAATTCTGGAGTCAGAACTGACTTATACAGACCTTAATAGGCTTTTGAGGCCAGTGAGATATTTAAGGATTTGTTCTGCCATTACCACTTCCCCGCAGTGAGTTTTCTTGACTGAGCAGGGATTCACACCCAGTTCTTCTAAGGTATCACTTAGAGATGGGCACAAACTGGTGGTTCATTTTTTGGACCAACAGTTGTTTGGTAGTTCCGGGCCCCGCCTCCTCCGGCAGGCAACCACTCAGAGGCAGTGCCCTGCTCCCCTGCCCCGCCTCTTGTGGGTGCTGGCTCTGAGTAGGTGTTTGGCTGAAAAAGCAAACCAGCAGGGACCATTCAGCTGGCAGTTCATGCCCATTTCTATAGGTCTACATCGCACTGAGTACCCACCTTCTATTGTCTAACCTATATCCTTAACTGTTCCTCTGGTCCTTTGCATCCGTGATATTGTAGGCACAGTTGAAAGAGGCTTTCTGCTGTATGATTGGGTCAAGTGACTGTTTCAGTGACTGAACCCACCAGGAAATCCTAGGAAGACTTACAGGGCATGGCTGGTCGCAGACCTCCCCTTGCCACCCAGGAGAGCACAGGCAGACTCCGTCCACTGGGTTGCAGGCCGCTCCGTTGGCACAGGAACATGTCTGGTTGCAGTGGAGACCCCAGGTGCCGCTTGGGCATGGAATAGAACAATCCACTCCCTGCCACCCTGAAGAAGACAGAGCACAAAGCAGATGAACCAGCAGCTATCTCCCATTCTGCATCTCTTCTCTCTCTCTCCCAGGTCATTTTAGGCAGACAACATGCAGAGGCTCAACAGTTGCACACACCCAATCTTGAATCTCTGACACTCTCACCCATTTCCTTACCCCGCCAAATATATTTAGTCTAAGTATCTATATTCTATTTAATTCTATTCTATTCCATTTCATTCCATTCCATTCCTTATTTTGAAAAGCTCTCTCCACAACCTCCAATGAGATATTTTGAAGCTGTCAGAGGCAAGATATGGTGATTTCCAAACTGTACAAAATGTCCCCTATGCCCACGAAATGGATGAAGGGCACTTTATTAACCATTAAAAAATACTAGTTGGGGCTGCATTTGAACCCTGCATATGTGTTCGATGGATGGGAAACCCTCTGCTTGCCTAACCCCATGTGAAATCTCAGCCATTATGGAATGACGAGCCTTCAAGAGTGCAAACCAGGTCATGGTGCCAGGATTAAACCAGTGAAATTTGAACTCTGGGAAACTATAAACCAGACCAACCTTGAAGGGCAGGCCCATAGTCACTGCCACCCTCAAACAAGACACAGCACAAGGCATTTAGGACAGGAATCGCTCTGGAGATCCTGAACTCTTTCGCAACCTTGAAGGCATTCAATAAAAAAGCAAGATTTAGGGATTTTGCACTCTTAAAGCACAACAACCTTTACCTTCTCTGCAGAAGCAAAAGCCATCCACTGGGGAACACGCACCACCATTTTTGCAGTTGCAAATCAGCGAGCAATTGGCTCCATAGGTCCCAGGTGCACAAACAAAGGAGCAGTCGTCACCCTGCAAACGACAACGAAATCAGGCTGAGCCACTGAAACTGGAACAAACTTGCCCATTCAGGAACGGGGGCATCCAAAATATTTTCGGAGTATGCCATTGCTTTACAAAATATTGATGGGAAAAAAGGCATGAGTGGGCTGTCCATTGTATACGAATAAACGATGCTGGATCACCGCATGGAGCTTTCATTTCCTATTATTTGTAAATTTCCAGGGAGATCAGAGGAATTATATGTACAATTGCTACTTTCTGACAATATACATCGTATTACCAGACAAGTGGCTAAATTCTGTCCTGCAGCAATACTGACTCGCAAATACATGTATGGGTTGCCTGTACAGAATGCCTGTTAAGGTAGTTTGGACACCTGAATGTTAATATGTTTTTGATGCTTTGAAAAATTGTCTGATTCAATATCCTATATTAATTCCACGTTTGTTGTGCAAACTGATGCTTCAGAGTTTGGTCTAGGTTGTGTTTTGTTACAGGAGAAAAAAGGTCTACTTCATCCAGTATCTTTCTTCAGCAAGAAGTTACTGGCCAGAGAAAGAATTTACTCCGTTCCTGAGAAAGAATGCCTGAGTATTGGTTGGACTCTAAACACGTTATGAACATACCTTTGGGGAAGAAACTTTATTCTACAAATAGATAATCAAGCTTTGAAATGGTTGAACCATCTGAAAGCAAGTACTGGTAATCAGTGTCTTAGGGCGTTTATACACGACCCCTAAGCTCCGCCGCAAATGGCTGCAAGGTCCGGACCTTAAAAATGTTTACCCACCAGCTCCGGACTTTGCAGACAATTAAGTGCGACCCCGCCCACTTTAGCAAGACCAAACAGCAGTTTTCTTGTACCTGCTTTTTGGAGGTGACAAATATTTGATCCGGTGTAAGGATAGTGAGTGCGGGGCTCTCCTGGCTTCCGTTTGTTCTTTTTTTGCGCCCCGCCCCTTTAAGAGATCTGAATGCTGCCCGGAACAAAACGGAGGTAAGAAGGCATTCTTTTCTTTCTTTTTTCTCCCTCCCTCAGGCAGCCAGAACCAGGAAGTGTGGAGGGGGGGGGGACAGAGGAAGAGCAAGGAACCCCTAAGATCTCTGGTCCGAATTTAAGTGGCCAGCAGATCTTAGGGGTCGTGTAAAAAGGCCCTTAGGTGGAGTTTAGCGCTATACCTCTATACCTTAAACCTGGACATGGTTTTATCTTATTTTAAGGATATAGAGTCAGTTTAGTTGAGTATGTAATTTATGGAGCAAGGGTTGATTCATTGTGATTTTAATGGAAGTATGTTTAATTTTGTACTTACTTCAGATTTCAAATTGTATTAATTTATTTCACATTGTTTGATGTTTTTGGTCTTTGACCGTAATAAAGCTACTACTGAATAAACAATGCCTGTGGGAAATGTTAATACTTAAAACATTTATAATTTATCCAATATTTATATTCATCAGCTGATCAAGAGTGAGAGATTAAAAACAGATGGAGAAATGATAGAAAAGTCAAAATATATACACCAACAACATCATTGTTTACCATTAGAGTGGAATTAGGAATTCCATTAGTTGTGTCCTTTAAATGAACTGATCTGAGTCAAACTTCCCAGAACACAGATTATCATTTGGGATGGACCCTTCTCCAAACACCACAGTGTGGTTTTCAACTTAAAAACAAATTACTGTGAACTGTGTATGGTAGTGAGGTTAATGTTTAAAAAGTGTGTAAAACGGGATGTTGGTCCTTTTTGTAAGGTTGAAAACCAAAACCTCTAAATCCAATGGTGCTAATTCAATGTGCTAAAAATCCAAAAGAAAACCAACAGAAAAAAAAACAAAAAACAAGCACAAGCAAACACAAAACTACACACCAAAGGTTTCATGGCCTTGTTGAAACAAACAGATTTCATTGTGAGCTTTCATGGGGTTACATTCAGCTATGTGAAGAACAATTCTTAGGTCTTACATTTTTAGATGCACACCCTTTATTAATGTGGGAGTGGTTACCAAGTGAGATGACATACAGAGACAGGCAATGAACTTTCAGAGTGTTGACTGTAAAAACATTTTGACAGTTCACTGGAAGGACAGATTTTGAAGCTGAGGCTCCAGTACTTTGGTCACCTCATGAGGAGAGAGGACTCTTTGGAAAAGTTCCTGATGTTGGGAAAAATTGAAGGTATAAGGAAAAGGGGATGGCAGAGAATGAGATGGTTGGACAGTGTCATTGATGCAACCAACATGGATCTGATCAATCACTTGGAGGCAGTGGAAGACAGGAGGGCCTGGCATGCTCTGGTCCATGAGGTCACGAAGAGTCAAACACAACTTAACGACTGAACAACATCAACAATTAGCTAAAGTAAATTGTCTGCTAGTGAAGTCACAACAGTTGGGTTGTCTTTGAAACACTGATGAGTTTCAGGAAGAAGCTGGATGTGCTGAAGTCATAATGATAATCCTGAATCCTGCATTGTCAAGTCATTCCAGACTTCTGGCAACCTTTTTCAGGGCTTTCCAGGTATAGAATGTCTTGGTCAAATACATTTTAAGGCATCAACAAGAGAAGGGAGCACCACCATATATTTTTTTCAGAGTCAGACTGATGATGGACCCTGGTGCAAATGGTGCACCCTCCTAAACTAACAGCATCCAATTCCTCATCCTCAGCTCTCTCCCTTCCTCCTTCACGAGCCCCAAGAAATGCATCTACCTAGCTGAAGTAATTGAATATTTTGATTTTGTATACAATATGTGATTCTCTTTTGTGACATGCTATACAATTACATTATGATACTTTCTTGCACTTACTGTGTGCATTACAGTTTTCCCCAAACAGTACATTATATTTTCCCACCTGTACATTATATTTGTAGAAGGCACTATAATCTTTTCAGTGCTTAAGGCCTCTAAAGTGGCCCTGACAGTGGTTGACCATTCTCTTCTTCTGGGAAGAAACTTGGGACTATGCAGCTTGCCCAAGGCCACACAGGTTGCCCCTATTATTTATTTATTTATTTATTTATTTATTTATTTATTTGATTTATTTGATTTATTATATTTATATACTGTCCATCTGAAAGCAGGGCGGTTTACAATAATTCAACATAAAACAAAGTACAATATGCAATAATGACACACACTGAAACATAATTATCCATTGATTACATCAATCATAAAAATAAAAAATCAAGAATAAGTTAAGAGCAAGCGGGGATGGATAGTGACGTCAGCAGATCAGCAAATACAGTAATAACTAGCAATAATTTCCAGGAGGCACAGTGGGGAATCGAACTCCGAACCTCAGGCTATGCAGCCAGATGTCTCAACCAATAACTTATCCAGGCAGCCCAACAACTGTGTGCCATCCAGCCAATTTTGAGTTATGGTGATCCTTTTCAAGGTTTTCTAGGTGGAGTACTTAGAAGTGATTTACCATGTCTTCTTTCTGGGGGCATCCTGTGATTATCCAGCTTCCCCAAGGCCACATAGCCTGGGTCTTCTCCTAGGAGGCACACTGGGGAATCAGACTGCCCCATTTTGATCCTACACTGAAGAATCCAGCCAGCCTTCTTTTGCCAAAAAAGAACAACTTTCTGATTTATACGCAAGACTGGAGAAAATTAACTAATATTTTTTTGTGTGGCCTTGGGCAAACGGTACAGTCCTCAATGAGGCAAGCAGAAGAGAGCAATGAGAAATCACCTCGGAATACTGTACTGTCTATGGGCGTTTATACACGACCCCTAAGCTCCGCTGCAAATGGCTGCAAGCTCCGGACCTTAAAAATGTTTACCCACCAGCTCCGGAGTTTGGAGACAATTAAGTGCGACCCCGCCCACTTTAGCGCGACCCAGCGCACTTTTCTTGTACCTGCTTTTTGATGGTGAAAAATATTTGATGCGGAGAGTGCCTGAGCTCTCCTCGCTTCTTTCTGTTGTTTTTCTTTTGCCTCCGCCCCTTAAAGAGGAACCAGGAAGTAAACGGAGGTTGGAGCAACCTCCACCAGCACCGGAGGTAAGAATGCATTCTTTTGTCTCTGTCTAAGGCTTTTTTCCCTCCCTCCCATCACGCAGACAGAACAAAGAAGTGCGGAGCGGGTGGGGACGGAGGAACAGCAACGAACCCTCAAGATCTCTGGTCTGAATTTAAGGGACCAGCGGATCTTAGGGGTCGTGTAAAAAGGCCCTATGTAAAATACCCTGTCAGTTGGAACTTATTTGATGTCATGCACTGAGTGTGCTGGCTCAGCAGGCTAGAACGCTGAAACTGTCCGCTGCAACGTCGGCAGCTTGGCAGTTCGAATCTCTGGTGCCACGCAGTGGAGCAGGCTCCCACTGTTAGCCCCAGCTCCTGCCAACATAGCAGTTCAAGAACATGTCAATGCAAGTAGATAAATAGGTACCACCATAAAAAGCAGGAAGGTAAACATTGTTCCGTGCACAGAAAAACATTCAGCCATGCTGGCTACATGGTCACGGACTTGCACAATAATGGTTCTTTGGCTTAAAAATGGAGAGGAACACTGCTGCTAGAGTCAGACATGACTAGAACACATGTGAGGGGGGAACCTTTACCATTATCTTTTACCTATTATAATAAAAAGCCTTGGTCTGTATTTAAATCCTTAGGAGCACACAGAAATTTTATGGATAGTTGTCTTTAAAAAAAACCCAGTAAGAACGTGTTCTTGGGTCTGGGAAGCAGCCCGAGACAGCCCATGGTTGTGCGTTTCTCGTTTGGTTGATGCCTTTCTGCCAAATTTCTATTGTTCCCCGAGATTATAGTGTTACAATGGCTGATCTGGAATGAAGTGAAAGGAGAACAGGGACAAATTCTTGGCAGCTGTTCAGCAGGAGGTGGAAAAGGTAGAATGGCAAATCTCTCTGAACAGCTGCTCGCTCATTAAGAAAAAACATCATGAACTAGACTCTAATCACAAAAGATGACAAGGGCTTAATGTTATGTGGATTTCAGTCCTCAGCGAGGCAAAGAGGCAAACAAACAAACTAATGACGCTCCAAAGAAGTGGGGGGTCTCAAAATCTCAGATAAGCTGTAGGACACATATAAACCTGTATCTTTTATGTGGCCATATGAATTCAGCTCTGTGAATTAACATTAAAAAGGGGGATTTGTCTCTATACCACGTAAATTGCAGTATACATTTCAACTGTGCAGCAAAGTGAATGGAAAGGGGGAGCAACCAGAACGTGCAGTTTTCATGGAATTTGGAAGTATATAATTATACCATCAACGATTGCCATATAGGGCTGCAACTTTTGAGCTGAGAAGGATGTTGTCCTATCAATATCCCACATTAATCAAAACTGAAAATGATGGGCAAAAATCACACAAGGGTTGGAGGAGCTCATCTGATCGAAACACCATTCAGGATCCTAGCTGCCCAAAACAGTCGGGATGTCTAAAACTAGAAGCCGTTCAGTTCTGTCTATGGAGTGTTAGACTGCAACAACCATTATCCCTTACTGCTGGTGGAGGCCGATGGGGATTGCCATCCAGCAACACTTGGAGGTCGACAGCTTGCCCACTGTTGTGAGCGTGTCGTGAGCTCTGAATTGCTGCACATTTGGGAGAGCTGGGTGTTCAGTATGCTCCATCATGGCTGTTCCTATGCCCACCACATCTGTGCACTGAATGTGGGTGTCTAAAGAGGAAAGAAGATATGTTTGAGAACCATCCAAAGTCCCAGCGATGCAGTGAATCAATGTATGAGCAGTTATTCAAGTGTAGGTGTGGTCTTCAACAATGAAAGTTGGTATGGATGTGGGGGGGAAAGATAACAGAGCCCCAATTTTTACTACTTCGAAAGTAATTTAAGCACAAGGTTAGCATAAGTTTAAATCCTAAAATGTTCACTAAAAGTTCCAATAAAGTGACTTCAGTTTGTTCCTCCCCAACTGGTGGTCCTGCAGAAGATGTTGTACAGTACTACAACTCCCATCATCCTTAACCCATGTCCGAAGGGCAATATGTTGGGGAGTCTTGACTCAAAAAGCTAGGCCTGAACCAACAAAAGTGGCTGAACACTTCTGTATGTATGGATACCTACTTTTGTCCTGGCTGTTCCTACTGGCACCTACTATGGGCTGCCAACCAACTACAATGGGCAGCAGAAGCCCCTGGGCCGTACCTGGCACGGCATTCGCCATGCAACCAATTTACCTATCTGGGCTCTCCCCTTGACACCCAAAGTGTCAAAGCTCTTCTGACAGCCTGGGCCTTTTTACACGACCCCTAAGATTTGCTGGCCACTTAAATTCGGACCAGAGATCTTAGGGGTTCCTGCTCTTCCTCTGCCCCCCCCCACTCGGCACTTCCTGGTTGCTGGCTGCCTGAGGGACGGAGGAAAAAAGAAAGAAAAGAATGCCTTCTTACCTCCGTTTTGTTCCGGGCAGCATTCAGATCTCTTAAAGGGGCGGGGCGCAAAAATAGAACAAACGGAAGCCAGGAGAGCCCCGCACTCACTATCCTTACACCGGATCAAATATTTGTCACCTCTAAAAAGCAGGTACAAGAAAACTGCTGTTTGGTCTTGCTAAAGTGGGCGGGGTCGCACTTAATTGTCTGCAAAGTCCGGAGCTGGTGGGTAAACATTTTTAAGGTCCGGACCTTGCAGCCATTTGCGGCGGAGCTTAGGGGTCGTGTATAAACGCCCACTGTTTAAACAGGATACTTTGATGTTACAGATAAAAGTAAAACCCTAACCCTAACCCTAACCCTAACCCTAGCCCTAACCCTAACACTGAGCCCCATGCTGAAATAGGATCAGACCAGATGGTTTCAGCCAGCAATCTCTCCCTGCCTGCTGCTCTTTGGTCCTGGATAGTTTATCTTGAACGCACAAGCATTCAAAAGACAGCCTTTCCCTTTAGGAAAGAGTGGCCTCTGACAAAACAAGAGACCACGTCTGCCGCAGACCAACCCATACCATCCAGCCATCCAGAGAGTAACACCTATTGGGTACACTGGTATTCACTTTTGAACAGAGCTTGGAGGAGTATGTCTGTGAAGATTCTCAGTCATCCAGGTGAGTTTATCTGGAAGTTGAGTCATGGCTACTGGACTTCTTTTTTGAGAGATAGAAACGTTTCGCTGTTCATCCAAACAGCTTCATCGATCTGAATACAGCTAGTGCAAATCCTCCATCTTATAGGCACCTTTGACCTCTTGTCACCCTGGCCTGAATAGGTTTGGAGGATTTAGGCTTATTTTATTTATTTTTTGAGTGGAACCTCCAGAATGCCCCAGCTGGAAAAAAAAATCCAGCCCCTGCTTTTGAGGAAAGAATGCCTGGGTTGCTAGTTCTGTAACAGGAAAAGAACTGCACAAACCACACTGTACAGGTTCCAAGCAAGTGTTAATCCTGAATGAAGCGAGCGAGCAAGAAATCATTAACATTTTAACCTCATTTTGGGAAACATGGCTTATGAAATTAAATGCATGTGGGTATTCTTATGCAAAGGACATACATGCGCATAACCTTCCCACTTCTAGCAATAATAATAACAAGCTATCTCCCCTGCCAGTTGTCAACAAGTCATATCTTCCGTTAGACAAGGTAACCAGGGTTGTGAAATCTTGCTTTGGAAATGAGGTCTTTCAGATCTCCTTCCCACTTCCTAAAATTAACCAAGCTCTGGCTCCATAGGGTGACCGTTGCCCACTGCTTCCCACCTCCAACTGCTGGGCAGTTCAGCAGCTTAATCAATGTTGTACATTGGATGGCCTTTGTGGAGAGAATAAAATAAGAAATGACGGTTAATTTAATTCAGAACGTATAGCCCCAGGGTGGGTGGAGGGGGTAAGAAGTGTTATAGCTATATTAAGGAATCTTGCCACACAGAGACTGATATTTAGCGCTTCTCTGTTCGACAGCTGAGGATTCTACATGGGCCACGGGAAGATTCAATAGTACTTAATTGTTTGCTCTGGGATTTCAGATCATCGTGCTGATTGGGAAAGGCCACACTCCTTTTCCTCAGAGGAACAGCTCTGTCACGTGCGCCCTTGCCCTACTCTGCAAAGCTGCTCTCACCACAAGGAGGAATCAAGGTGCGTAGGAATGGTGGCACCTTTACCGTGCCTGCCACACACCTCTGCTCTGAATTTTTGCCAGCCATGTAAGGAAAGGTTGTAGCTCAGTGGGAGAATACCTGCTTCACATGCAAAAAGGCTACGAGACTGACTGCAACTTTTCCAGGCAGTGCAAGGAAATGATCTGGCTTGACCCCTGGAATTTTTTTTCCTACTCACAGTCAGCAATATTAAATGGACCCACAGTCTGAGTTTTTGGGATTTTGGTTAAATTCATTTAGCTGTGGGGCAGAAGTGCTGGGATTCACAGAGTAGAATTAGCTTCAAGCTGTCAAGTTTAGTCCACACATTTTTTTCTTATCAACTGGCACTTACAGTCTCAATAAATCACTCTGAGACATTAGAAATAAAAAAAATGTTTTACTTACTCACAGTGAACAGACAACAGCAAAACTAACAAACGTGGCTGCTTTCAATAACATCTCAATAGTCTGATCCAAAAGAATGACTGACTGCTTCCCTCGGGTTGGGGGTGGGGATAAGCAGAGCAGAGAGCTGTTGCTCTCTCTGAATCAGAGGCAGCACTATTATTTATTGCTGTTAGTGACTCCCATTCACGTCAGTCCACAAAGGTCCCTCCCAACCACACCTGCTAGAGGCAGCAAGCGAGGCTGCAATAACTCTGCAGGATGCAGCTTCCTCTATACCTGTGTCCGCTTACTTTTCCCCAAAGCTAGAAGTTAAGTGTGCATCATTTCCAACAGAGTATTGGGCTGAGGAAAAAAAGGGCTATTCGCCCATGTAATGTGCTATTTCTAGGCCTGATTCTCCCTCCTCACAGATAATTTTTCCATAAAGGAAAAAAGTCTGGATTGGGGATGGACACGAAATGGAAAAATAGCGTTTTGTTTCATTCCATTTTGTCCCCCCGTGTTTTGTTTCATATCATAATGATTTCTTTTGAAAAAATTGTTACTTACGAAATGAAATGAATCCCCCGCAGCACCGGTGCTCTAGCTGGTGCGGTGGGGGTTTCAAAAGGCTTCTCGCCACCACCTTCCAGCTGATTTTGACAACTTGAGCTGTCAAAAAAATCCAGCTGGAAGGCAGGTGGCTAGAGAGAATGGAGCAGCAAGGCAGCAGTAAAAGTGCTGCCTGACTGCTCCTTTCTCTCCTGTCACCCCCTCCTCCCAGGGGATTGTTTTAGATACGAGTGCAGTGGGCAGTGGGTGCAGTGCCCCTCCCCCCTCTCCACACCCTGAAATGTCAAAAAGTTCCAGCTGGAAGGCAAGGGGAAGGCAAAAGGCAGAAAAGGGCAGTGGAGGGGGGACTGTAATCAAAATTTACTTACCTCAGGGCTCCAAAGTAGCAGGGGTACCTTCCCGAAGTGATTTTTGGGAACCCCCTGAAATCTGGAAAGATTTGGGGGTAAGGGGACTTAGTTATGAAGCTCTAAAGGGGCTGGGGGTAGTTAATTCGGCAAAGCATGGTGGGAGTATGGAGGCAATCAGGGAGTTTACTTTATGGTATTAGGGAGTTTACTCTATGGCATAAATGGCATAATTTTAAAAAATATTTTTCAAGGTAGTTACTTACCTTGGGGTACCAAAGTAGCAAAGATACCTTCAGAAAGCGATTTTAGGGAACCTCCTGAATTTTGGAAACATTTGGGGGGTAAGGGGGTTGAGTTATTAAGCTCCAAAGGGGGTGCCCCTAGGAGTCTTTTGGTGAGGCCCCATCTGGAGTATTGTGTACAGTTCTGATCACCATACCTCCAAGGATATTATGAAAATGGAAAAAGTGCAGAGGAGGGCAACCAGAATGATTAGGGGACTGAACACCTTCCTTACCATCTAAGGCTGCAACAGCTGGACCTCTTCACTCTTGAATAACGGCGTCTAAGAGGTCACCTGATTGAAGTTTATAAAATCATACACGGTGTGGACAAAGTAGATAAGGAAAAGCTGTTTTCCCTATCACACAACACTAGAAATAGGGGGCACTCCATGAAACTTTTGGGTGCTAGATCTCAAACAAATAAGAGAAAGTACTTTTTCACCCAGAGGATCACTGGCCTGTGGAACTCCCTGCCAGAAGAAGTGGTGACAGCTGTCAGCCTTGACTGCTTTAAGAAAGGATTAGAGAAGTTCATGGAGAACAAGGGTATCCATGGCTATCATTATGGATGCCTAAGGACAACCTCTGGTTTGGAGACATAGGCAGGATATCTCTCAATGCCATTTGCAGGGAATCGTAAGCAAGTGAAGACATCTGCTTGGGAATGCCCTGAAGCAAGCGGTAAGCCATTGTGTGAGACAGAATGCTGGACTGGATAGGCTGTGGCCTGTTCCAGCAAGGATGTTCTTATGTTCTTATTGGCTTCTTTCTGATTCCAAATGGGGGGGGGGGAGGCTCCTAGGGGCCCTCCCTTTGGAGCTTATTAACTCAGCCCTCTTACGCCCAACCCTCTCCAGATTTGGAGGGCTTAAAGGGGAGAATTTGCTGCCTCTTCGACCCTGGGGAGCCTGTTTTAGATAGTAACAAAAGAGTTTGCTTTTAACATATATAAAAAAACCCAATCGGAAACAAAACAGGGTTTCTCATTTAGTTGGCTTACGAAACAATTTGTAAGCTAATGAAGCGATGAAACATTGTTTCATTTTCATTAGGTTGCCCATCCCTAGTATGGATGTGACACTTCAAGTTTGACCTTTTTCGTACAAAGAACGCATTGTTTCAGTGCATACAGGTAGGGATAGTTTTCTTTTCATCCAGCCATGGATGGAGCTGACGAGAGTTGTTTGCCAAACCATATGGAGGGCTTGCCAACCCTGCTACAGTATTTGGAATTTTCAGCCATAAAAGGACACTTCCTGATCCAAGAGGGTTATAAATACTTATTAAATAAAATGCGATGTAAAGGAGAATAAGAGAAGTTGATGGAGGGCATGAACTATGAACATGGCAGTTCATAAATGAAATTTTCCCCTTCAACAGACCTCCAAATTCTGGTCACTTGAGGATGTTCCATGGTCCTTGAGTCCAGCTGGGTGGGGGGGGGGGTCCTGAAACCCTCTACCTGCTTGTCATGCAGGTAACACAATCCTAGACTTAATAATCCTTTGGACAACCCAATAAAAGCTCTATACAAGGAGGCTTGTTATCAAAGCCAGAGGAAAAAGAATCCTGTCTAAATCAAACAACAATGCAAACCAAATTTTGATTTAAAAGAGGAGGGGAAAATCCAACAGGGTACCATGCGAGACATATCAGGCACAAACCTCATGGGTCCCTATTTACTTCTGCACTTCCCAGTCCACTACCCCCAATGAGGAGACATTAAACTTTGATAAGCAATTACAGGAAGGCTGGCTCCGTACACCATATTCTGTTTTTGTTTAATGAAAGGACAAGGAAAGAAGAAGATAAATTTTTCATGACAGCTGTACTGCAAACAGAGCTCCTATAGAATGAAGCGCCAAACAAGAAAATGATGTTAAATGCACATTTCTATTTAGTCATGCAGCCTCTTAAACCTAGAGGTAAGGAGAGCTGGAAGGAGGCGGGGGCTGATAATTATGCCCTGAGTTTAGGCACCAAAAAGAAAATCAAGTCTCTTCCTCCACTGCTGCATCCTGAAGGAAGAATATTGGCTGATGCTGTCACTTGCATTTCAAGTGATGTCCTCACTGGCACCTGTGGGTGAATTTGTATTAAACCAAATTGCAGCTTGTATTAAATCAAATTCCAGAAGGAACTCCAGGAGCTGTAAGGAGGGTGGGATGAGCAGGGTCTTGACCAGAGAGAACCCTCTGGTGTTTGCTGTACAAGGTATGAACCCACCCATCCCAAGCCCCATAAAACCTACAGATGCACCTTCACAAGCAGAAGGAATTGCACAATCGAACCAACATAGCTGTGGGTGATCATTCTCAGGAGTTCCTTCTCATTCCTCCATGGAAGCCAATCTCAAGTGACCCACGCTTAATTAATAGGAGAACAAAGCCCATAAACAACATTTGATAATTATGGCTCTCAGATCTCCTTTTCCTACCTGGATGCTTTTTTAAAATTTATTGTTATGTGTGATCAATATATGGTGACCCTTATGTACAAGTAATCTCTGGAATGTCTTGTCTTCTACTGCCTTGTTCAAGCCTGTGCCTTTCTTTAATTATAGAGTCAATACATTCCACATTCGGGCTTCCTCTTTTCCCTGCTTTATTGTTGTTTCCAAAGAATCCTGCCTTCTCATGATGTGCCCAAAGTAAGTGAACTTCAGTTTCAACATTTTTGCTCCAAATGAATGCTATTTACTTACATGATAAAAAAACACAAGCAGATCACATGGGGAGACTCCACAACTGGGAAGCAAGTTGATACATACTTGACTCACTTGTCATTAATTCCTATTCCCAATTTTAAAATTATATAATTACCATGTTTTCTATCTATAAGATGACCCCATGTATAAGATGACCCCCACTTTTCCAACCCAAAATTATAGTTTTGCAATCACACAGTACTCTCCTTGGCTTATTTTCGTGTATAAGACGGGCCCCCTCAATTTTTACTGTAATTTTAAACAAAAATATAGTCCTATACAAGGGAAAATACTGTAGGTTATACTACAGTTGTAACTGAATAATAATTGTGTGCTTTCAAATGAATTCTGATTTATGGCAGCCATTTCAGGGAATTCTTGGTCCACTACTCAAAAGTCCCTTACCATTCCCGTCTTCTGAGGGCATTCTAGGAAAGGGGTGTAAAAATTCCAAATGTGCTGTGCTCCAAAGAGGCCTGAGACCAGCCTCAGAGGACTTACATCTACTCTCACAGACATGTATCACTCATTTTTGGACTACTGTGTACATTTACTTTGTACTCTCCATGCAGAGGTTGAGCTAAGCTGTGGAAGTCTCCCCATGAAAGCTTGCAATTTATTTGATTTTAGTGGTTCAAGAAAAGTTATCCAATAAAAGATTCCCTGTGTGGTATAGTGGATGGACTCGGACTCAGGAGAATGGGGTTGAATCTCTGCTCACCCATGGAGTCTCACTGGGGCTGCAGAAATGGTAAAACCACCCCTTAAATATCTCACTTGCTCTGAAAGCCCTATTAGGACTGCTATAAAGCATGCTGCTTATATACCATTCCACAGAGCTTAGAGCGCCCTCTGGGTGATTGGCAATTTAATCATGCAGGTTACACATTGCCCCTCCAGCAAGCTGGGCACCACATTTGCTGAGCTCAGAAGGCTGGAAGGCTGAGTGAATCTGAAGCAAGGTACTGTATCCAGGATTTGAACCTGGCTCATGAGTCAAGTTTTGGCTGCAGATCTGCAGTTTAACTACTGTGGCATGAGGCTATAAACTGGTTCTGACAGTCAAAGGTATCACCCATCCTCACATTTTTCTAATTATGTTTATAGACTCTCCGTGCTCTCATGACTCCAGACATCTGATTTACTTTTCTTCCGTGTCTGATCAGGATTGTTGCTGGAAATTAGAAAATGCTTCTGAACAATATTGTGCAAAAACCAAATTAAAAAGAGAGATGAAAGCACTGTGGCACCTTAAAGACTAACTAGCGGGATTCTATTTTAAAGTCAACTTTTGCAGACCTTCTTAGGCCACTTCATCAGACATATGAGGTAGAAAACAGGGACTGACAGGGTAAAACGTTCACGTTTGGCTTGATGGTGTTTGGTTGTATTTCACAAATACCAGCCACTGATTCTCAAGAGTCCAGCATGAATAATCTCTGTTTTCTACCTCATCTGTCTGAATAAGTGGTCTAAGAATGTCTACACACGATTATATTAAAGTATAGTGTTTAAGGTGCTACAACGCCTTTGTCTTTATTTATTTTGCCTGATGTGCTTACACAGACTAATGCAATATCTGTTCTAAAACTGTTTCTGAATAAGTAGTTTCGTGTCAATCCCTCCTGCTATTTTGCACTCCTGATTTTGGCTATTTGGTGCTTTTTTTCTTCTCCCTGTGAATATACAGCCAGAACATAAAATGCCCCTGCAAAAAGGTGTTCTGTGTTACAACCTGGGCATCGATATTCAAGGTATGTTTAACACTATGCCTATTTTGACCCATAATCTTAAGTTTTCAGTCTAAGATATATTCAACCTTTTTACAATTCTCTTAGGAAGATAGTTAGGAGACTGACCTGCTCGTGACCTGATAAAAGATTTAAGTGAGAAGTCATTTATCGTCAGAACATTTACTCTGAGACAAAGTTCTGCCAACCATAACGCCTGGCACATGGATGTGATTTCATTAATGTATTCTGATGATACACAGAACCCAGATTGCAAAAATCAGAGTAATGAAAATTGGGACTGAAATAATTAAATTGAAGCAAGTGTTGATTCATAAAACCAGGAAACTCAGGTGATCACAATGTTTTTCCAAGACTGTGCACATCAGATGGAGGTATTGCATGTTTCCAGGATTACCCACCAGGAGTACTCAGATCATGGATCTTGAGAATCAACATGCTGGGCAAGTCAGTTTTCAACTAACCTCCTGGACATGTGATTTTCCACAAGCAGAGAGATGCCCTCATCCCAAACCAAATTTAAATTGCAGATGCAAGTGGCTCAGCTCAATTAAAGTCCCAACAAGTGAATCTGCCAGTGGAGCAAAAAAAATGTTTCAACATTTTTAGCTCCAAATGAACGCCATTTATTTACAGGTTTTAAAAAATCAAATCACAACAAAACAAAAGACATGCAGATTTTACAGGGAAAGTCCAAAGCTGGGAAGTAAGTAGTCTCATGAGCTAATCAGAAAATATGGTTTCTATTTGGAAAATGAGCACCACCGCTCTCACTGGGGCAGAAGTGGGATATGCAAATTTTTAAGAGAGAAAAGGCTACAAACTGGCAAAGAGGGACACATCTACTTGCTTTTGCATCTACTTGTTTAGGAGGCAAAATGGAGATGCTGTTTGGAAATAGTGCCGGCAATTCCAGATAAGTTTATTTGTTTTATAAGCAGTACATATTTATATGCTAGAGGAAGCATAGAAACTTATCTGAAAAATGATGCCAATCCTAGATATATATCAGTGTACTTGCTAACTCGAGGGCAATGCTTACTATTAGCCCATAGTAGCTTGCTGCAAACATTCACTGGCAAGGGAAACATGCAAGGCTCAATTACGTGAACCAGGGAGAGCAGATTCATTTCTCTAATTGGGCTCCAATGGACATTGAGAGAGATCTTGCACAACCTGCTCATTAAACTGTCAGAAACCGGCTTCATGGATGATCCAGGAACATAATGCCTTTAACCTTCCAGGAAGGCAGTGATGTCTGGCAGCATTCATTTCCTCTCAGAGGGATGCTAATTACTCTCCACAGGTACTTTAATGACAAAATACCTGGGGAACGAAAGGGTCAGGGTATGGGACAGGAAGCCCCACGGATTCTGTAATATCGCTGTGAAGTGCGGATTGACTGAAGGAAGTCTCTATTGCTACACCAAATGCTTGTTAGTATCAAAAATATGGGTTAAAATGAAAGTGTGTGTGTGTGGGAGACAAAGCAGATGAAAACAACAACAACAACAAACAACAATGACAACAACAATGACAATGACGATGACGACGACGACGACGACGACGACGACAACAACAACAACAACAACAACAACAACAACAACAACAACAACAACAGTCTGGATAACTAGCATTGTAATTCCAGAGGGTGCAAGAGTCGAAGATAAAGAATTGGAAAAGCTAACAAAATACAGAGCTCTGGCAATCAAAATATCTTGCTTGTAGATGAAACACACTTTAGCAATCACCATCATCATTGAGGCTTTGGGAACAATATCAAGGAATTTCAGACAGCTGCAGATCTCAGAAATAATAACATCAGAGCTACAAAAACAGCACTATTAGGAACATTATCTATACCACAGTGATATTTAACCGATACTTAGGTTTTGGTTAAATCTCACAGGAGGCAGAGTGGGGAATGGAAGTCCCAAAATCTAGCTGTGTTGTCAGATACCTTAACCTCCAGACAGCTTAAGAAACGTGTGCCAGCCAGTCCATTCTGAGTTATGGGAACCCTTCTCCAGGGTTTACCAGGTACAGGGTACTCAGAAGCTGTTTGCCATTCCCGTCTTCTTGGGCTGCCCTGGGACTCTGCAGCTTGCCCAAGGCCACACAGGCTGGCACTACTCAGAGGCTGGGAAATGAACTCCCAGCCTCTGTCTCTGCAGCCAGAGACCCAAACCACTGATAAGAACATAAGAGCATAAGAAGAGCCATGCTGGATCAGGCCAAAGGCCCATCTAGTCCAGTTTCCTGTATCTCACAGTGGCCCCACCAGATGGGTTAGGAGCGCATGAGACTAGATATCTGTCTCCTGATAGCACTCCCCTGCATCCTGCCCTTGAAGTACCCCGGTTTTAAGCTTGGAGATTACACATCTCCCTCATGGTTTGTAACCTGGGATGGACTTCTCCTCCAGGAATCTGTCCAATCCCCTTTTGAAGGCATCCAGGACAGATGCCATCCCCACATCCTGTGGCACAGAGCTCCACAGACTAACAATGCGCTGGGTGAAAAAATATTTTCTTTTGTCTGTTCTTACTCTCCCAGTCCTCAATTTGAGTGGATGTCCCCTAGTTCTGGTATTTTGTGAGAGGGAGAAGAGCTTCCCTCTATCCACTTTACTCATGCCCTGCATTATTTTGTACGTGCAGATCTATTTGGCCAGTGAAGAAGAAGGAAACTTTCTCTGCTATTTGTGCCTGGCAATTTATCCCTGCAAAAGCCTTTCCCTAGCCATTTCCTCAGTGATGGCTGATGCCCAAGGCTCAGATAAAGAATGGAATCTACAGTCATTAGTGATTGGCGTGAACCCACCACAATGCCACTGCACTACGACCCCTAAACATTTAACACTGAACGCAGTGAAGAAGAGCCTTTCCTGCTAGTTGAGGAAACTTCAAGACTAGCATGCTTGATTTCCTCCTGGGGCAGTGGCCCTTCATCATGAGTTGGGTCCCACAAACCCTAACTGACCAGTTGACATTGCACTCCTTGATTCCCTGAGCAGAAAAGAGGCTAAACAGATCCGGACGGGCATTGGTGGGGGGAAATCAGTGTATGGAAGGGCAAAACACCCCATCCTGTCCAGGTGTTTGCTAGCCTTCTAAGTTTCACGAAGATGCCAAGGGATAATGCAAGGTACATACAGCATTCACACGACTGTCTCAGCATGTTGCAAAAGTCAATGCAGGTTGTCTAAAAGATGTTGCAGCTGCGCGAAGGAATATACGCACTATAAAAGCCCATGCAAGCAACTCAGCAATGCACAGCAGCTTCTGTCTGGAGGGATTCTTTTACGGGGGAGCAGGGATGCCTGGAATGATTTCTTCCCACATCTAGAGGTTTGCAACATCCTCCTTTTTTGTGTGTGGCTAGAACTCGACCTACGACCAAAACCCCACAGCGCGGCTTGGCTGGAAAGCGGAAAAAGAGGGCTGACCTGATGGGTTCATCCGTGAAAACATTCATAAAGGACAGGGTGGGTGTGGGAGTGGAGCTCAGCGCAGCCAAGCGTCCCACTCAAGCGGCGTTGCTATTCTGACTCCTTGCCATGTACGGCCAGTTGGTTATTTAAGGTTAGAGCAGTAAAACCAACACATTGTGTTGTTCAAACAAAAAACATCAGCTACTTTGTTTATACCATGAATATTTATTTAGTAGAGAACAGAAGGGCCCCTATCAGCCAGGTAGCAAATGGGCTCTGTTTTGCATGTTGAAGGAGATCCTTTGCCTCTGTATGCGGGGGGGGGGGGGGGGCAGGGGGAAGAGAGACAGCGAGGGAATGCCCTAGATTATTGACTGCATATCAAAAAGAAATGAAGCTCCACAGTTGGTCATTCCATGAATTTGCAAGCCCCAGTACCACATATGTATGGCCATTCAGTTTAGGCTGCTATGAATTAACATTAAGAAGGGCAGACAGTTCAAAGTCCCATGCTGCACAAAAAGCTAGGTGTGTAGGTGGTCACAAACTCAAGATGTGCACAAACATGCACGTGCCTCCACAATACACAGATAATGTTTGAGACTGGGCAGGATTCCCAGTGAATGGTGCATTATCCAGATCAGTCACAAAAGAGATGTACAAAACCTCACTCTAATCTGTATATATTTCCCAGTGGTTGCCTTTTAATGATTAAATCAGTGTTTTCATCACAGGTTGAACCACAGAAGGGAAAAGTTACTTTTTGGACTAGAACCACCAGACCATCTTTCCTAATTCTAGGGCAAACTGCTTGCATTTCCCTCACCTCTGATTTTAAGCTAAAGTGTGCCTTTCGGTTTACGGCCTACGGATCTGTTTAATTGTCTCCTACCATTACTGTATTCCCTTGCATATCAATTTGAGCTATAGGTAGAAATCATAGAATCATGAAGTTGGAAGGGGCCTACAAGGCTTTTAAGTCCTATACCAAGTGCAGGATATCTGCCAGGTGGTTGTCTACGTGTCTCTTGAATGCCTGCACTGTTAGAGCACTCACTGTCTCTTGAGGCAACTGGTTCCATTGCCATGTAGCTCTAACAGTTAGGAAGTATTTCTTGACATTCAACTGAAATCTGGCTTCCTATAACCTGAGCTCATTGTTGTGTGTCCTGCATTCTGGGTTGACAGGGAACAGCTCTTACCCCTTCCCTGGGTGACAGCCTTTCATGTATCTGAAAAGTGCTATCATATATATATATAAAGAGAGAGAGAGAGAGAGAGAGAGAGAGAGAGAGAGAGAGAGAGAGAGAGAAAGGAAATTAAACAAATGTGACTGTAGCTCTGTTGAACTATCTACTTAGGCAAACACCATTTATTTCAGGGAAACAGTATGAACAGTATTTTCAAAATGACCACTCCTGGGACTGATGCATCATAAGTCCATACAGAACTGACATGTTTGTGTGGCCATACATGGACAACCCTCAATCCATGAGTTATTTTTATTTATTTATTTATTGGATTTTTATACTGCCCATCTGGCAATGAGACCACTCTGGGCAGTTAAGTTGGGATCATATGCAGCCCATCAATGCAAAAAAGGCTGTGTACCCCAATGCAACCACCAAACTAGGACCCTGGAAAAACGAAACAAGTAAATCTACCGTTTCATGAACTACAGCAGAATTTTGGATTGCATTTGCATAGTGCCCCGGGATGTAGGCAAGCGCATATAAGAAGGTCTTGGGGTGCAAGCAGTGGCATTTGGGGGATTTTCTTGTCGAGGGCCTCTTAGACTGAGGATGGGAGGGCGGCAGACTCAAATAGACAGGCAAGAGTTTCTGCTGTTCAGAAAGGGATCAGGACCAAAGAGAATTCCACCTAATCCTGTGAATCTGTGGACTCTGACTGGATTCCTCCATGTCATTAATTCATTTGGTGTAAATTTGGAATGGCTCCTTGACTGACTGTCATGATTCAGGGCATCAACACAAATGGATCAAAACCAAGGGAGAAAAACACTGCCATGGATATAATTGGTTATATTAGTTTATAGATACCAATGCAACTACCCTGCTCAGCTCTCAAGATTAGTCAAGCGAAAAGGGGCTACTTGGATACAAGACAAATTTCCTGTGACTGTGTAGAAATTCCATCAAACCAGAACTTATAAGCATGCAATTTATGCCCCACCACACATACAGAAGAAGATCTAGCATATGGCTGAGACAACACTTTTGAAGTAACTAACTTCTGGTAAAAATGGTCTAATCGCAGAATAAGGAGCATTGAGTCCAAGATCCTGCTAAGTGCAGGAACCAAGATCAAAATAGATCTGAGAGATGGCTGTCCAATTTTCTCTTGAATGCCTCCAGGGTGCAGTCACCACCTCTTAAATTAATCAGTTCCACTGTTCTACTGCTGTTAGCAGTTAAGAGGTTTTTCCTGACATTCAGCCACAATCCGGCTTCTTGTGTCATGGTACTCTAGATGGTGGCTAAACAATGCTGAATAAAGGAGGACTAGTACTTCATATGATCTGGAGACTGTACTTTTGTTAATGAAGCCTAACACAGCATTGGCCTTTTTTTTGCAGCCGCATCACACTGTTGGCTCATATTCAGCTTGTGATCTACAACAATGCAAAGATCCTTCTCATTTGAAGCATTACTGAATCAAGTATTCCTCATCTTGTAATTATGTGTCCCCCCCATGTGCAGAACGTGGCACTTATCCCTTGACACTTATCCGTATCTTAACATTTTTATTTGTTTTTAATTTTACCTATATTTCATATACATCCAATAATTTAATTTGTGTAGCACTCAAATTGAAAACAGCCATTTTACCATGGCTACAATGCTTACATTCTATCTGCTCAATCACTTGTTACCCCTCACCCCCTGCCCATAAAGGATTGCCAGTCATGACTCTACATCACTTGTTTAAGGCTTGGTGAACTGCTTGCTGATATTCTCTTGCCCTACAGGTCCCAGACAAACCATTTCCCATTTCCCCAGACCTTTGAATTGCATTAAAATCTCTTCTATTGCTCCTTGTGTTGCTGTTTTCCATCTTCTATGGCTCCTTGTGTTGCTGTTTTCCACTATTAGGACTGTTGACTTGCTGATTTTATGCTGATTGCATCAGAAACCACTTTGGGAGTGGACTATATGTTCTCCAAGGTAACCTCTAACTCTAAAATTCAGTGATGTTACCCTGCAGTTATCATGGATGAGGTGTAGTGCAGTCACCTAAATGAATAAAGAAAAGAAAACCCCAAATAGAATAAGGTCTTAAGTAATGTTTGTTTGGGAGTTCAAACTCTTAATGGATGTGAAGAAAGAATTTAAAGAAGAAAGGTTTTCTCTCGACTGGACGTTTAGCTCCTAGTTCATTTCCTGAACACACAAATCTTCTGCTGTGTGATTTCTCCAGGAAAATGTAGCCTCATCTATGAGACAACAGGTGATCTTTATTTTCTGTCTCTTTTAGTCAAGAAACTCACAGTAGGTGAAAGAGCACTGGATGCTAGGATGTGTTCCTTACGAAAGGTAAGTTTTTACACACACACACACACACACACACACACACACACACACACACACACACACACACACACACAGAGGGAGGGAGAGGGAGCTTTCCTGTGCCCATAGATAACTTGCAAAATGAAAAGCTGACTGCATCTTTATTTCATTTTTTGCAAGCTATGCTCCACTTAATTGGACAACTGCTGTGCTGTAATACCTATTCCAGTCTTACAAAGGAGTAGAATTTATGCTGCAGATTGTTAACAAAAACAGCCCAATAAAGAAGGTGAATTTATTTTACAAATGAAATGGGGTGTTAACAAAGGGGGGTCTCTGATGTGTTCGCTAAATCAAAGATAAAAGGGCTGGTGGAACATTCCCTTTCTGGAAGGCACGGATGAGAATGGGCTTTCACTAAAAGAATGTGCGGAATTTAGGTCTAGTTCAAGCCAGTTGTTTTATTGGGCGTTTCAAAGCCCCATCTCCTCTGGTGGGCACGCACCCGGAGGCAGTATCCTGGTTTCCCTGTCTCCTCTGGGCACTACTTCTGAGTCCGCCCTTGCCAGAGGAAGTTGGGCTCTGAAGTGTCAAAATCCTGTTCAGCTGGTAAACGAACTGGCATGAACTGCCAAACCAAGCGCTTCATGCCCATCTCTACTGGAATCAGGGTTACCTCTAAGGTGTGTGCATGAGTGTGCGCGCCCTCCTCTTCTCCACCTCCATGAAGGGTTCCTCCTCCCTTGCGCTCTTGCAGTGGTTGTTTTTGTATTGATCGCAACAGAAGCCAACTGTTTTATCCCCTCTCACACACAAACATGCAGGTAAAATCACACACACACACAAGGAGGAGAGCATTGCGCAGTGGGGCTGCAAGTGAGAGAAAATGTTGATTGGAATTGCCAGATTTTTCTATCTATAAGACGCCCCCATGTATACGATCCCCAATTTTCAACCCAAAATTACAGTTTTGCAACTGTGCAGTTCTTTTCCTGGCTTACTTCCGTATGTAAGATGACCCTCAATTTTCAACCTAACAATTTTAGACCAAAACGTAGTCTTATACACAGAAAAATACTGTATAAGAAAAGTGATCGCTTAAAAGCGTTACATTGGCATTGCTGACCCACACTCTCAGCCCAAATTTAATTTCTCACATTAAAAAAAGCTTTCTGCAAAATTTATTAATTACTTTTCTCATTGTGTAATCAATGTCCTATAAGACCATGCAGACTTTTGTTCATCATTTACAGGGTGAAGTTAGATATGAATATCAATATATATGTATCAATATACATTATACATTACATAGATGAATAAATATCTTAAAAGCTGATGGGTTAGTAGTAGTAGTAGTAGTAGTAGTAGTAGTAGTAGTAGTAGTAGTAGTAGTAGTAGTAGTAGTAGTAGTAGTAGTAGAAGAAGAAGAAGAAGAAGAAGAAGAAGAAGAAGAAAAAGAAGAAGAAGGGATAAGAATCTAGGTGTATTAGAGCAGTGGTTCTCAACCTGTAGGTCCCCAGATGTTCCTGGACTGCAACTCCCAGAAATCCTGGCCTGCTCAGCTAGTGATGAATATTTCTGGGAGTTGCAGTCCAGGAACATCTGGGGACCCACAGGTTGAGAACCACTATATTAGAGGAAGATGATCCAAGCATGGCTCAACAGTGTGATGCCATGCCCAGGAGAAGATATAATACATACAGTAATATGCTATATTGCTAGCAGTATCTAGGTCTAGATGACGGGAAGTAATAATACCATTATATCCTGTTTTTTTCAGCTCTCACCTGGAATACTGTGTTTAGGTCTAGGAGACACAACTGAAGGTACATACTGTATAGAGAAGCTGGAATGTGTCCCGAGGAAGGCAACCAGGATGCTAAAAGTACAGGAAACCAAGCCCTATGAAGAAGGATAGAGGGAGCTGGGTAGATTTTCTCTAAAGAAAAAGAGACTGAAGCACCCTCATAGGATAAGCATTTCTTGAAAATGTTAATGCTTGCCATGTGCAAGAGAGAGCAAAACTTGTCTTCTGTAACTCAGAGTACAGGGCCTGAACTAATTTTGATTACCAAACTAATTCTTAATAGGAAACACAATCATGGCCAAATTCAGTTGAACTTCCAAACCTGGATCAACAGAATCCTTAGTTTCTATTTAATCTGGATTTAGTTCCAGTTTATTCACTCATGTCCAGCCTCGTACCATACCACCTTAAAATATTGGCTCAGTGTTCCCACCACCTGGCTAGCATCAGCTGAAAATGTGAAACGTGAAGACTGAGTTTCACATCAGCAACACGGATGATGCTTCAGTGAACAGAAGGAAGCTTTAGGGCTCAGGACTGGTACCACTAGCAGTTTTCCCTGACCCTCCTGGGAGATACTTGAGGACTGAACCTAGGATCTTTTGCCTGCATAAAGAAGAAAATTTAAAAATGGGATAAACTCGGCCAGCAGTTTCATACCAATATGGAGTGGCCAACATGTGATTCATGGACAATATAGAGCCCTCTGGGAAACAACTGTAAATGAAACAAATATCTTTGTTTGTTGCTTATAACAGGGTTGCTCGGGAGGGGGGAGAATGCCATTTGCACTTGGGCAGTAAAACAGTTTGTTGGGGGGCTCAGGTCTCATGACAATCACCTTTTCTGATGTCCCAAGATGGGCATGTCTTACCCCAGGTCTCTAGGTACTGCCCATCCAGCCTAGACAAATGTTGGTAACCCACCAACTATACAGAATGCCTGATGGTTTAGGGCGCCCAGGTCTGGCTCTTGAGCCTTATGTATAAATTATATGAGTTACACAGGACTTGACTGTACATGAATAGGCACACTGAGGCATTTTTTGTTTGCATGACCCAGTCACCGGCCCAAATCCCCATGTGAAATTATGCAAAAAGCACAAACTTTATGGCATGTATGTATGGCATACATTTATGTATGGCAAAAAGTGAATTGCCATACATTAAGAACTTTCCCTGGCATTATCTGTTGAATACTGAGTCCGGCTTGGTGTGTCTATAGAGTCCTCATGAACTTTCTGCTAAAATTACACCTTTTTCATAATGACATAGCAGGGTTCTGTCCATCATTTGTTAAGATGACCCAATGATGGACTCGCACTTGGAGATCCCTTAAGATACTGGCTTCTACTGTCCAGAGCCAGATCCTACCACAGGTTATGTGGACTTTAGGACTGCAGAGGTGCCTGATTCAAAGTCAGCAGTCCAGTCCTCTCTTGAAAATCCTCTTCCTTTTAATGTTCTTCTGGATCACAGACAACTGCATTGCCAGACATCTGTGGGACATGACTTTATCGTCTTTGGGCAGGGAGCAGGCCAAGGGAGGGGACAGAATATTTTGCTCTGGCAAGGACATGCCTGTCCTGAAACTGCATGGATGCAATCTCCCCGCATAGTCAAGAAATAAGAAAGTCAAGTTCATTCCTTTCATATTGAATCCTTTCCTAGGGGTGATGAAAGGATTATCCTTTCATAGTGGTGATGAATAGCTTTGTCCATTTCCACTCTGGGTTCAATAAAAAATGGACAGGACTTCAACAAATGGAAACTTAAAGAGATGAACTTGTTCAAGCAATATAAGTTCTGTCACTGCACCCTGATGTATAGACAGGAGCACACACTGTGAAGGCAATTGCTTAGCGCAGCATCCCATCAACAAGCGTTCAAGGGCTTCCCCAAATCTTCTGGTTACACACTCCATAAATGTTAGTTCCACTAGCAGCTGACTTGCAGTTTTGTGCAATCAAAGCACCTCTCTGTCTGTCTGTCTGTCTGTTCGTCCAATGATATGCATATCAATGTAGGGAATATTATGAGCATCGCCATCCAACAGTTTGTTGTTGGACAAATTGGTGTGTCCTGTTGTGAGATGGCAGAAATTATAATTTGGCAACACTCAGAGAGTCACACATTCTCTGTCTTGCTCTAGCAAGCCAAGGTGCACATCACTGATCGTCTGCGAACCCTGTAATGACCCAAAATTACCACTGTAAGTTTTGTTGGTAAAAGACACAATCCTACTGAATATGGCAGGACTGAGAGAAGGAAACGAGGAATCACTGAATTGCTACTATAAAATAAAGTTGTCAACCTTAACTATATGTTGGCTATAACCACAATATAATATAGTGGTTAGCATACTATAGGCTGTCTCCCACTGTTTCCAGAAAGTATTATGTTAGAATTTTATTTACAGCCTTGCATGCTGTCTGTAGCTTGAGTGACTTGCAAGGACTTTTCTGAGCTGATGTGTTTCTCTTGATTATCAACCACTAACCAATTGTTCCTTCCAACATTTGAATTCAAATATTGGTCTGTCTCCCCACTGAGTATTTTATTCTTCTCCTTCCTTGCTTGGTAGCAGTTGCTTGTTGATGTTGATCTGTTTGGTCTATTGCTAGTATTTCTGCGGATCATTGTACTTCTAGCAAAAGGGTAATTTAACCAGAAATTTAAAACTCTGCAACATAGAAAAGGGCCTATATAAAGGCTGAAACCATGATATGGAGGGTTATTACACTGAAAGCAGACTACAAGTGTGAGCTCTTTCACACAGGGAAAAAGTTGCACCTCTCTTTGTTTGAGATAAGCAACCAGAGCTCTAAAAAGCCAGTTTTTGAACGCTAGTTTTCTGCATGGACTATTTAAGATGCCTGGGAAAATACGTTAGAAATCAAGGTTTCTTCTGAAGCTTCTCTTTTTAAAAAGATATGCTGATTAAAGGCATCCCATCAATGGAGGAATGAATTTCATAAGGAAGCACCATCATCCTGAATTTCATCCCCACAGTACAAAAGCAGAACCAAACCATGTTTTTAGCAAGTCTCAAAACACATGGAAAGGCATAGTAAAAAGTACTCACAACAACAGAACTAGTGTTATGTCATCTGAATGGCAGGAAAACTCCAAAACTACCAGTGCTGTACCCAGAACCGTTACAGGTGTAAGTGCTCCGTCTAAACAAAGCCTACAAACATATTCAGTTTATGTATCTTAGCTTTCATCACAAGTAAACCTAAGAGGTTAACACCTGCTCTTTCATTTCTTAATGTGAAAATCACCTTGCCTACTGAAATTAAGCACAGTCAGATTTAATCTCCTAGATATGCACCCGTTAATCTGGACTTAGTCCAGAGTAGTTGACAGAGTAGGTGTCAGAGTAGGAGAAAAGGACTAAACTGCAAACCTCTTCGGAGATGTTAACACATCAAAGCCTGTGGTTCATTCTCATACCACTAGCGAATAGTAATGCACCATATAGGAACAAAACCAACTCTACTTCTGTCACTCCATAACACTCAGGAGAGCCAGGGGGATCTGAAGTGAAGTACACATTTTGCACAGGAGAAACACAATGGAATTGGCTTTTCTTTTCTGAAAGTAAAAGAAACCAGCCACTGCAGCATGCCAGCTCAGCACCTTGCTGGTGACTTCTCTTGGAGGAAGATGCAATTCGCTGTGAGCCTGAGCAGTGGAAAAACACCAGCTACGCTACAAGGCCATACTCTCTGACCTAACAGGTGAGTCCCAGAGGCTCCCTGTAGAGCTTTCTTGGGGAGGCAGGTCAAGCGACACTACAGAGTCATGTCACATTTAATGGATGCAGCGGGCTGCCTCCACTGACACCTGCATGACTTTCAAGAGGAAAATTAGAAACAAACATTCCCAAACCTAATCATTTGTTAGTATCTTACTCTGAAATCTTTCAGTCCATCCATTCACTACATACAGAGGACGTGCAGTTATAATCTGTAGAAACGAAAGGGCAACTTCATCCTCTAAGGTATTTTTTAAAGGAAACGCTGTACAGAAGAGGCCACTGAAAAGTCACAGAACAACAACATCAGCCTCACTATTTATGAAGTTCTCGGCCAGACAATGAAGAGAGAACCACCCGGGTGGTCCTCCCTTCACCACTGCTCTTTGTACACAGAGATCCATGATACCCTACTCACGTCTCTAAGCTCTTCAAAGGGGGAAAGGCTCCCCTTCTCCCCTGTTTTCCCTGGTTCTTGCCCACATGTAAAGCAGAACCTTTCTCTTCTTCAGAAAGTAGCCACGGAGAGGCTGCTCTTTTCAAAGCCTAGTGCAGAGAACCAGGACAGCTGTAACTAGCAAGTCAAAATCCATTCTTCATTCAAAAAATGAGGAGAATCCGGGCAATTTCCACAATACCCAAGCTGCTGAAAGATTCCTCCGATATGTTTCAGAATGTGAAGTGGGCTGGCCTACGAGCAAAAACCTAATCTAATACAGGAAAAAATACAAAACAGAGTCCAGGTCAAACCACTGAGATGACAGAGCTCCTGAAAAAGTCGTAACAGGGACTGAGGGAAGGAAGAGGGAAGGACTGGCATTTGTCTATTGAGGCTCAAGCTATAAAATTTACCAGGTGATTTCAGGCAGGACACATGGACTCAGCTTGGCCTACCTCACAGGGCTGTTGCATGGAGAAAAACAGGGCAAAAGAGCCAGGCAAACTGCCTTCAATACACAGAAGAAAAGATGGGATGTGAGTAAAGTAAAAGTAAAAGGTAAAGGTTCCCCCCGCACATGCGTGCTAGTCGTGTCCGACTCTAGGGGTGGTGCTCATCTCTGTATTCAAGCCGAAGAGCCACGGTTGTGCAAGTCCGTGGCCACATGGCTGGCATGGCTGCAAGGAAACACAGTTTTACCTTCCCACTTTTTACAGTGGCACCTACTGTATTTATCTACTTGCATTTACATGCTTTCAAACTGCTAGGTTGGCAGGAGCTGGGGTGAACAGTGGGAGATCACTCCACTCTGTGGCATCTGGGATTCGAACCACTGAGCTGCTAAATAAGCAAAACCGTGGCTTTTACTTTTTGTGTAGCCTGCCTTGCTTCTGCAGGGACTATACTTTTGAGGTTTTTTTTTGTCATTTAAGGAACTGTTTAACCTACACATCTGAAACGTTTCTACATAGAAATGCCAGAGTACTTCGAGGTGGGGGAATTTCCATGGGAAAGGCAAAGCTTATGGCAACCCCAAAACCTTTACTGACCTCTGTATTAGACTCATGGAGGTACACAGAATGTACCGGGAGCATTCAGAGATTCTACTTGTATTTTCTTGCATTTAAACCAATACTGTATTGTTTTTCTTCTTTAATTTGAATTAAAATGAACCTACCAAAAATCCAAAGCATCTGCTGAATGCAAGATCTGTGTTGCTGTGACAGAGGGAGGTCTTTCACTGGAGGAGCATCACATCTTATTGTCTGATTTGACCAAGAGCTCCCTCCTTCTCCTCTCTGTGCTGTTTTTTCAAGCCCTGACTGACACATAGCAATCTTGATAGGGCTTCTAAGATCATAGAATCCTAGAGTTGGAAGAGACCTCGAGGGCCATCCAGTCCAACCCCCTGCCATGCAGGAACCCCCATCACAATATTTTCGACAGATGGCCATCCAGCCTCTGCTTAAGAACCTCCAAGGAAGGAGGACTCCACCACCCTCCTTTGTGGCAGCATATTCCACTGCCATATAGCAATAACCATCAGGAAGTTGTTCCTAATGTTCAAATGGAATCTCTTTTCCTGTAGTTTAAAACCGTTGCCCCGAGTCCCAGTCTCTGAAGCCATGGAAAACAAACCTGTTCCCTCTTCAATATGACAAATATTTAAACATAGCTATCATATCCCCCCTCAGCCTTCTTTTTGAAAGGCTAAAGATTCCCAGCTCCCTAAGCCGTTCCTCATAAGACATTTCCTCCAGACCTTCAATCATCCTGGTCGCCCTCCTCTGTACCTGCTCGAGGTTGTCAACATCCTTTTCAAACTGAGGTGCACAGAACTGGACACAGTACTCCATGTAGGGTCTGACCAGAGCAGAATAGAGTGGTACTATCACTTCCCTTGATCTAGACCAGTGATTCTCAACCTGTGGGTCCCCAGATGTTCCCGGACTGCAACTCCCAGAAGCCCCCACCACTCACTGTCCTGGAAGGGGTTTCTGGGAGTTGCACTCCAGGAACATCTGGGGACCCACAGGTTGAGAACCACTGATCTAGACACTATGGTTCTGTTGATGCAACCAAGAATCACATTGGCTTTCCTGGCCGCTGCATTACACTGCTGACTCATGTTCAATTTGTGATCCACAATGATTCCCAGATCCTAGATAAGTGAGACATTTAAGGAATAGTTATACCAGTTCCATAATCCTCCTTCATTGTGTTTTTATACTTGAGTGGGGATTTGAACCCAGGTCTCATAACCTATCCAACCATCTGTACCCAAGACCACATTGCATACTTACTTCACCCCCATAGTTTAGCATAACAAAGGATTAGTCAGCCATGCATATTTTCATATATATATGTGAGTGAAAATTAACTCAGGCAAAGAAGGACTTGCTCAAATGCCCATAATTAGTCTCTGGAACTTCAACTCAGGTCTTCCAGGTCATGTCATGGGATCTACTGTAGCTAAATATATAAACATCTGAATTGAATTACTGGTGCCTTTTTGACAGATAGGCACTGCTGTTTTCCCTTCTTCACTAGCTCAAAAACACTGTACCCTTTGTTTAAAGAGCACAATATGGAAATAATTTGAATTTATTCTAGGACAAAGGCAAATTTTGACCTCACCTCAACATATACTTGAACGTTATCAGGCAAGGCCAACATTAAAGAAAGAAGGCAGTTGAATCTTTGACCCTTGTTTGCTAAACTCAACACAGGCACACTTAGGAGTATCTAATGATCTGGAGAACACTACTGTTTCCTCCAACAGCAGTGTCTCTAATAAAGTTGCATTGTTGCATAATTAGCATCCCATGTCATCCCAAGAACATTGGCAAAAAAAAACTAAGGATAAATTTGTACATGAGTTTTTGTTTTTTTAAGGCATACATTTATCTGGAATTACTTCCTACTCCCATAAATATGCTGGAATTGCTTCCTACTCCCCTAAATCTCTTCTTCAGTCACATCCAAGCATGTCAACAAAGGAAGCTGCAGTTTAAAACTGCAATGTTTTGTTGGATTTGAATGTTAAGATGGAAGACTTAAACATGATCACCTGGATGCAACCTCCACTGAAATACAGTGGATTTCTAGCAAACCATTTTGCAAAAAGAATAACAAACAGCAAGCATTCTGGACATGTTTCAGCTCATCAATATCCTTCTTGAACTGCAGCTTCCAGAACTGACACAGCATTCCCAATGAGGTTGGATCAAAGCAGAATACAATGATAGTACTCCTTCCCTTACTTAGGACACTAGACTCTGTTGATGCAACTAAATTTCATATTTATTCCTCTCACCCTCCCCAGAGCACCACACTACTGAGTCGTCTTTAGCTTGTGGTCTACTAAGACCCCTAGATCCTTTTCACATGTAAAGACTGAGACAGGTATCACCCATCCTCTATCTATGCAGCTGACTTTCTTTCTTTCTTTCTTTCTTTCTTTCTTTCTTTCTTTCTTTCTCTTTCTTTCTTTCTTTCTTTCTTTCTTTCTTTCTTTCTTTCTTTCTTTCTTGCTTGCTTGCTTGCTTTGGCTAAAATGCAGAACTTCACATGTTGTTTGTTCTGACCCACATCTGCAAATGGTTATGGTCATCTAGAAATCTAATTCTATCATCTTAAGTATGAACTACCTTTCCCAGTTCTACGTTGTTTGTAAATATTATGAGAATTCTATTCATACATTCATCAACTTCTTTCTTGAGTAATGGAAAGCCCAAGACAGAACCCTTACCCCTGTTGTTAATTCTCTCCTGGGTCATAGTGATCTTGCTTTGAGTATGGTCTATCATCCAGTTACAAATCTGCCTAACAGTAACTTGTCTTACTTAGATATTACAAAGAGTTCTGGAGTTGAGTGCATGACTGTTTTCACAAATACAAAAGAGAATTCTATTTGCCAAAAATCTAATTGAGACAAACTGTACAGATACAGCAAACAGATCCTTCAGATTTGTTCAGACATTTCTGGTTCAGTGTGAGACCAAGACATTTAATGGTCTCCCCCTGCCAGGAGGGGGTGGTTTTCCCAATTTGCACAAAATATAAATAATTTGCACAAACCTCCTGTTACTGCACACAGTTAGTGCCCTTTCTCTTTGTGAAGCTAACCACACCCATAGAGCAAGCACGAGAGGGCAGGATGACTGAACACTGTAATACAGACTACCTCTATCTAACATTGCTACCTTGACTAGTTCATGCAAAAACTAGTTGTCACATGTGAAACAAAGGAAGGAAGGAAGGAAGGAAGGAAGGAAGGAAGGAAGGAAGGAAGGAAGAAGGAGGAAGGAAGGAAGGAAGGAAGAAAGAAAGAAAGAAAGAAAGAAAGAAAGAAAGAAAGAAAGAAAGAAAGAAAGAAAGAAAGAAAGAAAGAAAGAAAGAAGCAAGCTTGCAAATACAGGCATTTTTTAAAGTCCATCATCTTGCAGCATATGTAATAAAAGTTCTGACTTTTGTGTTTACTGGGTGAGGATTTACTGGATGACAAATCAGGGTTTGCATTCTTATGCTGTGTGTGTGTGTGTGTTGTGTCATTACAGTCGTTACTGACTCTTCGTGACTCCATATCCATGGAGTATTCTTGGCAGGAATACTGGAGTGGTTTGCCACTTCCTGCTCCAGGCGCCTACAGCACCTGGTATTCCTTGGAGGTCTCCCATCCAAGTACTAACCAGGGCCGACCCTGCTTAGCTTCCAAAATCAGGCGAGATCGGATGTGCTTAGGGCATCTACCCTCGGCATTTCCAGATAGGGCTGGGAATTCTTATGCTAGTTAGGGAAAATTGGGCTTCCCAATTCTGTTGTAGGGAACTGTCCTATGGGATAGTCCCACATCTTCCCCTGATCTTGGGTTGTGCTGTGAGGCTCTCTGTTGATGAAAAGGCCTTCCCTGATTCCCTTTCTAAGAGCTGGCAGATTTTGACAGCTCAATAATCCTCTGTAAAATAGCAACATGGGATCAGAATCATCCTATGCATGACAAACACACTTCCACCGTAATAAATTAGCAATTCCCAGGCTTAACAACTCCTTGTGGACTAATTGCCAGAGATTATTGTATATTATGAGAGTGTGATGATACTAATGCCTAAATATGCTTCAGTGATTATGGTGCTATCTTCAATAACCAAGCTGTTTAAATGTCAGAGGAGGGAAAGCTCTTTAGCAGGAGATGAACTGTTATTTTCAAAATGGGCCAGAAGAAACTAATCAACCTTTTCAGGGATGTTACTCTGAAACAACATGTTACTTGTATTTTCAGATAAATGCACAAAAAGCCTTAGCTGCACCCTTGATACATGTTTAATCTCGTGAAATGGGTGGGAAGAAAGCCCCACAACGTCTCACTACGCTGAAAAGAACAACTGTCATTCACATGTCTGCCTTGTTTACACATAAAGTGTGTGTGTGTGTGTGTGTGTGTGTGTGTGTGTGTGTGTGTGTGTGTGTGTGTGTGTGTGTGTGTGTGCTTGTATCTCTGCATGCACACACCCAGTGTTTAATATCCGATGGGGCCATAAAGGGGAAGGGAGCTAGAACCTAATAACCGATATACCCTGTGACAGTATGTCATTCCAACTCCTTTCGTCCAGTCCAGCCCAATAATGCAGGTGAGTCAAATAGGAAGAAAAGCATCTGAAAGATTTGCCAAGTACCTGGTGCTAATCCTACTAGTACTCACACATACCTACTGGATGTGGTGATGGCATCTGGCCTGGATGCCCTCAAAAGGGGACTGGACAGATTCCTGGTGGAAAAGTCCATCTCAGATTACAAACCATGATGGAGATGTG
The DNA here is from genome assembly GCA_037367245.1 of Phrynocephalus guinanensis. NCBI lineage: Eukaryota > Metazoa > Chordata > Lepidosauria > Squamata > Agamidae > Phrynocephalus > Phrynocephalus guinanensis. Next base: position 16,279,893 of record CM074749.1, on the reverse strand, counting down.
TCATCTCCAGGCTTAAAACCAGGGTGCTTCAAGGACCAGATGCAGGGGAGTGGTATCAGGAGACAGCTATCTAGTCTTGTGCACTCCCGGACGCATCTGGTGGGGCCACTGTGAGATACAGGAACCTGGACTAGATGGGCCTTTGGCCTGATCCAGCAGGGCTCTTCTTATGTTCTTATGTTCTTACTGATGTAACCCCAACACTTAGGGATGTGTGGACCTCGAAAAATCCATAGTTAACTTGCAGAGGATTTATTTACCCATCATAATCTGTGATATAATGCAATCCAACATTTCCCATTGTTGTTTTTTTCTTTCCCTTTTGGGCATGGACAGTAATACCAAATAGAGCCCACCAGATGGCATTTATTTTGCATTGGACCTTCAAGCTAAAGCACAGGTGGCATTTTTAAAATGACCATTAAAAAATTAAATATGACTGTCCCAATTAAGTAAGCATATTTGCTGATTATGAAAATCTTTTTGGCTTCCTGATGTATAAAAACAAAGTGCACTATTTTTAAATTTTATTTTTATCAAACCTTGGAACTCACCACTTAAAGGACAACGTGTGTGTGTGCTGTGGCCATTAAGGGTGTTTATACACGACCCCTAAGCTCCGCCGCAAATGGCTGCAAGGTCCGGACCTTAAAAATGTTTACCCACCAGCTCCGGACTTTGCAGACAATTAAGTGCGACCCCGCCCACTTTAGCACGACCAAACTGCAGTTTTCTTGTACCTGGTCTTTGATGGTGACAAATATTTGATCCAGTGTAAGGATAATGAGTGCGGGGCTCTCCTGGCTTCTGTTTGTTCTTTTTTTGCGCCCCGCCCCTTTAAGAGATCTGAATGCTGCCGGGAACAAAACGGAGGTAAACCGGCATTCTTTTCTTTCTTTTTTCTCCCTCCCTCAGGCAGCCAGCAACCAGGAAGTGCGGAGGGGGGTGGGGACAGAGGAAGACAGAGGAAGAGCAAGGAACCCCTAAGATCTCTGGTCCGAATTTAAGTGGCCAGCGGATCTTAGGGGTCGTGTAAAAAGGACCTAAGTCAATGTTGAATGAAAGCCAACACCACCAACATAATAAAAATGCAAGGTAACAGAATAAGTGTGAATAAAATGAAAATATTTAAAATTAGATCACGATGGAAGGTGTATCAGAACTACATTTGCAAGTTAATTTACCTTTACAAAAGACCAGAGCTGTTTTAATGTACAGTGGACCCTTGTATAAGAAACAGCTTGTATAACATAAAATCTGTACAACATAAAACATTCCAGAGATAGGGGAAATTTGCTTAACATAATCTCCTATGGGGAGAATCCGTACAACATAAAAATGGGATTTCTCTGTTTTCAATGCATCCCTATGGGAATTTGTATAAAGGAAAATTTGCTTAGCATAATTTCATTTGGAACGAATTAATTCCTTTATATAAGGTACAACTGTACTGTTGTCACTCTTCCAGCATTACAACAGACTTGGAAAGGAGGATGAAACCCACCTTCTACAGTTTCATTGATTTGGTAATTGTTTCAATAATTTCAAATAATTTCAATAATTTCAATAATTTCAGTAATTTCAAAAACCACTGAGCACATCATCAACTCTACCTCCTGTTTTACCCGCAGCAGACCCATCTCATATCATATGAGCACAGCAGCCTCGGATAATGCTAAACTTTTAGTCCTTCTACTGCCAGTTCATGTTATAGCACGATGGAATTTTAATACAGGATAACAGTTGTAGCCCATGTTGACACGTACAAATGCTTATTTGGAGAAATTCTTTGTCAGACAAAAATCTGGATGCCAAAACAAGGAGAAATTGGAGAAGTTGAAAGTTCCTCAAACAACCTACTGTATTTTTTCCGTCTATAAGATGCCCCATGCATAAGATGACCCCCCCCCCATTTTCCAACCCAAAATCAATTTTCAGAACCACACAATTCTATCATTGGCTTACTTCTGTGTATAAGACGACCCCCAATTTTTAGTCTGACAAAAATGTAGTCTTATACCCGGGAAAATACTGTATACCCACCACCTTGCATCCACAATACAAATATGAAGAATAAAGAGCGAACAAAGATGAATGAAGTAGAAAACTTGGGTCTCCTTTCCTTTCCTAGGCAAGCTAAAGCCCTCAGATAGCTCTGCTTGTTGGAGCTGGGGAGAGTTAGAGGCTGGTCTCAAGAGCATGTACTGGAACTGTAAAATAATCTTTGGATTTGGAAATGATAATAAGCCAAGGATCAACCTTGCAGGCGGTTCAGGGATTCTCAATTGGCCATTCAGTTTTTGCTTCTTTTCCAGCTCAGTGCCTCCTACACAAGAGATATGCACATTTGTAATAATTGGCACTAGGGTTTCATAGTCCTGCTCTATGAGACACAAACCTCTAGATGGCTTACTTCAAGAGATCGCGGCACATCTCGCAGGGATTCCTTGTACACGCAGTTAAAGGGATATGAAATGCCTGTTTTGCCTTGGCTACACAAACACTGTCCTGCATCATAACAGTGATCACTGTCACCTGGCCATCTGGTTCCTCGATCAGCTGACATGTACTTGCTCACTCCACCCACTCTCATTCCTGCTGCTTCCTGGGTTTTTCTCCCTACTCCTTTTTTTCATGTTCTTTATTATTCATTGCATAAGGACAGAAAGCGGGAAACGACACAAAAGGCATAAGACTCTGACAACAGGCACCTAATTCCTTTATCAGAAGTCTATTTTCCATCCTGAGAGTTATATACTACCCAAATGAATAATATACAGTGGTACCTCAACTTACAAACTTAATCCATTCCAAATGCATGCTCTTAAGTCGAACTACTCTTAAGTTGGGGTACCTATCTAAAAATTGAAAAAATAAGTTAAAAAACAAACAAAACAAAAATTTGTAAGTTGAGCAGACCATATCTAAAATTTGTAAGGTGGCAGTTAAAATGCCAACAGTTTTCCACTCTTAAGTTGAAATGCTCTTAAGTTAAACTGCTCTTAAGTCAGGGTACCACTGTGCTTATTTGACATAACTTTTTTTAAAAAAAAAACATTAGTTAGAATTTTGTCTTTCTTTCCCCTAATTTCTATGAACTACTATTGTAATAAAAATAAGATTTTTTCCCCTTTAGTGTAGAAAACAACTCCTAAACTGGCTGCTTTGACTATGTCAAATCTGCCCCCCATAGAATATTATGGTCTTTTGTCCACGCATGCTCATGGAGAAGGGTCAAATTGAACAGAAATATTCAGAAGTTCCTCCAAATTGTTTATTGCTGAATTAAAACACTTAAATCTAGAGAGAAGGGGCAACATTTCAGGCTTACCATATATCCTGGCCCACACGTGCACCTCCCTGTAATGCTCTCACAATCTGCTCCGTTCTGGCAGCGGCAGGCAAACTGGCAGCTCTCGCCGTAGTACCCCAGAGGGCAGGTTTCGTTGCAATAGAGTCCTGCCCAGCCCGCCTCACAGTTGCATTCTCCGGACAGAGGGTGGCAGCTGACAAAAAGAGGTTCAGGTAAATAAGCACCAACGGGAAGAGAGCAAATCAAACAACACTTCTGTGTCCTGAACAGCAGCATTTTGAAGCACAAATAGACAAGTGAAATGTTTACAAGATACCGCCTCCAAACACCTTAATGCCTACACCTGAGTTCATGGAATGTTCACAAACATTTCTAGTGACAGAGGACTATAGCACTGTGCTGATTACTCGTCTGGGCAAAACCTCACACAGGATCTCAGAAGGGAGAAGAAAAGCTTTATGGGGTTCACTGGAAGATAAGGGTAAAACAGCATTATGTACCACTATAGGAAGGCAGAACAGTGGTAAGATGATAGGGATACCGAAATAGCACAGATAAGGTGAAAAAGGCTAAAGAAGCATGGGCCTGAAGGAAAGTTGGTTATGACAAAGGTGGACCAGAATGTGTGAGGAAAACCTCTTAAGCCTAGTTGGCTTCCCATTGTGGTGAGGTGGCAGAGCTTCAGCTTCAAGTATTTTTCTCAAAAAGATGTAAATAGTTGCTTATTTCATTTGCACAGGCGAGAACAAAAGATTCAAAGGGTTTTCTCCCCCTGGGGGTGAGATTATGGTGAAGTGACTTTTGTGGGAAAACTGTTTATTATGTGCAAAACCTAGGCTTCTGCACAAAATGCAACTTTTGATTTACAAAATTGAAGTTATTCCCTCAGTTCACAGAATCATAGAATCATAGAGTTGGAAGAGACCTCAAGGGCCATCCAGTCCAACCCCCTGCCATGCAGGAACCCACATCACAGTATTTCCGACAGATGGCCATCCAGCCTCTGCTTAAAAACCTCCAGAGAAGGAGACTCCACCACCCTCTGTGGCAGCATATTCCACTGCCAAACAGCAGTAACCGTCATGAAGTTCTTCCTACCATTTCTATCATCTTCTTCTTTTGGCTAATGCTTCAAGAAGCCTTGATCGTTTCACTATCATGCCAAAGAATGAAAATCTCACAACAGAGCCCTATGGGCATTTTGAAGTATTGAGACAACCTTTATCATTGAAAATATTTGCTAGTAGTTGTTACATTTGTAGGGTAGATGTCCCCATTGTTTCCACCCAAACAGAATGTTATTGGGATTGCTCTCTTAAGTAAAAAGAGCTGTATTAGGTTCCTGCTCTGGTCTGGAAGCTTGGCATCTTGGATTCGCTCCCTAGCTCTGACTTCTGGTTTTGTTAGGAAGCAGCATATAGGAAGTTGCCTCGTGCTTGTCCAGACCATTGTTCTCTTTAGCCCAACATTTTCGGTTCTGGCTGATAGCCATGGTTATCCAGGGCTCCAGGCCAGTTTGTTACTCTGGAAGCAACCGAGCTACCAGAAGTAGAGAAAAAGAATGCATAATTTGGATAACTCCAAGTTAAATGCAGAACTCCCAAGAGTGACAAAAAGGACTTACAGTATACTGGTAGGCCTGGGGGGGAGATTTAAACGTGAAGATGTCTCTTGGTGATACCGGAGTATGTGTCATCTCTCCCTTTGGTGAACCTTAATTATTTTGCTTTATAGGCATCAGAACCTATAAAGCTGTGCATCTCACAGGAACACATATAGGTATTACATGCAGTATTTATACTTTTTTCCTTGTAACACTGTGTTTAACTATTTCATGTACATAAACTGTATTTTCTATGCATAATATATGTATGTTGGCTTCTATTTAAACTTCTTCCCAGGTACAATGTGTATTTTTACATTTGGACACATACCCATGCACATTTACAAAACTAGGTATGCCTTTTTAGAGTGGCGTGAAGTTTTGTTTGAGCAACAAAATGTGCCTTCTGGACTCTGGAAAGTACCATCCAAGACTGATTATTCTTAATCCTCCTACACAACATTATTATGTCTGCTCAGGATGGCACTGGTTCCTAGTTTGATTCCCACTTGCCTGTACAACCCCAAGGTTCCTGACAGCTGGCATCATCTATCTATGGTTCAGTTCTGACACCTTCTGTGTACAGTAGATTCTTTATACCGACAAGACAGACAAACCATGCACAGCTAGATTAGTCAAAATGGATTCCCTTGGAAAGTAAGGGAGAAGTAAGACATGGCATCCTTGTGGGGAGTGGGGGAATATACTTGACTGCCCCTGCTTTTACTGGCTACCCCATCCTTTATTTTGTACTCAGCAGAAGAGATTAGCACATAATGTTGTGACTAAAAATTACTAAATTTTGTAGCTGTCATATGCTTCTTCAGAGTATTCTAATTAAAACAATTCATCAGTTTAATAAAAAAAAACACCACAAAACACCAGGTTTCCAGATGACAAAGTGCTCCTTGAAACCATATGCCGCTTGGTTCACGCCTCTTAACATTTAGATGAAAAGTAATAAAAATGCTGGCATTCTCCACACCCACATCTATTAATCTTCATGTAACGGGCGTAGAAAAAAAACAAACGGCAAAGGAAGGCTTGAGTGTCCCTTGTTTTGTGTTTGTCCTCCTCGGATGCACAACTGTCGCTTTTCAATTGGCTTTGCACTGGATCGCTAAATTAAATCTTTCCAAATTAATATATGGACCCAGCAATCTGAATGGCTCTGTTACAATTCAGTTGAAAAATGTTACCCCTGGCAATAATTTCTAAAGCAAGATGGAGGTTTTTATCAAAATAAAATAAAATAAAAGGGCCTCTTTGCTCTCCTCGTGAGATATGGCCACTTTATGAACGCTAAAAGATTTATCCTTCAAAAAGCTATGTGCAAGGGGGACTATAAGAAAAATAGAATTAAAACAGGCAGTATGTATTCAGTAACAGGCTGAACGAGCATTTCAGAATGTCGTATATTTAACATTCCTGTGGCTCTCTGCTTCCAGGAGTGTTTTCGCTTCTCTCCTATCGCCTTAATCTGTTTCTTACTTTCCCTTGTACACTTTTATTTCACAAGGGCAATTCTGCTTGTACGTTTGTATGCCATTTATTCAGTACACCCACATCTTTTTTTGTACTTCCCGCTAAGCTTTGTTCTAGCAGCCCAAAAAAGTAACCCATTGTTAATATGACAAGAGAGCCATTGAAGCCTACATCATTTTTGCAAAAACACATGTTCCCAAGGCCAATCATGCTAGCAGTTTTCACATGTTGCCAGTTATATATCACATGCCTGAGCACATGCCTGAGTGCAACTATGCAATGTAGGGACATAGGAGTGTTTAACTAACCGCTGGGACAATTGCACTAAACGCTAAAATTGTGTTTTGTTTCATTTTTCATTTTGTTTGTTCTTGTTTTGTTTCGTTTCATTTATAATGATTTTTTTTAAAAAAATTGTTTTGTTTTTTAGTTTTATTTGTTATTCATTTTTGCCCTAATCGGGCGTGTTGGGGAGGGGGAGGCACAGGATTTTCAAACTGTCTTTGATCCACCAAAGCTAGCGGCAGCTGCGGCCATCGCCACTTGCTTCGGTGGCTCAAAGACAGTTTAAAACCTTCACACTTTCCCCCGCAACCTGCCTGCTTGGGGGTGGGGAAACGCGGGGTTTTAAAATCATCTTTAAACTGCTGAAGCAAGCGGTGGCTGTGACCGTTATCACTGGTTTCGGTGGCTCAAAGACAGTTTAAAAACCCTGCACTTTCCCCATAACACGCCTGATGGGGCAGGGGAACGTGGGGTTTTTAAACTGTCATTGAGCCACTGAAACAAGCGGCGATGGCTAGAGCCGCCGCTTGCTTCGGTGGCTCAAAGACAGTTTGAAAACCCCACGTTTCCCTCCCCTAATCAGACATGTTAGAAGAAACAAAACAAAAAAGGAAACGAAATGAAAATTTCCAGTTTGTTCTGTTTTGTTGTTCTTTAAATATCCGTTCGTTTTTCATTTCATTCTGAAACAATATGAAAAACAAAATTAAAAAAAAATATCATTTCATGCCCATCTCTACCGTTAAGGTTTGGGATGACATTATTAACCCACAACAGACTGAGCTGGAATGGCAGCTGTGACCATCACAAGAGTGTCTTTGGGGAAGGTCAGCTGCCTCTCCATTGAGGTGCCCTCTTGTTTTGCAACTCAAATGGACTTTGGAAGAGTCCCCTGAAAAGTCAAAAGCTGAAATACCAGTAGGATGCATGAAAAGAACATCTATGCATCTATGCCTGGTGCTATCTCTTTTGTTCCACAGTGGCCAAGATAAGAGTGAGTGGAAAGACAGATTTTATCAACTAAGAGACTAGACTAATTTATTAAGAGAAGCAGATACCATCTGGAGACAAGAATGCTTCAAGGCAAGGCAGCAGAACACAGACAGACAGAAGGATAAAAGAAAATCAGCAGTGAATAGCAAGCTGACTGTATCACATGCGTAAGATGCAAGTATCCTACTGGGACAGTAAATGTTCAGATGGATATTTATCCCATCCGAACTAAAGTGCCTCCATCCTTTGAACATGCCTCCAGGTGGAAGCTCTGCCCAGCAACGGTACTATTAGATGCAGGGAGGTAGGGCTGAATACAAGAATCTGATAACAAAAAAGAATTTATGCCCACCAGCTCTAAAATAAGGACTTTTCAAGCTGAAGCCCGGAGGACGAGTACTCAGACCCGGGCGTTCTCAGTGGCGGCCCCCAGCCTCTGGAATTCCATCCCCAGTGAAGTGCGCTCTGCAGAGTCCCTGCTGGCCTTCCGGAAGGCGTTAAAGACCTATCTTTTCCGGGAGGCCTTTGGCGATTCCTACTGAGTTTTTTTTTTGTCTTTTTCCCGCCATCGCAACCTGTTTTTACTTATCACTGCTTAGTGACCGAGGTGCCATAAGGTTTTAATTTTGTTTTGTTTACTGTTACTATTATTTGTCTTGTCTCCTTTATTGTAATTTGTATGGCTATTGCCGCCTGTAAGCCGCTTAGAGTACTCAATGTAGATAAGCGGGGTATAAATGCAATAAATAAATAAATAAATAAATGTAGACACCCTGTTTGGGGAACTGAGTGAATTTGAGGTTGAGATGGCCATTGATATGGACAATTCAGTTAGAAGTCTAAAATAATGACACATCAGGCATTAAGATGTTGATCTGGACTCGGTGATCTGCTGTAGGTTTCGAAGGATATGCTCCTCAAGACTCCAAAACTATTAAAATGGAGGAAGGTTGGAGCAGCCAGGGGTGTGTGTGTGTGTGTGTGTGTGTGTGTGTGTGAGAGAGAGAGAGAGAGAGAGAGAGTGTCTAAGAGCTTTGAGTATAAACCTGTCGGAACAAAGTTAATTTACATTGGAATTGTCACTAATTTACATTAAGAGACTCGGATGGGAGATTCCATAAAGTGGAATAGCTAGCATATCCCATTTCAGCCTTCTTTTTGTATGGCTGAGAGGGGATATAATAGCTATGTTTAAATATCTGAAAGGATGTCACATTGAAGAGGGGACTGGTTTGTTTTCCATGGCTTGAGAGACTAGGATGAGGATCTCTCCAAACTGGGGGAATGGGCTGCCAAATGGCAAATGCGTTTCAATATAGCCAAATGTAAAGTAATGCATATTGGGGCAAAAAATCCCAACTTTATTTATCAACTCATGGGCTCTGAGCTATCTGTGATGTATCAGGAAAGAGATCTTGGTGTGTTGGTGGACAGCTCCATGAAGGTGTCTACCCAATGTGTGGCAGCAGTGAAGAAGGCCAATTCCATGCTAGGGATTATCAAAAAGGGGACTGAAAATAAAACAGCCAACATTATAATGTCATTATACAAAACAATAGTAAGGCCCCACCTGGAGTATTGTGTACAATTCTGGTCTCCACACCTCAAAAAAGACATAGTGGAACTGGAAAAGGTGCAGAAGAGAGCGACTAAAATGATTACTGGGTTGGGGCACCTCCCTTATGAGGAAAGGCTAAAACGTTTGGGGCTCTTTACTCTGGAAAAAGGCACCTGAGGGGGGATATGATTGAGATGTACAAAATAATGCAGGGCATGAGTAAAGTGGATAGAGGGAAGCTCTTCTCCCTCTCACAAAATACCAGAACTAGGGGACATACGCTCAAATTGAGGGCTGGGAGAGTAAGAACAGACAAAAGAAAATATTTTTTCACCCAGCGCATTGTTAGTCTGTTGAAACAGACAAAAGATTTTTTTTACCCAGCATGTTGTTAGTCTGTGGAACTCCTTGCCACAGAATGTGGTGATGGCATCTGGCCTGAATGCCTTCAAAAGGGGGTTGGACAGATTCCTGGAGGAAAAGTCCATCTCAGGTTACAAACCATGAGGGAGATGTATGAACTCCAAGCTTAAAACTGGGATACCTCAAGGACCAGATGCAGGGGAGTGGTATCAGGAGACAGAGATCTAGTCTCATGTGCTCCCAGAAACATCTGGTGGGGCCACTGTGAGAAACAGGAAGCTGGACTAGATCGGCCTTTGGACTGATCCAGCATGGCTCTTCTTATGTTCTTATGATGTGAGGCAGAGGTCTCAAACTACAGGAAAATAGATTCCATTTAAACATTAGGAAGAACTTCATGACAGGTAGAGCTGTCCAGCAGTGGAATATGCTGCCACGGAGGGTGGTGGAGTCTCCTTCTTTGGAGGTTTTTAAGCAGAGGCTGGATGGCCATCTGTCCGGAGTCCTGTGATGGGGGTTCCTGCAAGGCAGGGGGTTGGACTGGATGGTCCTTGAGGACTCTTCCAACTCTACGATTCAATGATTCTGTTCTAATTAATCCAACACATCCTGGCCTCAGATTCTTTAATATTTAATATACTTCTTTTACATCAGGCTCTTGTTAATGAATGTTGGGCTTCTACTTAAAAAGCAGAATAAATTCAATGAGCTTGAGGTTCGCTCATGTCTGCACTTCGCACACTTCTTCCAGGACTCAAAAGAACACAGTTCATTCTAAAATGCAATAAGCATTTTGATACCAATATCCTCAAGATCTCACTGAAGAAGTTTCAGAGATGCATATTCCATTTACATTTGATGTACTTCTGAGTCGCAGAGTTGCTTGGAAAGTAGCTCTTGGAAAATATCTCAAGTGCCCCAAGCATTTTCCAAGAGCAACTTAAACCTTTCCAAAGATGTCAGCTTGGAGTAGCATTTGGACCACACCTACAAGTGGAAAGGAGATCCCTGTCATCTGAAATACATCAAGATCTCTGGGGGGGGGAGCTCCAATCTCAATCAGGATGAAGTATCTCTGGGCAGGCCCATTCCAAATGGAAGGTTGCCTAGCAAAGGTCATTGTGGCCACCCAGTTTCACCAAGAGGTTGCAAACAAGCACACAGGCAGGAAAGATGTAAGCAGTGCAGTTTGCATGATTAAACTTAAGGCCAGAGACTTCCAATTTAGAAATCTGCAAACCGATGATCAGCCAGTGTCAGCAAGAAAGTCAGGTTCATCTTATTTTAAATTTTAGAAATGGCTTCAGGGCACATTTACTGAGGCATCAATTATCCCCTCTTATTTATAGCGAAAGTCAATCCCACAATCAATCATGCATATTTATTCATGAGAGGAGGGAGTTAAAATTAGGAGCTGGTGCCCTAAATGACTCCCTTTTTATTTTATTCAGTAGCACACCCTTCTGTATCTTTTTGTTTGCCTCCCAGGTGAAATCTGTCCATTTCAAACATATTGAGTAGGAAGCTGGAAAAAATGTGATAAATTAAATGTGCTTTGCTTTCGTTTGGGCAGAGTGAGTTTGTGACTACTAAGTGAAGGTGCGAAGGACAACCAATCTCAAAGGAAGAGAGAGAGAGAGAGAGAGAGAGAGAGAGAGAGAGAGAGAGAGAGAGAGAGAGAGGGAGAGGGAGAGGGAGGGGGAGGGGAGGGGGAGGAGGAGCAGGGGACATCATGGTCTCATCAACCAGCAGTTTCTGGAACAAGTGGCTCTGTCACTATTGAGTGCATACACAATATGCACTAGAAAATACTGATCCCAGCCATGTTGCAGCACCAAAGTGGCAGGGGTACCTTCCTCAAGTGATTCTAGGTAAACCCCTGAAATTTGGAAAGGTTTGGGGGTCAGGGAGCTGAGTTATGAAGCTCCAAATGGGGTGGATTCTAATTTCGGAAGCTGCTTCTGATCCCAATAGAAAGATTTTTTTCCTAGGGGCATCCCCTTTGGAACCAATTTGGTCCTTTAAGACCCAAGGGAGCGTAGTGTTTCACTTCATTTTGTAACAAAACTACTTTAAAAATTCATTACAAATGAAACAAAATGAAACTACTCCAGAAATGAAACAAAACGAAACAGTATTTTTTTTCCGTTTCGTGCCCATCTCTACTTCTGAGTCCTAGATAAGCAATTCAGTTACTTCGGAGAACTAATCGAGATGTGTGTGGCTGGAAAGCTTATGGAGCTTATATCCAGATATATGTACAGTGGACCCTTGTATAACAAACAGCTTGTATAACATACAATTTGTACAACATAAAAATTTCCAAAGATAGGGGAAATTTGCTTAACATAATCGCCTATGGGGAGAATCTGTATAAAGGAAAAATTGCTTAACATAATTTCATTTGGAACGAATTAATTCCTTTATACAAGGTACCACTGTATTGTAAATAGATGCCATAAGAAAAGAAATAAAGTCTCTGTCATCATTTTGGGTTCTCTGAAGACTAGCCCCACAAGCCTGCATAAATCATTGTGCACCAACGGATTTGCCCAAAGAAAGCCACTTTGTGTTATATATTTTCCTCTCCTCCATGTTAGCAAAGAAAAACTTTTCAGATTCAGCCAACAGAGAACACAAGCCACTTACCTGGCCGTGCTTGGGGCATGACAAGGACACCGTTTGTTGCATTTTAGCCCATAATATCCCTCTGGACACATCCGCTCCTGGCAATGGAGGCCTTTAAAGCCTGGGTCGCACAGGCACGCCCCATCGACGTGGTAGCACTTGGCCCTGTTTTCGCAGTCACACTTCTGTGTGCACTGGAAGCCAAACGTTCCTACAGGGCATTCCTCTTGACACCTGTGGAGAAGCAGCAATAGCTCAGTATGACTCCAGAGACTTCGTGAGAGTCCAGTTAGGTCAACCAATACTGAGGTGTAGAGCAGGGCTGTTCAACTTTGAACAGGCCAAGGACTACTTTTTCCAGCCCAAAGTGCTTGAGGGCTACTACACTAAAACCTCTACATACAAATTGTATCCATTCTGAGCACATGCTCGTAAGTAAACAAATTTGTAAGTAGAGTAGTGATATCCCATAGGCATGCATTGAAAAAAAAATCAATTAATCAATTCTGGAATGAACAGATTTCAATGTGCCATGGCCCTCAAAGTGCCCCACTCAGCTGAGGCAGTGGGCTGGCAGACCCAGAACTTTGCTGGGGCAGTGGTGGTCCTTGGGATGGGGGAGGGAGAGGTGGAGAACTTATCCCCTCACTTTTTTAAACTGATGGCCGGTGGGCTACTTTTGAACCCTTTGTAGGCTACCGGTAGCCCCCGGTCTACCTGTTGTGCAGGCCTGGTGTAGAGCACACACACTCTGGCTGCAGAAAATCCAAGCCCGGCATCTTCAGAGAGGGCTGGGCAAGACTCCAGCCTCAAATGCTGAGCCAAAGGTCTGATGAGCTATAAAGCAGATCGGACTTCCTTCCTCTAACAGCTTATGTGAAAGGCATGCAGACAGATCAAAGGTGCATCTGGTCTTACTGAGGGATTATGGAAGCTCTGTCTGTTTCTCACCAGGACTCTCTGACCAACCTGTTTCTCTGGCAATGCAGAGAACCTTAATTGGTGACCGCTGCTCATTCCTTGGAAAGTTTAATCATTGCAAATCCTTACATAAAATAACCTACATAAAATGATTCCTATATGAAATGACTTCCATCTCATATAATGATGCAAATCCAAATTTAGCTATCTCCCAGATTTTACATTTCTTCGAATTCCATAGAGGACTTTCTGGCAGTGTAACATATCAAAATGTACATTTAACTATCTATGCAAAGAGATTTATTGTAAATGTGCAGATTAAAGTGGACAGACCATCGCTGCAGATAACCTGGAATGATGAACAGAACTCAGTGTGTACTACAGTACTTTAATGTAGGCACCATTTGTTCTGCTGGTAAAATAATAATAAAGGATAGCAGAAAGTGACCTGTGCTGACACCACTGCAGTCAGAGGAAGTAATTACAGTATCCCTTATTTGAAAAGCCACCTTACATACTTCCCGAAGGGACCTCTGGTTAACATGCTTTAGATATTTTTTTAAACTCGCAGTATTGTACAGGAGTCCTATCATATCTTTGCGAGCCTGATCTGCTAAGAAAGACCACTATGCCGTATAATTAATACAGTCTTATCATGCTGCTAGCAGGGGCTGGAACTCGCCCAATTAGCATTAGTTTAATCCCACCATTGATTAAAATGTTTACTGTAACCACTATGGAGAGAGGAGATTGTTAAAGGCCTTTTTTGTGGTTCATTTTGCAGATGGTACCAGAGAAAGTTAAAATGCAATGATCAGGGAGAAAGGATTTATTCAAGCTACCCTCGATGGAAGAAGAAGGGAAAGTGGAATTGGCGGTTGTGAAAGGGCTAGTGGAGCTAATAGTTCAAGCTGCTGTGACATTTTTCCGGGAACCAAACGGATGGTTTTAAGATTGTGTGTACAATCTTGCTTTGTGCCATTAAGTCCAAAACGCCTGCAATTAACCTCTAAACGCTATTTCTCTTTCCTTGTGTCCTAACATGTAGTTGGTCAATACATGGTGCACTGCGCTCCTTACTATTTAGTACCTCAGAAAGCAGTGGTATTCAACACAAAGCTCTTGTCTATAGAAAACTAGTCTAAGAGCATGTACCTGCTGCCAGAACAAACCAGCAGAAGGATTGGGATGGGTGGGTTGTGGATTCGGGATGAGGTCACGTGGACTTTAACCTGAATCCAAAATTTTTGTGGTGCCATGTACAGGTACGTCCTCACCGTGCTGCTGTCACTGCGGGTTGCCCGCTGCTACTGCTACTGCCTCCATCACCTCCAGGTGAGTTGGACATGGAGATAAGCGAAAGGGAGGGGGCAGGGACAGTGCCAGGCTTTTTGTGTGCCAAAGGCAAGACTAACTACTTGGCCCCCAAAACCAATTTTCAAAAACAGACAAACTGTAGGAAAATGTCTCTGTCTCAGGTCATTTCTGCACCCCTCAGGTCAGTTTTCACCCAGTGTGTTGTTAGTCTGTGGAACTCCCTGCCACAGGATGTGTGATGGCTTCTGGCCTGGATGCCTTCAAAAGGGGATTGGACAGATTCCTGGAGGAGAAGTCCATCACAGGTTACAAACCATGATGGAGATGTGTCATCTCCAGGCTTAAAACCGGGGTACTTCAAGAGCCAGATGCAGGGGAGTGGGATCAGGAGACAGAGATCTAGTCTCGTGTGCTCCCAGACGCATCTGGTGGGGCCATTGTGAGATACAGGAAGCTGGAGTAGATGGGCCTTTGGCCTGATCCAGCATGGCTCTTCTTTTGTTCTTATGTAAGTTTTGCACCCCTTTGAGGTCCGTTTTGTGCCCCTCTCAGGTCTGTGCTCTCGGAGGTTGCCTAGTTTCCTATTGCAGTGGTGGCAAACCTTTCAGAGACCGAGTGGCCAAACTGTGATTCAAAACCCACTCATTTTTTTGCAAAGTGCCAATATAGCAAATTAACCTGAATACAGGTGGCTATGAAGGGGCGATGTCAGGTGCCCATGGAAAGGGCTCTGAAGGCCACCTTTGGCACCCGTGCCGTAGGTTCTCCAAGACTGGCCTAGTGGGAGGAGGATGAGAGGGCAAGGGCTGAGCTGTGTGGGAGTGGGAAGGAGCAGGGACACGTGCCTGAGAGGTGGGCAGGTGTGTGGGGAAGATGGCGAAGAGGGGCAGCTGGGTGAGCAGCGGTGTGTACCAATGAAGGCAGGCAAAGGGGTGTCTGTCAGGGATTTTTTAAAATTCCTACTGTCGGGTAGCAGGAATTTTTAGAAAAAGAGGGTGGGTGTTCTCATATGCAAATCCATTCCAATGAATAGATTCCACCCCCACCCCAAAATAAATAGGGTTCTGGCACAGGAGCAGAAAAGCTGGCTCCCCTGGTACAGTGCTCTGTGGGTCCACGAATTTCACATGCATGTAAAAATATAAATCTTTTTAAAAATATGACCCTGGTATAAGAGCAAGGGTGTGTGTGTTTGTCAGTAGAATCTAGCCGTAAAATAAGAATTTAATCTTCCTGATAAACCAGTTTTCTGCATTTAGGGAGGTTTTATTTTATAATTTTAATGAAGGGTGATGTTATGACCCACAGACCTGAAGTCCAAAGGAGTCCCATCTCAGAAGGCCAGTGCCACGGGCTTTTCCATTTTGTGTTCTCAGAAACTACTTTTTCTACTGTATCCCAAGAAGAACAATTGTCAAATTGCTTCTGGCCACACTGAGGTAAAGCCTGTAGTACAGGCCATTTGCACATGCACCAAGAACAAATGCTGCCAATGGATTTGTGCTCCCTTTGTAAACAAACTGGGCCTTCCCGGGTTAAATTTCTCCCCATGCCCTTTCAGGCTTTTCTGACAGGGTACGTCTGTTGCTTGCATGGCCTCGGAAGTGCATAGAGCTTTATGGCAAAAAGGAAAGATGAATGGCAGATTATTTCCCCTGCCATCCTGCTATGACAAATGTCTATTATGCTCCTTTCTCTGAACCGTTGGCAACTCTTTCTGGCAGGCCCGAAATCATGCTGAGATGCTAGGGGAGTTTGCTTTCCAAGAGCCGTTTGCCTGTTTAAGTGGAAAAGTACAATACTCAACAAGATGAATAGGTAGTCAATACCCCCACTATATCATCCTATATTTATAGGAGATGAAGCACGATATAGCAGAGTGAAAGAGCATCTAGAAATGAAACATCAATGACCTAATCCATTTACATAATTAGCCACCCTCTCCCTTTTGCCCTCCACATCTTTCTGCTAACAGTTTAGCTAACCTATTTATTGTGGAGATCAGGCAATCACTTTGCGTGCATTTTATGCAATGAGAAACCAATAATGGCTCCTTGGGAAGGCAAGGATCGCGGCTGTAGGAATTAGGCTTCGAAAGAAACATCCTCCCTCTGCAAGGTATCAATCTAATGGGCCTGTAACACCATTAACGGCCAGATACATTGCTCAATTAAATTACACAACAAGCGACTGCACCCTCATCATGTTTCTTGTTCAATTTCACATTGCTCCTTTCTTATCTGGAGAGAGCCATGTTATAGCAGCTGCCTTTGGACGTTAATAAGTGTGTAATTATTTGGGAGTGGGTTAATATACATGCCAACGGCAGAATTAATGGCCAACAATTTCACAAAATATTAAACATTACAATGCCCTGTTTAGCACACTATTTACATGCTACAATATTTGTTTGCTCTACAGGTACGATTAAGAACGGATGCATTATGCTGCCAGCCTATTCACTTGACAGTAATGTACTTTTGTTCACACAAAAAGAACGGAAATGGCACCCAGGGTGTTACGGGCATATAAAAATTCTTGGGTGATCACACTTTCAGAAACATCATTATAAAAATACTTACTGTAACAAAACAGCCAGGGAAATAAAATGGCTTATTATAATTGTTAGCAAATGTATGGGATTGTACTCATGGCATAAAGATTCTAATCGCGTTGTTCAGCAGAAGGCTGGAAAAAGCACAACTAAGACGGTTCCTTATCAACTAAAAGATTGGGTTTCTTCCCCAATATTAATATTGAAGCTATTGCTTCCATTTAAAGAGGTTTATAATCCCAACATTTTGCACTAGATACACAGATTATATAATTTGAATGCGTTACAGAAGTTATCTCAAACCATGAATTTGCTGTTTGTTGAATGCAGAACCATGTTTTGCTAACAAGAAAGTAAACAATAACCACAAAAAGGTTAATGGCTCAACTCCTGCAAGCTTTAGTATCTAAGCTATTTCTCTCAAATATTTATCTAAAAATACATGCCGTATTGTCTCTTTTGTGGAACCAAATGCTGCCGACTAATACAGATGACCATTTAGAAGTACCAAAAATGGGCTCCAGTAAGGGACTGTTATATCAGCCCAGCAATAAATAAGAACATTTTCTTGATTTATTTACAGGTTACCAGAATTTTTATTTCGTGCAGGGGAGAGAATTGGGAAAACAAGTCTATTTCAGGCCATCCAACCCTGGGAACAAAAGAGACAAAAACGGCATAACCTGGTTGGTCCCCTTCAGAGTAAATGGAAACACATAACAGCTTCAGGAAAGCTGAGATTCCAAAGGGCTTTACTTTATTATTACCTAGTAAAGAACATAAGAACATAAGAAGAGCCCTGCTGGATCAGGCCAAAGGCCCATCTAGTCCAGCTTCCTGTATCTCACAGTGGCCCCACCAGATGTGTTTGGGAGTGCATGAGACTATACAGGCAGGTGCTTTTCTGCTTCAGGTATGTACTGCATTTTTTAAAAAATGCAGCTAGTTGTTTAATATGTATTCCTTTCAGCTGCAGTATGCGATCATCATGTATGGATGCACTATACATCTCATTGGGCATGTGTGTGCTTCGTTCCCCTCTGGCAAACAGGGGAATGATGGACACTTTCATTTATTGCCAGGACATCTTCGAACCTTTATGGAATGGGGGCACCTCATTCTATAGCAGAAGGGAATCTGGTGGTAACTAGGGGGAGGGCAACTGAGGTTTTGCCCCAGGGCAACAAAACATAGAGGTCACTGACCTCAGGGAATGAATGTACAAGTGTAAAAATAAAAATAAACAGCAGCCTTTCCTAGCCTTATGCACTTAAAAAAATTGACACAAGGCAAGTCATGTTTGGATTACAGTCTCCAATAGGCCATGAAATTCACTGGGTAATCCAATGCACTCTCAACCTCAGTGGATAAAATATAGAGGAGGAAGTTCATGTATGCTGCCTTGAGCAAGTTGGAGGGAAGGTGGAAAATAATTGTATCAAATAGTTTTTCTTTGAAAAAAAGAAAAAGACATCTCCATTTGTCTTGCGTATTTCAATTTGACTTTTGAGGGGTCTACTCAGTTTTATATCTTTTGGAAGATCGGGCAACAACATTATTAATTTATTTTATTTATTTTTACAACTTATATGCCGCCCACTACCCATAGGTCTCTTAAGCATCAAGATTCACGAAAACATGCATGCTGTAAGGACCTGTCCACTTTTTAATCTCTACATCCTCTGTTCCAGAAAAGCTGAAATGCAGTGTTTATTCTTAGGGGGATTAATGGGTATGAATGTGTTTCATTTGCATATCTTGTAAACATAGAGCACTCCTTGTTAAATTTATTGCTGCAAATATAGAAATTAAATTAAATGCAATCCATTATTCTTTATAAGGGCCATTAAAAAACGAGCCTAACTAATAATAAAAATGGAGAAGCCTTGCCAAGAAAAGTATTAGAAGCTGCCTGTAACATATCTCTAGACAAATGTGTAATTTCAGGAACAAGTGTGTCACATGAGTATATAGAAAGCTTTTGTTTGTTTTCTTTCCTAACTGCTTGAGAACACAGCTCTTCAGCGCAAACTAGTTCTGATTTCCAATCAAGGAAAACCTATCTGCATGCAGTAGCACAATTTACATTATCTATATAAACAAAAGTAAATTTTCATTTGTTTGTCTGCAGCTGCTTCACATCAAAAACATCCCCATACATTTTCTCAAAATGTGAAGGTACATTTGGGACAAAACAAACAAAAATCACCTTTGGGTCCTCTGGGAGCATTCATAACTCGTTTCTTATAAAGGGGGGATGGATTTTCACCATATTTGGGGGCTCTGAATCAAAACAGGAACCACACATAAAAATCCCTTTTGGGGGGGTGTCCTTGATGGCACTGCAGCCATTCCCCTTCCCTTAAGTGATTTAATAGGTTTTCACTAGAATCAAGGGGCTGGAGGCTTGGCATATTATAAATGCTCT
This sequence comes from Phrynocephalus guinanensis, assembly GCA_037367245.1. Taxonomy (NCBI): domain Eukaryota; kingdom Metazoa; phylum Chordata; class Lepidosauria; order Squamata; family Agamidae; genus Phrynocephalus; species Phrynocephalus guinanensis. The sequence goes on along the minus strand of CM074749.1, from coordinate 16,260,445 downwards.
AACATCCTGTATAGTATAAGCTCCCAGGCACACCTAGTAATAACTTTGGATGCCGTTGGGAACATTTCATGTGTTTCTCACAAACAAGTGCACAGATTTTCACCACATTAGAAGGTTACATTTGGGAAGTTCTGACTGAACATGCGGTCTAATATGTGGCATACACAGAAATCAGGCCTACGGAGTCACTTGGAATACCATTTTAAAAACCTCAACAAGCTGAATTCAGAAATTTACATGTATTATTTTATTCCATTTCATGGAGTCAGTGGCTTTCATTCATTCATTCATTCATTCATTCATTCATTCATTCATTCATTCATTCATTCTTTCTTTCTTTCTTTCTTTCTTTCTTTCTTTCTTTTTGCCCATTGACATCCATTGATGGGTATAGGCCTCCCCTTTTTCCTTCTATAAATTTCTGTTTTGTGCTATTCTAATCCATGTGAGTCCAACTGATCATTTAAAATCCACCTAGTCTGTAATCTTCCTTGGCTCCTTCTTCTGATCCAAGTTGCAACTGGTGTATTTTTTAATTCAATTGTTTGACTATCGTATCCATTTCAGCAATGCTGTTTAATATTTTACATCAATTATTTTTGTCTTTTGTTGAATATTCTGCTTTCAGACTTGATCTGTTAGTCCATTGTACAGCATCAGTCTTTCCATTGCTCTTCGAGTTTTCGTGAGCTCTTTTATTACGGATTTTGTTAAGAGTCTAAATATCTTGAACACAGTCTGGAAGTTGAGTCATGGCAACTGGACTTCTTTTCTTGAGAGATCTTGAGAGAAATTGTTTTTATATATTGGTGTTCATTAAGATATAAGTAACTACTACATACCATCCAAGGAAAAATGAGTTTTCAACTACCACAAGAGTGTGTTTTGCCTACCTAAAATCTAAATTCCCTTGCAAAATTGATGTTCTTTAAATAGCTCATGTTAGGTGTTAAATTCAGCATCCTTAGGGCTAGAATGGATTCCCCTTCAACATGCACTTCAACAGATATATGCATATAGCTTGCATTTTTATTAATCATAGGCAATGTGAAGTTCTCTCAGTAGGATGCACAATGAAATGCAAGGCTAGCAGCATTACAACACCATGACACAAATAAAATAAAATGCACTCCAACACTGTACTTGCATTGTTTACAGTTCTTAGCACCATCTGCATACCTTAGCCAACACATTTGAACAATAGGTGCATATTTTTGTATTTCTTTTCCTGGTATTCACTGGCCTTTGGTTTTCTTGTGGCTTCCCAGTTATGTATGGCTCTCTTTATATCATTCTCCATAATAATATTAGAAGTAGAAAATATATTAATGGGAAGATGGGTGATTCTGACCATTCATCTGTTTTACAGTGCATGGATTATCCAAGGACTTTAAAATGGCAGCTATAATATGGCTTTCTAATTTTAAAAAACTGAAATTGTTATCACAGACATATTTATTTTTCAAATTGCTGTTGTTCTTTCAAATGAGACACCTGGGACTGGTACACATAGTTCGCCCACCTGTCGGCCTGCCTTTCTCTCTCTCTCTCTCTCTCTCTCCCCCCCCTCTCTGTTTGGTGAGTTGGGCTGCCAAGGGTGGAATCTAAAGCACTATATGCTGCATTTTGAAATTCACTTCTAAGAAATAAACCTGGCATGGACATCTACCATGATTTGTGGTAGTTAATGAGTCCAAAATTATTTATCTACACCATCCACAATAGACAGGTGCTCTTCCTGATGAAGACTTAGGGCGTTTATACACGACCCCTAAGCTCCGCCGCAAATGGCTGCAAGCTCCGGACTTTAAAAATGTTTACCCACCAGCTCCGGAGTTTGCAGACAATTAAGTGCGACCCCACCCACTTTAGTGCGACCAAACAGCAGTTTTCTTGTACCTGCTCTTTGATGGTGAAAATTTTTGATGCGGAGACTGCCTGAGCTCTCCTCGCTTCTTTCTGTTGTTTTTCTTTTGCCTCCGCCCCTTAAAGAGGAACCAGGAAGTAAACGGAGGTAGGAGCAACTTCCACCAGCACCGGAGGTAAGCCTTTTATTCTTTTGTCTCTGTCTAAGGCTTCCCCCCCCTCACGCAGACAGAACAAAGAAGTGTGGAGCGGGTGGGGACGGAGGAACAGCAACGAACCCTCAAGATCTCTGGTCCGAATTTAAGGGACCAGTGGATCTTAGGGGTCGTGTAAAAAGGCCCTTATATGGACTGAAAAGTAGCTTTTTGAATTGTTCAACTGTTAGCAGTCTAATAAAGCTACCACCTGTTTTTGTCTTTGGATTTCTGTTCAGTGGCACTACTTTATAGTGCATCTGATTGCTTTTATACATATACTTTTTAATGACATGCAACCAGTCCTGAGACCTGATTAACTTAAGATCCACATCTAAGTCTTTCAGTCGGCAAACTTAATATCCTGAATTGCACAATCCTTCCTTCTAAGCAGCTCCCAACACCCAAAATGACTCAAAAACGTGTTGCATTTAAACAATGAACAAATTTATTACACTACAAGTTTCTCTAGGTGGATGCACTCTAGATATTTTTGATTCCATCTTCCATGATGTCTCATCATTGGCTGTGTCCACGAGGGCTGATGAACGCTGCTGTCTAAAACTTCTGGACAGCACCAGGTTGCGTATGGCTGGCATAAACATTTATGGATGAGACAGGCAACAACTTAACAGAACCATCTCTCTTGAGACCTCAAAGACCTGATAGTAAATACTTTTGCCGGATCATTAAAATATTAAAAATGCATGAGCTGTCCCAGAAGGGCTTTAGTGGGTGATTTGGCTGAGTGTATAGAATGGATGTCATGTGCAGAATGAGTCTGTGTCATATTTTCCTTGCAGAAAGTTGGACTAACTCCTCTCCCAGGAGACTTGATTGGAACTGAAAACATGGAACAATGCATTTGCTACTACTGCTGCACCTACCTGTCTCCCATGTAGCCTGCTGTGCACAAGCAAACCCCTGTCACATGATCGCACTGTCCTCCATTATGACACGGACAATCCTGGCTACAGTTGACCCCATACGTTCCTGATGGGCACGGCTGAGCACACACAACACCCTGTTGGGGGGGGAGATAAAAATAGAGAGAGAAAACAGTCATTTTGTGTCAATCTGGAACAAAATAAAAAGAGAACAACAAAAACATCTCTATGTTGTTTGGAAACCATTAAGACTTTTGTTTTTCCTTCCACTTTGTAGAGAACTCGTGTTGTCACATGTTTATCAGTCTAGAAGGAAAACATGGTTAACCATCCAAGACAAAAAGGAAGAAAACTTTACACAAAGTTTGGAGAATTTTGTTCTAGGTGGTTAACCTTTGAGGGCAAGAGATAGACAAAAAGATCTCTGAATTGTTTAATGGAGGGAAAAACTGGACAGATCGTGTAAACCCACAGTTAAGCCACAGCCTGATAGCAGTTTGAATGTTCCTGCAGCAGTTGAAGTACCAGAACAAGTAACAGCAAACTTGGGACCAAACAATTTACTACAGATATCAAATCATTAGACATGGGGCTTTTTAAGAAGAAGAAAATGTTTATTCTAACATGAGCTTTTATAGTTGTGTTCAGTGAACCAGTTTGCTTTTATGTAGTGATTAGTCAATTGGAAAAGAGCAAAGCTTCGTGTGTATGTCTAATTTCTGAGATATAAAACATTTTACACTTGTTTTCATGTGTGATCTGACCCTGAAAGAGCAGAGATGTTTTTGCCTTCTCCTAAGTCATACAACACTGAAATATGAAGTTGGAAATCTTCTCATTTTAGGTGAAAGCCAAGAGAGGGAAGGTGGGGGAAAGGTGTCTATTTCCATTTTCCCCTTCTGAAATTGCGCCTTGCCCCTTTACAAGCCTCTACAGCACTGAAAGTCTCCGATCTCAAATGCGCCAGAACCTTTAGGAGGAGCACTCCTCATAGGCTAGAAGACATCCTGCCCTCCCGGTATCTCAGGATCTCAGCTCTCAGAAGAGCCAGCTGGGATGGCCCATAGGTGAGGGACTAAGGAAACTGTAATGCAAAATAATGAAGGCTCCCTATCTTCTCTTAGGCAATGAGACCTATTAGGAGCCACATTTAAAGAGTAACAGTATGCCACTCAAAAATTTGCTCTGAAACCAAGCATTTGGAATAATTCCACCCCTAGCTAACTTTCCAAAAGGGTTGGGGAATTGTGTAGATTTAATACAAACACACCCAATCCAACTGAAACACAAGTCCTTTTTGACATCTACAGCACCAGTGTCAGGGTGTAAATCCTACTTGGAACACATGTCAAATGACACTGCTTTTTCCAAATAGGTCTTGCCCCAGTGGTCAAAGCTACGTTGCACCTGGTCAAAATTCCTTCTTGTACTTCTGTGTGGCTACTTCAAATGCTCCAATTCTCAGTCCCAGATTTTTTTAAGGCAGGTAGTGAAGGTAGGGCTCATTTTACCAACCTCGGAAGGATGGAAGGCTGAGTGAACCTTGAGCCTGCTACCTGGGATTGAACCCCAGGTCGTGAGCACAGTTTTACCTGCAGGACAGGCATTTAACCACTGCACCATGGGGCTCCTATACCAGAAAGGAGTTCAAAATGACACTAGCATAGTAGTGTTTGTTGACTCCATTCAGCACCTGAGAGATCATGAAAATCACTGGAAATTTCTAACCCAATCTCCCTTGTGACAGGCACTTTGAAGTATTATGTGGCAAAAATCACATATTGAATAGTTCTCAGGCCAAATACAACAGCACATGCCTCATGCGAGGATATGGAAGGCTTCGTATTCTCCTCTCTCTGACAGATCTTTTTACGCACTGGCCAGGAACACTCACCAAGAGCCCAGAATAAAATACAAGAGCTCTCACTGAACATCCAAAAGGACGCAAAGGGCTTTCCGACTCCTGTGTGATTGGTGGCTCCCTAGCCGTGAAAGAGACACCTTGGCCTCAATTCAAGAGCATCCGGATTCTGCCATAAAAACTGGCACCTAGGCTTCAGGAAGAAGTGATTCTCTCTCTCTCTCTCTCTCTCTCTCTCTCTCTCTCTCTCTCTCTCTCTCTCTCTCTCTCTCTCTCTCTCTCTCTCTCTCTCTCTCTCTCTCTCTCTCTCTCTCTCTCTCTCTCTCTCTCTCTCTCTCTCTCTCCAGGAAAATACCCATTTATCACGAAAATAAATACATCTTCTCATCATGATTCAAAGAGAAGAGGATTTCTACCAGCAAATGATGAGAAAGCAATGCTTTGCAAAGCATCCCTCAGGAGAGGTGTGAATCTTTAGGCATAAATGCGTGTTAAGGGAATACAAAATGCCCATCTGCAGGAGGAACAAATGTCAGAGCAAAGTAACAAGCAGTTTTATGCATCTCATCATCCAAGTTGATTCCATCAGCAACTTTCCAATGATTTCAGCACAACCGGTTCGTTCATTTCTCAATGCCTTGTCACAAAATTATTAATTGCTGTTCAACGCAGCATCAGGATGCCGAGTTATGTCCCTTAGGGTGCAGCCAGATGGTCGCAAAGGTGCATGCCCAACTGCACCAGAAAGGGTTACTTTAATGGAGGCAATCTCCCACAAGGCAACCCTCTTTTTCTGTTGGGGAATCGCTCCAGCCCCACCAAAAGAAGCTTTACCGCTGGATCCAAAAAGTCCAGCTTGGGCCCAGACTGACGTCAAAATGAAGCAGATTTCTTCATGCATCACATGGTCACTGGGAAATATCAGCAATCCCACCCTTTGTTGCTGTTATGTGACATCAAGTACTTCTGACAAACAGCAGTCTTAACAAGGCTTTTGAGGTATGTGACATGTTCAAGGAGCATTTTACTAATTGCAATCCTCAGTTACTTTCCATGGCCAACCAGGTATTTGAATGCAAGTCTCCTGAGAAAAAAGCCTGACATTCAACCCATGTCAACATGCTAGCTCCTTATTTCATGATCAAGTTCTAAATTTTAAAATTAAAATAAAATCCTCTATATAAACTGTTTAAGGAACAGGTAGTGATGATTGATTGATTGATTGATTGATTGATTGATTGATTTTTGAATATTTTACCCCACCTTTCTCCTTGGAAAAGGGCCCAAGGTGGCTTATAATACTGAGGGGCGATATATAGCCCAGAACATTTAAGACATATTCAAGTTAAGAACAGGGAATTAGAAGAGGCATGGTAGAACATTAAAAGGTAACATTAGAGCTACAAAGAGTATGCAGAAAGAAAAGAAAAATTCATTATGAGGGGTGGAAAGTAACATGGAAAACACTGGTGTTCTTATGAAATCAGTCAATGCAATCATGTATGGTAATCCATATAAGAGTCACATAGTAGGAAGTCCCTCATTCAGGGAAAGCTTGCCTGAAGAGGAAGGTCTTTGTGACCATCAGATGTGTTCTTTAGCATAACATGCGAGGCTCAATTATACTTTTAAGCAATTCACTGTGTTGTTTTAATGCAGAGGGCACAAAGAGTCTGGGGCAGCTGTGAGCTGGGGTGGAGGTTCTTATTCGAACCAGTAATTGTGAATGCAGATCTAAGAGCCAGTTATGCCGCCAGGGCTACAGAACAGGTAAACCAATCGCCACATGGTATTTGGAGAGTAAATGTTTGAGAGGAAATCTTGTTTTCTGTTTAAAAGCAATATAGCAATGGTGTCATGAATGAAAAAGATTTCTAAGGCCACTGAGTCTGGAAGGGTCCCATACATAACTCTTTCAGCAAAGCAAAGTAAAACAAAAACAAAAAAAGCAAAGTGTGCTGCTTATATACTGCCCCATAGGGCTTAAAGCACTATCTGGCAGTTTACAATTTATTTATGCAGGCTACACCTTGCTCCCCCACCACCACCACAACAACAACAACAAGCAAGCTGGGTACTCATTTTACTGCTCTCGGAAGGACAGATGGCTGAGTCAATAGGGCTGAACCCCAGGTCGCCAGCACTGTAACAGCCGTAGCATAGCAGGCTAACCACTGTGCCAAGAGGCTGTGTAAATGTGAAAGGTAGCAAGCAGAGTGCAAAAACGAAGTGAATGCTCCAAGAGATCTGTACAATACTTTGACTGCAACCTAACTGCGATAGTGCCTCACTTTAAGTCACATCCAGGGCATTTGTTCTCCTGAACGTACCATGTTCTACACTGATTTCCTGCTATATTTCCTGCTATCCATATGATGTTCTTCCTTTTTGTCCCTCCTGAGAGCATGATCCATTTTTCATCTCACTTTGTTCCTGGAGGGCAGAGACTATCATCACAGTGTCTCCCAGAGACCGTCCTGTCCATGGCCAAGGACACCTGGCCAGAAGCTTTCAATTAGCATGAAAGAAACAACAACAAAGCTCAAGAACAGCAGCTTCAACAACTACTGTAATTTTTTTTTAACTAGCATCTCCTTTCTCCAAAGAAGACTGAACACAGAACCTGTGCTACTTTTTAAAAAGGGCACAGTGGTGGGTAGATCCTGTGCTTGTCCACACTCTCCCCCCATCCCTCAAATCTGGTATTTCAGGTAAGAACTTCACTCTCAGGGAGCAGATCTCTTGGCAGACATGCATTCCAACACAAGCACCCTGGGTATGTATAGAAAATATTGTGGGATAACAGCTGCTCCCAGTATTTTAATAAACCAAAGGTTTTACTGCATTAAGGTGGCCCCGGTCGTTCCTGCAGGATAGAACACAGAAAGTGTTGTTAGGTGATTCATGTTTGACACCAAGGCCGCTGAGCTGTGGAGTTCCCCAGGGTTTTGTTCCGTCTCCTGTGTTATTTAACATCTATATGAAACCACTGGGGGAGATTATCAGGTCTTTAGGTGCCACCAGTATGCCGATGATACCCAGCGATACCTTTCGTCACCTCCGGACTGGAAGGGAGCTACTATCTCAACCTTTTATCTGTAGTAATGAACTGAATGAGGATGAACAAAATGAAACTAAACCAGACAAGACAGAGGTGCTCCTGGTCAGTCGAAAGGGAGAACAAGGGATAGGGATGCAACAGATATTGGATGGGGTCACCCTTCAATTGAAAAATCAGGTACACAGCAAGTTATGTCCCTTTCTTGAGAAACCAGCTCTGGCCACAGTGACACATACCCTAGTGATGTTCCAACTAGACTACTATAATGCACTCTATGGGGGGCTACCAATGAAAAGTCTCAGGAAACTTCAACAGGTCCAAAATGCAGCAGCCAGACTGCTGAATGGAGCGTGGTACAGAGATCACATTACATTCCTATTAAAACAGCTCCACTGGCTGCCAATCAGATATTGGGCACAATTCATGGTGCTGATATTGACCTACAAAGCACTATACAACCTGGGTCCTAGCTAGCTCAAAGATTGAATTTCACAGTATGAACCGACTTGGGTGTTAAGGTCATCAGGAGAGGCCCTTCTCTCCATCCCGCCACCCTCACAGGTACTTCTTTTGGGAACCCATGAAAGGGCCTTCTCGACTGCTGCGCCCAGACTCAGGAACTCCCTCCAACTAGAGGCCAGGACTGCCTCATCTCTTTTGTCCTTCCGGAAACAGGCAAAGACCTTTCTCTTCAGGCAAGCTTTTCCTGAATGATGGACTACCTTGTGTATTTTATATGAATCTATAGGTTCACATAGACTTTGTGTTTATAACTACTTATAACCTTGTAGCTTTAATGTAATGTTGTCTATTAATGCTGTAAGATGTCTCTCAATCCCTTGTTCTCAAATACTTGAACATGTCTTAATTGTACTGGACTGTATATTATCCATCATTACTGTAAGCCGCCTTGGGTCGTTTTCCAAGGAGAAAGGGGGGTTAAGAATACTCTAAGATAAAATATAGAGGTCTCCCCTTGGTGGCAGAGACTGTACCCCAGGTGGCAGCATGGTTAAGGCCTTTTGGGAATCATTACCCCTCTCCATCTGCGCGGGGAGGGCCCGGATGAAGGGAGAATGAATTCCATGGGCCCATATGCTCAGGAAGCCAAGCTTGGGTCTTATCTCTTCCCCCAGATTAGCCATGAAGCCACAAGATGGTATGTAGGAAAAAAACAAGCTGCCTGTGGTCATTCATCAAGACCCTGCTACGTCAGTTAAGCCTTCCCAGGAATTCACCAGCTCACATGACCCCTGGCACGTAAGCCCTGTCTCCACCCTCTCTGATGCTCTGTCTATGTAATCAATAAAGTCTGCACCAGGCTAGCAGAGGAGAAGCTGCTGCATGAGGCCTGGCCTGCTGAACCCAACAATATGTGTCCATGTGTAATCATTACTACAATAAAACAAACAAACAAACAAAAAACAAATTTTCTAAAGATTCTGAGAATTGCTGGTACATACATTGAATATGTTATCTACACCCCATTCTACTCCACAAAGCACACAAAATGTGCAAGTGAAATGTATGCAGCCAATAATGACATTCACTTGAGTGCAGGATGACCAGCACCTTCCAGGTCTTTCTGCTTTTGCGTTCCAAGTTTGATTTAGCTGGATTTGAGCAGACCATTCCAATTGCCAAGTGTTAAAACCCCGGCAAAGGAAGAAAGAAAAAAATTCACACACTCTGTAGCTGTGCTGAATTTTCTTTCACTTTTATGGAAGCCCTGGGGAGGCCCTTTAAACTTAAAATCCTAACATTTACAGGTGGAGTGCTTTTACTTGTAAGTTCTGTTTATCTCCCCAGGGTCTTTGGCCTGACTTTAACCCACCCACCCCCTTTTTTTTTTTTTTTTTTGAAACTTTGTTTGGTTCAAAAGCAGACCATGTTAATGAAAGGTTTGTCCCCAAGGAGCAAAACAATATGACTTTCAAGAACTCTCAGTGGCTCCTGGAAAGCCATCTCTCTGTCCTTCCAAACAGCATCAAAGCGAGTAGGTTCAATTCTGGATCCTGCATCATCTAACCAGAAAGAAAATTCAAAAGCTTTCAGACTAATTTTTGCCCACCACTTCTTTCTTTGCATCTTAAATCCTGGAGGGAGGGTCTCATCGGTTGCATGGATGCTTCCACAAAGTTTCATACCATCTGCTGCAAGGTGATATGTGTTGTATATGTGATGATGGCACTGGAACCATACATCCACTGCACATCAGCCTTGTATGTCTGCTCATGCACACCACAGGATCCAGTCTGCTGACTGCAGTGATTTCTTGGTCATCCAGCTACACCAGAACCATTGCCTCTGTCGGTTTATCTACCCATCTATTTTACCTCTGCAAAAACATTAGTGCTGACTGCTATGGCCTTTTTTTGCACATACAGCAGTTCATTAATACCTGTTGTATTGTTTTTGCAATTAACCTGCTCTTTAATGCAATTTCTCTTCTTTAAGCATTTGCTCAATAGTTTGCATGGTTTTGTTTTAAGATATGTTTGAAGGAACTGATGTAGATCCTCCATGATATATGTATGTGCTATGTTTATCTTATTTGCCATCTTTTTTAGTATTTCCATATTGTATTTGTATATTGATGTGCATTTTATTAGGTCTTGGCATTGTTTATTTGGGTTGGGTATGCTATGGGGATGTAGTTGGGCAGTCGCTGATTTGCTGATGTGTTGTACACCGCCCAGAGTTCCCTATGGGAAAATCGGGCGGTCAATAAGTACAAGAATAAATAAGTAATAAGTAAGTAAGTAAGTAAGTAAGTAAGTAAGTAAATAAATAAATAAATAAATATGTCAACTATACATCAGTGGAGGCTGGACCAGCCAGGTGACAAGAAAGAGGGAGTCTAACTCTACTGCTTCCGAGATTATCCAGAATAATGCCATCTACCTTGTTGTAGAATAGAATAGAACAGAATAGAGTTTTATTGTCATTATGCATATGCAAGATGTGTACAACGAAATTAGAGTGCCTCAATAAAGAGAAAAGTAAAATCCTGAAAGTTCAAGTTAGGCTTTGAAAGCCAGCAGCATGACATGCAAATATCCACAATTTTCACGGATAGTAGAGCTTATTCCCTTAGTCTATTCCTAAGTGTAGCATCTCCTGTTCTGATTTCAGAATGCACTCAAGAGAAATAATATAAAAAGAAAGAAAGAAAGAAAGAAAGAAAGAAAGAAAGAAAGAAAGAAAGAAAGAAAGAAAGAAAGAAAGAAAGAATATTCAGGCCAGGACCATCACTATTTCCACCACCCCTTCTCTCTCTCTCTCTCTCCCCCTGCCTATTCCATCAGCATAACCTGCCAAGAGGCTAATTGTCAAATGATGGAACAATGCCAGAGAATGGAGCTCAGTTGAATGAAGCTTTGGCAAATCCAGGTGAGTTAATTATCACATTATTGATACAGATTTAGATTTTTTAAAGAGCTCAGCCTTTCTTCCTTGACACCCAGAATGAAAGTTGAGGAATAATATGTCACCTGTAAGGCCATCTCAGCAACCTTCTTGAGTGAAATTCTGCCAGGAATCAGTGAAATTATGTCCAGAGGTGGGTGTGTGTGTGGGGGGGGGGGGAGAATGAGATATATTGCATTAACGTCTATCAGCTGCTTCTCTGTCCCTGTTCAAGCACTCCTCAGCTCCTCAGAGTATAATAATAATAATAATAATAATAATAATAATAATAATAATAATAATAATAATAATAATAATAATAATAATAATAATAATAATAATAATAATAATAATACACTTCACAGAACTGCAGAGCTTGAACACTTCCTATGGATCACTGAGTCCAGCCCTTGCCAAGGAAATGGAGTGCTGAACTCTCAGATTCTGGATCTGCAGCCAGATGTCTAAATTACTGAGCTATTCAGCAGTTCTTACTCCACAGTATCCCTTTTTGTGGCTTGGGACATCTGGTTTATTTCAATCTTATCCTACTTGAATCTTGCCCTCCTTTCTCCTAAAAGCCCAGGATGGCATACATGTTTCCCAGGTAACACCGCATTTAAAAAAATAGTGGATTGCACAGGAAGCTCATAGCTTAGCACTCATTTGAACCCAGATTCTCTATGGTGCTGAAACTTGGACCTTTACAGACACATCATGTAGGAGGCTGGAAGCAAGAGATTTGGATGTAGACAAATTCTGAAGATACCTTGGACAGCCAGGTATGTGGCTGTATTACAACATATGAATAAAAAGCTAGAAATTTTCAATGCCATTAAGAGCAGAAAATTACAATATTTTGGTCACATAATGCACACTAACAAATACAATCTGCTGTAGATCCTTCAAGGAAAAATAGATGGGATGCATGGCCCAGGGCATAGAAAAACATTCTGGATAAAGAATTTAAGGCAATGGTTTGCATCGAGCACAGCTTTTCTAGTTAGAATGGTTTTAGATTAAAAAAAAAAACAGATCATGCTACTGATCACCAGAGTTCTATGAGGACATGGCACAAGAAGAAGAAGAAGAAGAAGAAGAAGAAGAAGAAGAAGAAGAAGAAGAAGAAGAAGAAGAAGAAGAGTTTTAGAAATGTTCAAAGTTCTTCTTATCAGATGCTGGGTCGCACTTGAGACTTCAATAGATGCATCCATAAAAATTAGTTTCTTTCTCATGTATACCCTAAGTCCATGCTGAACTTCTCTCCTGGAAGAATGGCTGAAGCACAGTGGTTAGCAGAAGCCATATTCAGTTTGACTCAAAAACTTTATGATTTTAGATGCCTGAAAACAACCCATCCTTGACAAGAACACATCACTCCAAAGCTCTTGGTCAGAGACCAATAGTTGCCTACAGACAACCTCCCAACCTCAAACAAACACACATCTACTCTGGCAACACTACTACAGGACCTAACAATGTCGTATGTAATATCAAGGACAGCTTCACCTGCTTCTCAACCAATGTGATCTGTGACATATTTTGCCAACAATGCCCATCTACATTGGACAAACAGGAGAGTCTCTACAAAAACGCAACAATGGACACAAGTTTGACATAAGAAACCACAATACACATACAGTGACATAACTAGGGAGGGGTGGAAGAGTGCATTTGCCCCAGGGCATGCAGCAATCTGGGGGCTCTTGGAGGGGGAGGAGGAGGAGGAAGCCATGCGCCATCCCGCCAGCAGTCCTCCTTTCACCCCAGTAACGCTTGGCGATCCTTAGTTGGGGTAAAGGAGGAGAGGGAATCAGGCAATGTTTTTTTTCCTCCAAGCAGCACCTCCGTTGATTGTTCCCCCTCCTCCTTCCCCCCACCCCTTGCTAGGCGATCCTTAGCCTGAGGAAAGGAGGAGTGGGAAGCGTGCGACGGAGGTGCTGTTTGAAAAAAAAAATCCCATTGCCTGATTCCCTCTCCTCCTTTCCCTGTGCTAACGATCGCCAAGCCTTAACCAGGGGAAAGGAGGAGGGGGAAGCATACTACAGAGGTGTTGCTTGGGGGGAAAAAATCACCTGCTTGGTTTGCACAGGACAGCCTTAACTGGAAAGGAGACCAACAAAGAGGACATGAGATGTAAAGACCCTTCTTCCCCTCCCCCACTATTCCTCCAGGATCTGCCCCCCCCTTTTCTGGGTGGGTGAGACAATATGGGGGGGGGAGGTCAGGGCTTTGTTTCCAGGCACTCCAAACTCTAGCTATGCCAGTGTACACAGAAACCTGTCTCAAACAATTTCAATCTCCTAGGACACTCCTTGGAAGATTTGAAGATCACCGTTTTAGAACAGAATCATTACAAATCAAGAATACAAAGAAAAACAGCTGAGATATAAATTCATATGCATGATGCACACACACAAGCATTGAGTGAACATAAGTCAAGGTTTCTTGAATCATTATCAAATGTAATACTCCTACATTGCCACGTTTTTGTCATGGAAGTTCTCTCACCCCATCTCACCTTCCCTGCTCTCTTCCACCCCTGCTGACCCCGATTTGATCTGGTGTCTGTTTTTTGTCTCTTGAGGAATATTTACCACAGAGCCATAAAACAACACCAGCCATATTAACAAACCCAACTTCCAGTACAAGACTCTAGGCAAAAACTGCCTGCAACTCCCTTTCTTCCCATCATCTCTAACACTAACCAACCCCTCTCTTCCTCTTCCACCTCCCCTACCCACCCTCACCCAGCTCTGTCTCTATAGGAATTTTTACAACAGGGCTTGCATGCAAATACACCATCATACAACAGCCAATGAATATTTGGTATGAAACATATATTCCATTACATATTATATTGCACACCTCATTCTGCTGCTATATATTTGAAGACGTGTAGATGTCCATGAAACATTACATTAAAATGTTTTCCTTTGATTTTTGCCTGCAATTCTTGCACAGACTACATGGCTACCTGCTCTGCAAAACCTATTATTACAGCTGTAATCACATTAGTGTGCAAGAGACATGATTCCAACAAACCTTTGTCCACGAGAAACCAGACTTACAAACGAAGCCCATTTCTACATCCCAAATGCAAAGTACACAGCAAACCAGGTTTGAAACTACAGTATATGAGTTGTCAAAATTCTTGCTGTAGCAATCACATGTCTTCAAGACTTGGAAGAATTCCTTCTTCTAATGACATGTAACCAGTGAGGTGCAGTTTGACCCTCCAGACACAGATGCTTTACTTTTTCTGCTGGCAGGACAGATCTCCAGGCTTTGGAAAGCCTATAACAGTGTTGGCGAACCTATGGCACGGATGCCAAAGGTGGCACTCGGAGACCTTTCTGTGGGCAACCTTCACAGCCACCTGTATTCAGGTTATATTGCTGTACTGGCACTTTGTGAAAAATTGGTGGGTTTTGAATCGCAGTTTGGGCACTCGGTATCTAAAAGGTTTGCCATTATTGGCTATATAACATCATAGCATCCAACTGGTGGAGAGAGTTGGGACAGCATTTTTTCACTCAAAACTAGAAATAGGGACAAATGAGAAAAATGGTGAATCATTTTTGATTCATGATTTGTCAAAGTCAGCAAGTCACATAAAAATGAACTGACAATTTTTTTCTGATGAACTGACATATCAATTCATAAATTTGTTTTTTTTATTATTATAAAACCCCATAAAATGGCATTCAAGGCCCCAAGAGACACCAACTTTTCACGGAAGGTTCCCGCGACTCTCCTCTACAAGCCCCATGTGTTTGGTGAGGTTTAGGTTCTGGATGCCTCCCATAAATCTTCTCTACAATCCCTCCAGGTTTGGTGAAGATTGGGTTTAAGACATTCGAGTTTTAAAGCCCACAAGCCCCCCCCCAAAAAAAAGTGCCC
Organism: Phrynocephalus guinanensis; assembly: GCA_037367245.1. Classification (NCBI taxonomy): domain Eukaryota; kingdom Metazoa; phylum Chordata; class Lepidosauria; order Squamata; family Agamidae; genus Phrynocephalus; species Phrynocephalus guinanensis. Next base: position 16,245,265 of record CM074749.1, on the reverse strand, counting down.
TTTAGCAACTGGCTTGAGGAAATCCCAATCTTCACTACATGTGGAGGGATTGTAGAGGAGAGTCAGAAGAAGCTTCTCTGCCATTTAGGTGTCTCTGGGTATCTGTAGGTGCCTTGCGGGCCCTCTTATAGCCCAACAAAATGAATTTATCGTAGATGCCCGGTGGCTGCACTTTGGAGCTCAGAATTTAATAGACACACAGTAAATTTAACATTGTCCTGCCAATGGCTTGTAGTGCTCAGCTATGCAAATCTTAATGTGATCAAACTGCTGTGCAATGAAGGATGTGCTCCACAGTGCTGCTGGGCACCAACGTTACATACCATCCATCCTGGGGGGCAGGTACACTCTCCAGTGATGTGATGACACGTCCCCCCATTTTGACATGGGCATCGCTGTTCGCACTGGGCTCCGTGACTGCCTGGAGGGCATTGCTCTTCACAGCTTTGCAGGTGTTGTCACAAAGGGAGGAGAGGGAGAAAGAGAGAGTGAGACAGAGAGAGAGAGAGAGAGAGAGAGAGAGAGAGAGAGGTGCACAAATGTAATTTACTCAAGAAAATGACACAGGGCAACCCTTATAGCACCACTGCAGCAGAGCGGATACAAATCATCAAACAGGAAGCAAAATTCCAATCAATGGTGTCAGTGATAAAATGCAGTTATCCAATATTTATTGCTCTAATGAGTCCTGCTTTTGTTTCAAACCCCTCCTCATGTTGACAGATCTTTATTCAAAAAGGCAATTGCCCCTACATCATGGGAATTAAAATATTTCTGGGGGACTCATTTAATATACCAAGGACTGATGATGATGATGATGATGATGATGATGATGATGATGATGATGATGATGATGATGATGATGATGATGATGATGATAATTTTTAAATATTTTTAATGATCAAATTTTGCAGTGGGGACACTTAGCGCCCTGCATTTCTCACTAAATACTGCAGGCACATAGTATCCTAGTGTGTTGCATTATAAGATTACAGGACAAAATTGGAGGCAGAGGTGGAGGGGCTAGAAGAACATAGCAAGAATTATGGGATGCAGTTAATACCTAACTCAGAACACATTTGAACAATGCACAGCCCGCCTGCCCCCGGTGATTATGGATTGCAACTCCCATCAGCTCTGGCCAGAGTAACTAATGATGAGGAATGCTGGGAGCTGCAGTCCTATCATGCAGAAAACATACAGAAGCATAGAAAAGCCCGAGGGCAGGTTTACCCTACCCAACCCAAAAGCCATGCTGAAAATTTAATTCAATGGATTCCTGCAGAGGTGTAAGTTTTAACCTCTCCTAGTTTTGAGTTCATACAGGCATCTGTACAAATACCAAAAGGGATATGTGGTGATGATCAGTCACTGCACATTCTCAAGAAGACAGCAAGATTCAAAATTGTTTATGTCACATGTTGCTAACTGCAACTAATTGGCGGGGAGTTGGTGCATCTCAGTTGCTTGCCTGGTCATGCACCCAACTGAACTGAGGTGCACCTGATACTTTGTTTGTTGTTGGTTTGCTGTAATTGTGGCAAGTTAAGCAAACCTTATGCAAACAACATTAGACTATTCAACCATATTTATGGAATGCACATTATCTTTGAAATAGTTTCTTGGAGGAGGATACGTCACGACTAGATAGAAGGATCAAATGGAACTGCTACATGGAAGGGAGAAGGTTGGCCATCTATGAGAGGCTATCATCATGTTGGGCATTGTTTGCTTAGTGGGCCACATGTTGCATAGGCTTTGGCTAGAAAAGAGGGCCCCACACCTGATGCAATTCAAACTGGAGTGTTAAGAAAATACAACTATCCCCTACTGAGCATGCATTTAATTTCTACCCATCAGACAACTTACAAAACGCCAGTGTAACCAGGAGCACAGTGACATTCCCCAGTCTTATGGTCGCAAGTTGCCCCATTGTGACACTGGCACTTCAGCTGGCAGCCTTTCCCGTAGCTCCCGGGGTCGCAGAAGTCCTCGCAACGCCATCCTTTGTATCCAATTGCACACACACAGGCGCCAGTGATGGGGTTACAAAGAGCGTCATTCTGGCACTGGCAACGGTTGCTGCAGTGCGGTCCCCAGTGGTCACTATCACAGCCTGGAAGGGAGAGAAAAAAGACGTCCGTTTTTCCAAAACTGCAAACTGTATCTGTAGCACTTGAGAGCCTTCGTTTGGAAATACAGAGCTGAATAATACACATTTCAAACTGCCTCATTCTTACTCAGAATACTGAAGAATCCATGCCAGTATTCTTCAGTAATCATAACTACATACTCTCGAGTCAATTCTGACTTACAGCAAACCTTTCCAGTGTTTTCTAGGTAGAGAGAGCTCCAAAGTGGTTTACTATTCCATTATGGCGGCGGGGGGAGGGGGGAGGGCTTCCTGAAACTGTGCAGCTTGCCCAAGGCCACACAGGTTGGCTTTTCTGGGACGCACAGTGGGGAACTGAACTCCCAACCTACCTAACCCACTGAACAATCCAGACAGCAATGGATTCTGTTGTACAACATCCTTAAGTAACATGTAGTCAGACAATACTTGAAAAAGAACCAAGGATTCCCTGTATTAAAAACTATGGCAGGGGCAGGGGGTAATAGTACAGTTTTTGCCAGTTGAACGTAAGCTGGTTTTAGAACAGACATTGATTCTGCTTTTTTCCCCCTCACTGAATGGCAGATGTGCTACTAGTTACATTTCAGTTTATCCACATATCCAGATTCTGGAATATCATCACAGCCAGATCACCACAGCAATGCCCCCCATTTTTAGGGCTTTCCCCCTCCCCAGAGCAGTTAAGGGGGTCAAAAACTGAGGTGCTCGTGGTTCAAATATCACTTGAACCAAATGTCACAGATTGTACCAAACATTCCCTAGAAGCAGTCTCATGACATAACCTTTTGCCATTTGCTTTTGAATAATAGGACCCATGATTATGGCATATGTTTGGTTGATCAAGCATTGGGAAAGGATTCTTCTCGGAATTACAGTTGGCAAAAGACTCATAGCCATTTCCCACTGGGATGTTCTAGGGCAGTGGTGGTGAACCTTCGGCACTCCAGATGTTTTGGACCACAGCTGCAACAGTCCTTTGTCATTGGCATTCTAGTTTTGGAATTCTGAGAGTTGCGGTCCAAAACTTCTGGAGTGCTGAAGGTTTGCCACCACTGTTCTAGGGTTAGGCCATGCTAACTAGGTGATTCTAAGAACTGCCATCCAAAAAGTAACCATTCCTGTCTTGGGGCGGGGTGGGTGGTGCAGCACAAGCTGATCCATGGGATCACCAGGTATGGTGGGCATCTGATAGCAGGCATATCACAACATCATGCAAAATTTCTCAATGTGTGATTAAAGGTAACATCAAGAAAAACCGGGTAAGACCAGACCTACCAAAAAGGATACTGAAGATACCAATGGTCCCTCCTCCTAGTCCGAGGACATACTGAGGGAGATCTGTACTCCGGTCCTTCAAAGAACCACCACTGTGATACAGCTAGGAATATCCAGTGAGGTGTAATGGGCTAGAACTCAGGATCCCTGAGTCAGTTATGGAAGCTCACTGGCCGGACCATGTGTGTGTGTGTGTGTGTGCAGAATAAAACTATTCATGAAATATTTCACTTACTTAAATAAAACCATTCCTTAAACATCTCACTTAGCTTAAATAGCTTATGGTGCAGTGGTTAAACTGCTGTACAGTACTGTGCTCACAACCTGGTTTAATCCCAGGTAGCTGGATTGTGTTTGACTTAGCCTATCCTTCTGAGGTCGGTAAGATGAGCACCCAGCTTACTGGGTGGGGAGCAATGTGTAGTCTGCCCAATTAAATTGTAAACTGCCCAGAAAGTGCTTTAAGTGCTATGGGGTGATATACTGTATAAGTAGAACCGAGGCGTGGTGGCTCAGCGGGCTAAAGCACTGAAACTGTTGACTGCAAAGTCAGCAGCTCGGCAGTTTGAATCCTGGGTGCCATGCAGCGAGGTGAGCTCCCGCTGTTAACTCCGGCTCCTGCCAACACAGCAGTTCAAAAGCATGTAAATGCAAGTGGATAAATATGTACCACTGTAAAAATTGGGAAGGTAAACAGTGTTCCATGCACAGAAATGCATTCAGCCAGGCTGGCTACATGGCCACAGACTTGCACAACACTGGCTCTTTGACTTAGAAACGGAGATGAGCACAGCCCCTAGAGTCGGACATGACTAGCACACATGTGTTTAGGGGGACCTTTACCTTTATAACACCATGCACTTTGTTACAAACACTTTAATAGGGTTGCTATTTATTGCTTTCAACTTAATGGCATACAGCATGCATGTGCGTACAAACACACACACCAGTGAGCTTAGGGCCTTGCCATGCCAAGAGAGCTAAGTATTATCTACACTGACTGGCAAGGAATGTCCAGAGTCTTAGAGAATAGTTTTCCTCTTTGCACAGTACATGGAGTACTGTGTGTGCATGCAATGTGTAGCCTGCATAAATAAACTGCAAACTGCCCCAAGAGTGGGGTGGTATATAAACAACACACTTGATTTTGCTTCTTCTCTTTACCTGCAGACATGGGCATCTAAACTTGCGACCATCTGCATGTCAAGCCTGTGGTCTGCTGCTGAGCTATGAACCATAGTGATGCCTCAGCCGCATCTCAGTGGAGAGAAAACTTTTATTTGTCTATGGAGTAACACTGTATGGATGTCACAGTTCTCTATAAGTGTGTGGATGAGGGAGGGAGGCACCTGAATTGACTTGCCCAGAGGCAGGCCATTTGGACTACCAGTCCGTGGCTCTGCTCAAGAGTCTTCTCCAGCCCTACCTCAACAAGCCACATACATTGTTTGATTCAGAGAGAACTCTTAAGCTCATTTGGATCTGTCTGTGTGGGTGTGCCTGCACACATAAAAAGGTAAAAGGTAAAATCCACTCCCTCCTGCACATGCGTGCTAGTTGTGTCTGACTCTAAGGGCGGTGCTCATCTCCGTATTCAAGCTGAAGAGCCAGTGTTGTGCAAGTCCATGGCCACGTGGCCAGCATGGCTGCAAGGAAACACTGTTTTACCTTCCAGCTTTTTATGGCGGTGCCTATTTATCTACTTGCATTTACATGCTTTCGAACTGCTAGGTTGGCAGGAGCTGGGGTTAACAGTGCCACTGTGTGGCACCCGGGATTCGAACCGCCGAGCTGCCGACTTTGAAGCCGGCAGTTTTCGGAAGCCTTAGTTCACTGAGCCACCACGCCCCCATTGAACACGCTATTGCTCAAGTGTGTGAAAATGTTAAAATTTCACAGGGCACGCTGTGTGAGATTTCCATAGTACTTGAAGTACCAAGCACTTGGGCAAACAGATATGTGGGCAAAACTGTATGTTAGCAGAGAGCCTTTGTTAGCAAAAAGAACATGCATGCCGGCTCCTCTCTCCATGGCTCTCTCAGGGCGATCGTGCCCTCTAGATTTATGACCATAAGAAGAGAACAAGTGCTGGCAATTCAGCCACTTTCTAGTGCATTGTTTTTACTGCATAATAAACAAGGATGACTTAATCTCTTTTCCCCACTGAATGGGATACTACAGCTACAGAGAGCTGCTGCTGGCCAGTTTTACACGTTCTCTCTCAGTGAGAGATGCACCACTTGCTTTGAGTCCAGCAGGACCAGGCAACTGTTTTGCATTTCTGGAAACAGTAGGCTATGCAAGGTAAAGCTTCTAAGCATATGCAGAGTGACTTCCTCCACCCCAGTGAATAAACAGAACCAACCATGTGGTCTCCAAAACAATACAAATGCAAGAGCAGGTGATACCTTTTTTAGACCAAGAGAAAGTCAAGCCAGTGTGGCGTAGTGAACACAGGGCGTTTATACACGACCCCTAAGCTCCGCCGCAAATGGCTGCAAGGTCCGGACCTTGAAAATGTTTACCCACCAGCTCCGGACTTTGCAGACAATTAAGTGCGACCCCGCCCACTTTAGCGCGACCAAACAGCAGTTTTCTTGTACCTGGTCTTTGATGGTGACAAATATTTGATCCGGTGTAAGGATAGTGAGTGCGGGGCTCTCCTGGCTTCCGTTTGTTCTTTTTTTGCGCCCCGCCCCTTTAAGAGATCTGAATGCTGCCCCGGAACAAAACGGTGGTAAGAAGGCTTTCTTTTCTTTCTTTTTTCTCCCTCCCTCAGGCCAGAAACCAGGAAGTGCCGAGGGGGGTGGGGACAGAGGAGGACAGAGGAAGAGCGACGAACCCCTAAGATCTCTGGTCCGAATTTAAGTGGCCAGCGGATCTTAGGGGTCGTGTAAAAAGGCCCAAAGTGATGGGATTAGGACTCAGGGAGACCTGGGTTCAAATCCCTGCTCAGGCACGCAAACTCACTGGGGGATTCAGCACTGGTAAAATCACTCCATAAATATTACACTTACCTTGAAAGTCCTATTAGAGTCTCTATAAATTGCTTCCAAATTCATGGCACATTTACCTCCCAATTCTTTAAACAAATATTATTTCACAGTTCTTTGAAGAGTTGGGAGAGAAATTCCTTGGCCTTTGGGAGGAATATGAAACCACTCCCACCCCAGAATCTGCTTGCAGACTGCCTCTAAATCTTGAACCTCAGTTTATGTGCACTTAGAAATGAAACCCTAAGACTGGAGTTCTCCCATGCATTAGCACACTTCTCAGTAATCAGTTGAGTCCTTTCAGACAGGATAATCAGCACTCTTAAAAAACACATCACCTCAGTTTCTCCAGAGGCAACGTTAATAAGAAAGCAACATTCTATACCACAAAACCAAATTTTTGTGTCCTTAAAAGACCTTATTTCAGTGTTTTTCTCTCTCCCCATCCCTCCCTCTCTCCTCTCTCTGAGCACGTGACAAAATCTATATTCTCTTTACAGGAGGTGTCAAGGGAGCTTCATAAATATTCCATCAAAGGTAAAGAGAAGGAAGAGGACTTCTTGGCCCCATCTAAAAGCAGCGTGGCCAAATTTCCCTCTCCTTTTACACCACACAGCACCCAGGAGCGGACTGATCCGTCCTCCATTTACATCAAGATACACGGCAGGCAGAAAGAACAGGATTCAACCAGGATAATAATAATTAAAAAATCCAGAAGATTTCTATGCCCACTTTTTATTTAAACAAAATACTGGTCTTGTTGGAAAGACAGGTAATGAACTGAATTAAGCAACTTGAACCTGAGATGAGGAGGCACTAAGTGACAGCCAGGGGAAGTTGTTTTAAAAAGTAGGGGAACAATAGAATTACGCGATGCAAAAGAAAGCAATTTCGTTGTTCCTGCAAGGGGGCAATGACAATAAAGATTCCTATTCCTATTCCTATTCCAAGGCTTTTGCCTAGAAATGAAAATCAGCTTTTTCTTCTATCCTCAATTTCATTTCTTCCACGGACAAAGGATTGTTAACAGTGACATTGTGCAACTTACTACAATTCTACCGCCATTTTCTGACATTGCATATGTGCCAATCTTTATTTATTTGTGTCAGAAGCACCAACAAATTATATTTACCAACATACACTACTAGGCAGACTATAAATACGTAATAAACTTATGTATAATAATGTGTCTAAAATAAATGAGAACCCCCCCCCCACTAGATGACGTTTGCCCAACACAGAGCCACATCAAGAGCGTTGTCTGTTGCCAACATAAAATCTTCCTCTGTGCATGTTGAAGGGCATCATGTGCATCATAGATATTTGCCAATGAACCTAAACAAACACAATACCAATGCAGTAAAGGGGGAGATTGAGCCGTGTGGCCATTACAAAATACAAATGAAAGACTAGGCTATAGGTCAGGGATGGCAAACCTTTTAGAGACCGTGCCCAAACTGCAATTCAAAACCCACTAATTTTTTTGCAAAGTGCCAATACAGTAATTTAACCTGTATACAGGTGGCTATGAAGGGGCGATGTCGGGTGCCCAAAGAAAGGGCTCCGAGTGCCACCTTTGGCACCCATGCCATAGGTTCACCATCACTGCTATAGGTGATGCCAATGTAGTGACTGATAAACTTCCTCCATCCCCTCTAGTGCATCGTAGGACCAAACAGGCTTTAGTCCACACCCAGGTGCATTTTAGTTTGGCAGGAGAAATGTGCAAGTTCCATCAAGACACAATGTTTTCATGCAGGCTAAATTCAGTTGTGGGCTCTAGCCATGTCTTTTAACTAACTGCTGCTTCTTGCAGTTAAACAGTATTAGTCATACCCATCCTGAAGCAGTACATTTTAATTTGGGGAGGGGATTTAACTGCCATGTACATACATGTTCATCATGTGGTCGCTAGTGCAGAAGATTAACAAAATAAATAATTATCACCTATTAGCTTTTGTAGTGTTGTAAAATTTCCCCAATATCATTCTGTGGTTGTAATCAAAATAAATAAAAATAAAAACCTCCAGTTACCTTCCCTGTGGACAACACTAGGAAAGTTATTTATACATTTCAAAAAATATTTTGGGAGGGTTATTTTTATTTTTATTTTTGCAGAAATGTAACTGCACAAAAGTAATGTATTATGTACAAAAACGGCATTTTCATGAGGACAACTGGACTTTGCAGAAAATCAAAGCTTTAGAAATGCAAAACATGATTTTTGGCACGGAACACTACTTTTTGTGTGTCCAAAATAAAATAAGTTTTTCTAATGCCATTGCATACAAAAAGGGTTCTAGTCTTTTCATTCACATGCAAGGGGTTAAAAATTGTGTAGCAGTTGACAGTCGTTTTAGTTGGGACAACCGTTTTCATTGAGGATGAGAAAAATTTATCCTCATTAAGCTAGAGAGAAAAATATCAAGTTGCCTCCTCTCATTCTTCAGAAATCCAAAAGATTAACAGAATTAACAAGAATGTCCATGTTACATTTTGGAGTCACTGTTGCCAAGGTAGACATTACATGCAAGAAATGAAGCCTAATCCTTGGTTTCAATGAAACTAAAGGATGCATCATGTGATGAGACACCCAATTATTCCAGCTTCGATTGTCCTGGATCAGACTAAATAGGGTGACTTTGAGGTACAGTATATCATCTGGGGTGATCCTTGCATTTATGTGCAATGATTGACTACATCACACTTCAAATGACCCTGTTTGACTTTTCCTCCCTTTAAAAAGAAAGGGGAAAAAAGAGAGAAAATCACAAAACAACAACAAAAAATCCCCTACTACTCATTTGGTGATATGGACCTCTCTGGCTGCCTGCAGTTCTTTTCATGTTGGGGGAAGTATCTGTGGGAACTGTCATGATGAGCACCTGCAGTTCTAAATGTGCCTTGACACCACTGTGTGAATTTGAGAACCTTTTGTTAAAAATGTAATATATACGAATGTGAACCAGGCCTGGTTGGTTATCTTTTGTTTCATGTCCAGGCTCTCTCTTGGCGCAGTGGTTAAATGCCTGTACTGCAGGTAAAACTGTGCTCACGACCTGGGTTCAATCGCCGGTAGCAGGCTCAAGGTTCACTCAGCCTTCCATCCTTCCGAGGTAGGTAAAATGAGTACCCAGCTTGCTGGGGGGGGCAATGTGTAGCCTGCACACTGTAATCAAAATTGTAAACCGCCCAGAGACTACTTGTAGTGGTATGGGGCGGTATATAAGCAGAACACTTTGCTTTTTGCTTTTATCACCTTTCTTTATCAGGTGAGATTGCTCTTTAGAGAACTGCAATGACCCACATGGCTCTCCTCTACAGAGCAATACAGGTGGAAGCAGCTGCCATTTCATTTGGTTAGTAACATTGGACTCCTAACGTTTGGACTTCAGCCTTTGAACCCGCTCACAAGGAGTAAATAAGATGACCGGGGAGAGAAAAGAAGTCAGCAGTGTTTGCCGATTCTCTGGAAAAAGAGAAATTGTTACAAATAAATGGAAGTTGAACTTAACACAATCCTCATTTTTCTAAAGAAATGTAAGGATGTCCTTGGATCCTGGGAGGAACGGTCTGACTGATTTTATCTCAGCAGCTGGGTAGTCTCCATCAGATAAGAGACCCAGCTAATACATTTCACATTTTAATCTTTGACAACCATTTCAATAGCTACTTGTTCTTCCAAAAGCAGTTGCTCATTCAACTCTGGGACATCCAAAGCTATCATTCAAAAAAAAAAAGTTCTCTGCAAGGCAAAGACATGTCCCACCGTCCTCTATTAAAAACAACATCTCAGTCCTTTCACCTCCGCCATTCTACTTTTTGTTCTTGTTCTAATAATGCTACAGGAAATAATTTGAGATTTGGGCCTTTAATTGATACACCGATGGCTGGAGTGTGCGCAAACCCAGTTGGCCAATCCTCATGATAATCCTGTGATGTTTCAGAAGAGAAACTCATAAAGGATGTGCACGAAGCTAGCGACAGAAACATCAAAAGGAGCTTTTAAAGAGATTTTTAATCAATGGCCACTTTGAGCATTATGGAACGGAAAGAACTTTTGAAATGCCTACCTCTCTTTCTATGACTTTTGTAGACATTACAGTGCATTTAATGAGGGCTGAGTTACTTATCCAGATTTTTTTGTTCAAAGCCTGCCCTCACCAGACGGTAGTCACTGTGGGGTGGGTACTCTGGGCTCCAGGTCACAGGGCACCGTTCAATACCTAGCTGCATGCAATGAGTGCGCTGAAGCTTTGATGGGGACATGTACGTGGGGCCGTTCTCACCCCTCCCCCAAAAAAGAGCACACCCAAATTTGACAAAGATAGGACCCTCAATGCCTGTGTAAATCTCAGCACAGGAACCCTTGGGACAAAACTGGCCAAGCCTTTTTTTATATTTCTCCAGCCATTTCCAGAAAAAAAGGTCAGGCTAGGCAATATGCCAGCAGCCTAGACTGCTCTGCTACCTGCTGCTTACAAGCCAGAGTTTTTAAACTCTATTTGTGTCAACATGGGGGCTCACTCTGCTGCTGCTTTCCCCAACATCAGCAGCATGTTTATCCTCTCATCCTTGAGTAACACCAAATGTTTGCGCTACATCCAGCCCCCAGGGGCTCCTAACGGGGTCTCCAACAACCAGCACTCGAACACCTCTCAAATTAAAACAAAAAAATGTCTGGCTCAAAAGGTCCACTTATGTTCTCTAAGAGATGCCAAGGATTCTTCCATGTTTTGAGGACAACTGTTTCTTCATTCCCAAATGTGATATGGCATGATAATCTCAGCTTTAAAAGCTGGTATCTACCACCTGTTTTGTCAAAAATAAAACAAAACAAAAAATAAATAAAACAAGGGTGGCGGCACAGGAGAAGGTGTAACTTTCCAAGGTCTGGAGGATGTTTGTACCTGATCTAGACCAAAGATTGTTTCATTCCCTTCCTGTTAAGATTTGAAATTGATGACTGCCCAGTGTTCTCTCCCATACGCTTGCAAGGTTCTACTTTTCCAACAGCCTGTGTATAACAATACCAAAGAGCATTCCACTTTGTTTTAGTCAGTAATGGTAAGACTAACTAACAGTTTATATTTCATGCTTTATTGCTTTATGAAATTATTCAGATCTCTTTTCTTTCTTTCTTTCTTTCTGCACACCAATAGGAAAACATTTTGAGCAGATTAGCCAGAATCCTACCGGCATATGTTTTGTGTAACTCACCACAGATAATTGTGGTTAATTGAAAAGTCCCAGAGCTCATCTCTTTTGCATCCCTAGTGACACACCTGATTGTACAACTGGTGTGCACCCAACACCTCATCAGTTAGAACTGCTAGAACGGGAAGCAAAAACCACTGGATGTTCAGAACAGTGAATCTCTTGCAACGAGAGGGGGAAAAGAAGGAGCTTCTCTAAAACATTCCTGACAACTTCTCTCTTGTTGCAGAATCCTATGTACATACATCAGTGCAAGCACCAGAGAGAAAAGCTCTCAATAAGCTTCCAAGGAACACACACACTCTCACATACATGTGCACACACATAGAGTGCAAGCAGGAAGAACATTTGCACCTCATTGGTCCTCTACTTGCAGTGAATCTTTTGGGTCTTATTCAGGAGTGTTTCCAGCCTTGATTCCTAAAAACCTTTTGCAGAGGAACCATGGACTACACATGGGATTTTCAGCAGGAGAGAAGGTGCTTGAGATGGATCTGTGGCCCATCCCAGCAAACAAGCTCCAGCTTCGCAGATAAAGCAAAGAGACCCATAATCAGAGTACATTTGGAAAGCCACTGACTGAAGAATCAAATGGACATCTAGGTTATATTTGTGTGTGTGTTCTCTAGTGTCGAATCAGACCCTAATAGAGCTTTCAAGGTAAGTGAGGGGTAGTTTTAGCAGTTCCATTCCCCCAGTGAGTTACCAAGGCTGAGTGGGGATTTTACCCCTGTTCTTCAAAGCCTTTCTGTGTCAATTCTATCCCCAGTACTACACTGGGAATCGCTAGATTCTATTTGCACAACGGGAAATAATATACTATATTACACAATGTATATAATATAAAGAATAATATCCCACACTGTCATACAATGCACCACAAAACAGACGTTTAATCCAAGGTGAGCACTGCAGGAAAGGGGCAGCATACGTCATGCAGTTGTGTGGTGTTTGCTTTCCTATTCTTCTACAACACTGGTCCGTTTAAAGAGAGCTAGTGATCCAGTGGTTCTCAACCTTTCTAATGCTTCAACCCTTTTATGCAGTTCCTGATGTTGTGGTAACCCCTTGCCCTGCTTGGAAGAGGCCACAAGCCCCCTGTGGCAGGCCACTGCCACAGGTGCCATACAGAACCTCCCTCTACGGGCACCCTCACCCAATCGTAGCCTCCGGTGCCATTGACTGACATCCCCTCCAACCTATCAAGCTGTAACTTACTCTTTCCCCCTTTCCTTCTCCAGAACCCAAGCCGTTTGTGCCTTTTTATTCACTGGCTCATGGTGACCCCTGTGAAATGGTCGTTTGACCCCCAAAGGGGTCCCGACCCCCAGGTTGGGAACCACTGAGCTAGTCTTTGTTTGCCATAGCTCTGTACCATCCCAGGTTACAGAACAGCAGTACTGTAGTTGCTGGAGAGGTGCATGTGTCCATTTCATGGGTGCTCTAACAGATTCCCTCACCCACTCACCCACCCTTTGCTGGAAATATAAAACAATTACATTCTCTAAAAATTTCAGAAGAGAACGAGGGAAGCAACAGGCTGATCCAGTCTTTGAAATATGGCTTCCTTTCATATTTCAAAAACTTCAAAGGCTGTTTCTCTAGATATCTACATGTAGCTCCATGCTGCTCTCTTTTCTTCCAAGTACATTTAAATCTTCTGATGTCCTTTTAACATTTAGCAAAGAATGCAGGATACTTTAAACATACTGTTCCCTTTTTCTGCCATTACACCATTAGTATTATTAGCATCCCCTTTTAACAACACATAAAGGGAAGAGAGCCCCCCCCTTTTTTTGGAAAGTCTTTGGATCAATTTACATAGCTAGTTAACAAGCTATGACTATGCCTCATCTTGTTTCCATATTCTGCTAGTGTCTCTCCATATAGGACAGAACTAGAGTTGAAGTTCTAAGTGAGTTTTTTTGTGTATCCAGGACAGATCTGGCTCTTGCTGATTTCCAGCAAACACCTGGCCTACACCAAGGGTAAAGTAGACTCTAGTATAGTCCTGGGTCTTCCAGGCTACAATGGCACTCAGTGCCAGGCTAGTTTCTCTTTAGCGCCTTTGTTGTTGTTCAGTCATTCAGTCGTGTCCGACTCTTCGTGACCCCATGGACCAGAGCTCGCCAGGCCTTCCTATCTTCCACTGCCTCCCGGAGTTTTGTCAAATCCATATTGGATCTTTTCCTGGAAAACACCTGGGAAGACCTAAAGGCCCCTCAATCTTTGGGCCATGCTGCGAACATCCCAGTGACATGATTCCATTAAAAAAATACTCCAGTCTTCCTTAGTTCACACGTGCATGAGATGGTCAGGCATTAATGCCATTACCCTTTATCTCACTCCTAATGAGGATGATAAGGGTGATTGCTAAATTTCTAATTCTCATTCATTTTTCAAACCTGCTAGGGGGGATTCATGAAAGGAATGCAACCACTGAAGAGTATAACACAGGCATGTCCAAACTTTGACCCTCCTGATGTTTTGGACCACAATTCCCAGAATGCTAAGCTTAGATTGCCAATGACAAAGGACTCTGGAGTTGTGGTCCAAAACATCTGGATGGCCAAAGTTTGCCCAACACTGGACTATAACATATTCAAAGCATATGGATTAAACAGAAAATGTGTAAGAATAGCATTGGATGTTAAAACATATGCTTGAATGGAGATCTCTTCCTTGGCACACATAATGTTGGTAGAGAGGAGAGTGATGTGTTGCAAGCTATTACAGACTACCCAGCTGAAGACTCGGAAGATGTCCTCCTAGATCAGATTACTAAATTGATCTCTTATCCAAAATAAATATCAGAGCAATTCAACTGCACCGGAAGTCCAATTGTGCCCAAGTTCAAAACATTCCTGATTTATCTTGCTGACAATTTCGTTTTCCAGCAGGTGGGAGAAGCAACAAGAGGATCAGCTGCCATACCCTGTTCCCCACTAACAGGAAAGAACTGGTCAATGAAACATAAATATTGAGAATTTTGAGTGAAAGTGATTGACTGGGCCTTCTTGGGATTTGTTATACTGATGAAAGGGGTAGCAGAGGTTGCAAGACATGTAATATATATCTTAAGAAAACCCAGATTGCCTAAGGGAATATTTGACTAGATTTAGTGGTTGAAAATACTCACTCGGGGCCGTATCTATACAGTAGTTGGAATTTTCTTAAAGCATAGACACTAAAGGGATAACCAGAAAGAAAACTAGTAGGCATTGAAATAAACCAGGATGCCCATAGAAGCATTTAGATAAACAGAGATTTAAAATTGCATGCTTAGGAAATGAAAGGGAGGTAATTCTCCACAGAACCAAGCTGTAGTCAATTCTGGAGAAGGTCAGGTGGGTTAAATTTCAGAATGAATTCAGGCTCTCAAAACAAATTAACAATAAGAAAAAGGAAAGCAAGCAGCAGTATACAGTATCAAGCTGTACGTAGAGAGACTATAGAAAAGACAATAGGTGACAGAGACAAACCAGAACTGTTCAACAGGCCCACAACGAGGGTCTGTGTCACCCGGGGCAAGTAATGGATTCCACACATTCCCTGCTTGTCCCATCTCTAGTTCCTGCCCGTTGTTCAACACTGACTTAATCTCCCATTTTCTTCCAAAAAGAAAACAATGTTCAACGAAGTGGGGGGAAAAGTGAAGGAGAGGCCACCTTAGATATGTAAAGGTGTTGTACAGAAAGAATTAGATACTTTAAGTAAAGACATGTCTTCAGAGCCAGGTGAACTGCACTGAATACTGTAGTTCCGAATGAACTTGCCAATGCAGTCTCAAAAGGTCAGACCAAAAGCTATAGGAATTAGACATGGGTGTTTTGTTTTGGAAGTGTTCTGGTTTCAAAACGAAACGCAGAAGCCCAGCTGGCGTTCAGAACTAGACCAACCCTCCAGAACAAAATCAGTCAGTCCCTTAACTTGCTCTGGGGTTGCACATAGCTAAACTCCAATGAGGAAGAAGCCTCCAAAATCATCATTCCTCCTCCCTGGCTCTGGCCAATCAGACAGGGAGGCGGGATTATGTATTTCCCTGCATAGCTCCTGATTGGCCAGCACCAGGGAGAAGGAAAGATGACATTGGAGGCTTCTTCCTCATTGGAGTTTAGCCCTACCTGCCCCCTGATTGGCTGGTTTCATTCCAGAGGGTTGGTGCAGTTCCAAACGTCAGCTGGACTCCCGCATTTCGTTTCAGAACCAGACCACTCCGAAACGAAACACCCATCTGTAACAGGAATGCTTGCAGAATAAAGGAGGTCCCTGAAGACTCCTCTATGAATGGCGGCAAATATTCTCATAATATAAAAACAATTATTACAGTCATTGACCAGCAAACACAATGTTACATTGATAATTTGCTTTGAGTAAAACACTAGGACAGGCTTGTCCAAACTTGGGCCCTTCAGATGTTTTGGACCACAACTCCCACAGTCCTTTGGCACTGGAAATACAGGCTTGGAATTCTGGGAGTTGTGGTCCAAAACATCTGGAGGGCCAAAGTTTGGCCATGCCTGCACTAGGACATATACATAACTATTTGTGAGTAAGTACATCATGTTAGAAATCCTCTGTTTCTGCATCTTGACCTTGTCTGTGGGCTGTTGTTGCAGGCAATGCCCTGATCAAATGTCAATATGCAACCAGCAGTGATGTTTATTTTAAAACCTATAAAACCTATACACCACCAGGACTCTTGCAGATGCAAAACATTATGCATACTATAGCTGAACTTTGGGTGAGACCTTCCCTTCTTGGATTTTGATTGCAGCAGCACATAATTTAGCTACCTTTGTCAGCACGGCCATATTTTGACAGGGCCCTGAGGGCCCACTGGGATATCGCCCTGTCAAGCAAATATTCTCTGCATCTTCAAACAAGGGACAAAAGAGGACCCAGGAAACTACTAAATATTCACTTTTAGATCAATTCCAGGAAAGGTTATAGAACAGATTATTAAGTAGCAACCTCTGAGCACTCAAAAATGAATCCCGTTATTACTGAAAGGCAGCACAGGTTTTTCAAAAACAAGTAATGTCCAACAAATACTGTCTCTTTTGGTTAAGAGTTACAACCTTGATAGATCAAGGGAATGCTGAGACATAATATATCTGGATTACCATCAGACTTTGAACAAGACCCTCCACAATATGCTTGTCCAACAACTGTGCCGACGACTTGGATGAAGAAATAGAGACATGCATCAAATATGTGGATTGTGCCAAACTGTGCCTGCCATCTGAGCCTGATGCCAATCTTCAGAAGACCCAAGTAGGATTTCAGCTGACTTAACCTGATTGGAGAACTAGGTCAAAAACACACAAAAACAAAACTATGAGATTCTTCTAGATCAAGGGAAGTGACAATGTATACTCTTTGCCAGGCTTCTCCAGTGCTGTGTTGAGTCTGTGCATCCCAGTTTAAGGATACCCAAATGCTAGAATGTGTTTACAGGAGGACAACCAAGATGGAAACCAAACCATATGAGGAAGAGAAAAGGGTATCATGCTTTTTAAGTGACAGCCCTATTTGCAGGGCTTGTCAAATGGAAGTTGAAGAAATTTGCTTTCTGCAGCTCCAGAAAGAAGGTCTCGTTTCCATATCCTTAGATTCAAATTACAAGAAAGTAGGTTCAAATTACAAGAAAGGACATTTCAAAGGAAACATTAAAGAACTTTCTGACCATTCAAGCTCTTCACCAGTGGACTGATTTCTTGCAAATCTGCAATTCTGCAATGGGACATAGTTGGTTCTCACACTCCGTTAGGAGGGAGAAGCTAGCCCCCCTCCAAATATTGATCCTCAGCTTGGTTAAAGTATTGTTTTCACATACTTTTAGCCTTCATAAGCCTCGGTTCAGCTATCAGGCACTTTATGCATTCATATATGGAACAGAGGGCTGCTCACATCAGGAGGGTAGGAATGACCAAAGTCATCTTTTTTTCTGTATATGCCTGCTTTGCTTCTCTGTGCCACTGCAGTGAAAAGCCACCATATTGCTGCCAGTAACATTTTTATAGTGTAGCATTTAGCCTCTTGGCCTGGGACATGGGAGACAACCCTTTGCCCTTGCAGCACAGCTGCCTCTAAGCCATGTAACCCATTAGATGAGAAGCCAAGCTAAGCTAACCCAAGGTAGCCATTCCGGGGTGGGGTGGGGGTGGGATGACTAACTCCTCAGAATCACTCTCCTCAGCCACACAGATCTCCAGGAGAGCCAAAAATGGTCGGAGTCCTTGCCTGAAAGGGTGGCCCTCTCTCATACATCTTAACAAAATGGAGTACATAAGCTGCTTCAGTAAAATGCAAATGATACCCATCTTCTGGCTAAGGTGGCCCCTGGTCCTCTTTTATAGAGGGCAGCTGTCTAGTTCAATGGTGTCAGAAGACAGTCCTCTTTTTGAAGGTGACTCCTGATTGGAGTACAGCCTAGAACAGTGATGGCAAACCTATGGCACGGGTGCCAAAGGTGGCACTTGGAGCCCTTTCTGTGGGCACCTGATGTCGCCCCTTAATAGCCACCTGTATAGAGGTTAAATGGCTGTATTTGCACTTTGCAAAAAAAAAAAAGGGTTTGGAATTGCAGTTTGGGCACTTGGTCTCTAAAAGGTTTGCCATCACTGGCCTTAGAACCAGAAGGAAGGATGTCAGGAAGTTGATATTGTCCACCCGCAGTTACCAGCACCTGGACAGCAGCCTCGGCAGCCACACAGCCTGTCCCACTCTGGAGGGATCACTCTGAATTGTTTTTATGTTCCAGCAATCCTTTCTGCTTCTGTATCTGTACATATTAATTAACATATGCATTTGTAGACAAAATGGTTTTTCCTTTTTCTCATTTCTGGGGGAGGGAGATTCATGTCTTCTCTTCTACTTTTATTCTTGTGTGGCCACCCTCTTAAGGCCAGCAACATACTGGCTGCCTACAGCCTAGACCAGGCTGGTTTCGGAACTTGGAAAACGAAGAGGCGTCTAACCCAAGGAAACACTGTTCTGTTTAGGATTACATTTAGAGTGTTTTCTATTGGTTTGGTCTCAAAGGCCAATGTGAATAGCTGGCATACAAAGAGATGGAACATTTCTTGTCTCTATTTCTCATCACTAAAAATAAAAGGGAAAAGAAGGCTTTTAAAATCAGCCAATGCAGTAATAGCTAAGGTTTGCCCAAGTGTCCAATCTTCTTTATTTTATGTACCAGCTCCAGCAGTTTTTCTAGACGCACTCTATTGAATTCAGCTGCCACATCTAATTTGTTGAGTTGCTTAAATATTACTTAATTAACAGATAATGGATGTTCGGTTGTTCAGGTTCCCCCCCCCATAGTTTGGGGGGGGGGAAGACACACTCTTTCCTGGCAAAGAAATCATAAGAATACCAGGAACTTCAGAATTATACTATTTTGGATGTTAAAAGTCATAATAAACAATATCCTTGATACTCCTAAAATGAATGTTCGAGGGAAGGTTACCCATCTAACTATGCTCAAAGGTAGAAAATCTTCTGTACAAGTCAGTGTTTTATTCCAACATTTTAACAATTAAGATCCATTAGAAAATCATGTTACTTTAAACTATTCAACTGTTGTGACACACTTCCTTCCTAAGTATTAACACTAAGGACACACTACATTCTTTCTTCCTCCTAAAACACATATTTCTTTTCAGTGTGTAAGAATCAACACACATGCCCTACACTTTTGGCTCCTCCTGAACCACTGTTCTGTGTGTATCTTCAGGCTGAAATGTAATAAAGAAATGGCAGGAACCCAACAGGCTCTGTTCTTTCAGTTTTTGAAATATTTAAGTTTTTCTGTGCAACACATTGGCTGTTTTCTTGGCATGAAATTTGGGAACTACCACATTAAATAACATTTGTTCTGCATTTATAAATGGCATGCAACTCACAAAGGTTTAAGGCTTTTATTCAAGAAATCTTAGGTGGCCTAAAGCTTATTTTTTTAAAAAAAATCACAGATTTTTCCAGACAGCTAAAAATTGTCCTATAACCACATGTAAAGCCCAAACACACCTTGCCTAAAGTTTAACCACCATTTTTATTATATTTTTATTTTTATATTTTTATATTTTATATTTTATATTTTATATTTTATATTTTATATTTTTATATTTTTATTATATTTTTATTATATTTTTATTTATATTTTATTTATCGTGGCACAGTGGTTAAATGCCTGTACTGCAGGTAAAACTGTGCTCACGACCTGGGTTCAATCCCCGGTAGCAGGCTCAAGGTTCACTCAGCCTTCCATCCTTCCGAGGTCGGTAAAATGAGTACCCAGCTCGCTGGGGGGGGGGCAATGTGTAGCCTGCACACTGTAATCAAAATTGTAAACCGCCCAGAGACTACTTGTAGTGGTATGGGGCGGTATATAAGCAGAACACTTTGCTTTTTATTATAATCACCCTCAGTAGGGTTCAAATAAAGACTTGAAAGCTAACCTTAGGAGCCAAAACTCATCCTGCCCACTTTCAGGACAGACAATAAATGTTCAGTCCTGATGCTAATGTGATGGAAACCACACTGTCTACATGGATTTAAAGGATGTAACAGGATCATCTTCATTATAAGCATAACATTATGAGAGTACATAATTGGCCAAACTTTATTCATTTTATTATCTTTATTTCTACATTAAACATACTTGAAAAGTTAGAAAAATCTAATTTGGGGTCTGAAAACAAAGGTAATAATCCACTTGGATTTTTCTGAAGTAGCCCCATAACATAGGAGTTTGTTAACACTAATAAGCCCATCAATCCTGACAGATGCTACAGTATCTAATTAACAGATAATTGAACACAAGAGCTGAATTGTGTCAAGCTGGATCACTGTGCGAATAACTGGGATAACAACTCTGCTTAGCAAATTGAAAGCAAACATAAACCCATTATGAATTCTGTAGTCGCTGCCTGCAGAAAACTGAAGATACCAACACCCACTGAATTGCAAAGTCACAGAGAGGTAATACAGTGCCTGGACTACCACCTTCAGCTACTCAGTTATTTGATAGCCCTGGGTAACAGCACCAACACACAAGCAAACCATTGCTCCGAGTCAGAAACCATGGAAAACAAACCTGTCCCTCTTCAACATGACATCCTTTTAACTATTTAACATGGCTATCATATCCTCTCTCAGCCTTCTTTTTGTAAGGCTAAACATTCCCAGCTCCCTAAGCTGTTCCTCGTATGACATTTCTTCCAGACCTTTAACTATCCTGGTCCCCCTCTTCTGGACCTTTTCAAGGTTGTCAAGGTTGCCTTTTTAAACTGAGGTGCACAGAACTGGGCACAGTACAGTAGGACCCCAGTATCCGCTGGGGATTGGTTCCAGTTCCTGTGGATAATGAAAACCGTGGATAAGAGAGAAAGCCTGCCCCTTCACCCCTAAACTGCTGTTTCCTGATAGTAGCTTGCTTTATGACTGCTGTTTTGAGAGAGTAGCTTACTTTATGGCCACTGTTTGTGACAGTAGCTTGGTTTACAGATGCTATTTGTGACAATAGCTTGCTTTACAGCTGCTGTTTGTGACAACAGCTTGCTTTACAGCTTGCTTTGTGGCTGTTGAATTATTTAATTTTTCCCTCTGCCAACAGTGGATAATGAATCAGTTGATATGGGGGTCCTACTGTATTCCAGGTAGAGTCTGACCAGAACAGAATAGAGTCGTACTATTACTTCCCTTGACCTAGACACTATGCTTCTGTTGATGCAACCAAGAATCACATTGGCTTTCACACTGCTGACTCATGTTCAATTTGTGGTCCACCCAGACTCCCAGATCCCTTTCACAGGTACTATTGTCCAGCCAGGTGTCTCCCATCCTATATCTGTGCAATTCATTTTTTTACCTAGATGTAGCACCCTACATTTCTTCTCTCTGTTAAAACCCATTCCGTTAGCTTTGGCTCCGCACTCTAAGTCTGTCAAGGTTATTTAGCAACCCCTCCCAATTTGGTATCATCTACAAATTTAATCAGCATACTCTTGATTCCTTCATCCAAGTCATGAATAAAGATATCGAATAGCACCGGACCAAGAACAGAACTCTGGGGCACCCCACTGATCACATCTTTCCAAGACTAACTTTAAAACCTTGACCATGGATTGTAAAACAACAGGGAGCCACTGCAAACGAGTCAGAAACTTGTCAGTAACTCATGATCAAACTTATTCATAATACCCTGGCTGCTACTGTCTGGCTGCTGCATTCTGGACTTAATATTTGAGTTCATATGATTCACACACAATGTGATCAAGTCACATGCACCATGAGATCGCCAAAAGAAGCCTTTCATCAGTTATAGTTCCCTGCTGCTGACCACATACCTGCTATGCATGCAGAACTGCACGACAGGATTTCAACTTAATGTCTCCAGATCACCACCCGGCCTAGTTTTATAATAGCTCTTATTGGAGCCTGAAGACATAGGAAAGATGCTAATGGAGCTGCTTCTCTTATGTTTCCCCTTTGTTTTTCGCTCATAAATACATCTCTCCATGAAGGAGTGACTCAAGTAGTTTAAAACATTATGAATATTTCAGTGAGACAGCATAATTCCATCTTTCTTGAAAAGGATAGTTGCTTGGTAAATCCATACTAAAATTGCTTATACCTGTGGGATTAACTCATCTGGTTGTGAATAAACTGTTGTTGTAGATACTGTTCTTTTGGGTAGAGAGCTGTGCAACTTCAGGCACTCTTGATTGAGGCCTGTTTTAATTTCGTTTCAGGGCTGGTTTCTTTACAAAAATTGAGGACCTGTTATTTCTCCTGGATCTTTCAGTGGCTTCAAAACATTCTGCCATGGTATTTCTCTAGACAGGTTGAGTTGAGAGCCCAGGGAGCTTTGTGGTGCAGTGGTTAAATGCCTGTACTGCAGCTAAAACTGTGCTCACAAGCTGGGGTTCAGTCCCAGGTAGCTGACTCATGGTTGACTCGGCCTTCCATCCTTCAGTGGTCGGTAAAATGAGTACTCAGATTTTTTGGGGAGGGGGGCAATATGTAGGCTGCATAATTAAACTGTAAACTGGCCAGAGAGGACTTGAAGCACTATGGGGTGCTTTATCCTGGCTCAACTCCTAACTGACCTTGAGAAAGGAGTTTGTAGGGAATGCTCAGTCCTGCGGCACATGTGATATGACAAGGGTAAGCAACCTGGTGATGATTCAAAGTTAAACTTCCAGAACCCCTGCTCATCTGCCATGCTGTATATGCTGTTGGTTAGTTGGTTGGTTGGTTGGTTAATTCAACTTTTATATTGCTCTATTATTGTGAACACTGTCAGAGCAGTTCACAACACATCAATTATAGCTGTAGTTCAAGATGTCTGAATGGCAGACACATGGTTGTCGACAACTGAACTTTGAGTTCTCATGGGAGTACCCTTTGATTCCTTTTTCTCTTTAAGATTTAAATGAAACCTCTGGAAATGGATCTGAAGTAGAGTATCACCAGTATGCTGATCGTGCCCTCTATTTCTCTTGACCACCCAATTTTCCTCAGGCAGTGTAAATGCTAAACTGAGGCTTGGAATCAGGAATGAACTAGGTGAGCATTGAGTTATTATTTATTTATTACTGAAATTTGTATACTGCATCCCACTAGTGTTAAAGCACTACTCTGGGCGGTTTACAATAATCGTCAAATACACCAAAATAAAAATAAAACTATTTAAAGCCAAAAAACAACAAACCAATATATCCAGAAGGTACTATAAAACAAAATTCCCAGGGAACGATGCAACTTCGGGCAGCTTTGGAAGTGAAGTGTGATGGCCACTTCCTCCTCCTCCTTGGTTGCTTTGATCTCTTTTGCAGAGATGGAAGCAACCAAGAAGGAGGAGGTGGCGGCAGCAATGGCAGCGAACGCTGCACTGCACTCCGCATGACAGTTGACTTTAACAGGTCGGACCTGTCAAAGTCAACTCTCATGCGGAGCAGACAGCAGCGTTTGTAAGTTAAATTATTCAGTTGTCAAAGCAACCATAAGTCGAGGTACTGTAATAGGGTAAACGTAAGAGAACCCAGGTTTAGGCTGCATATCTGAAAAAACGTCTTAACTGTTACAGCAGTACAGCAGTGGGACTGCCTACCGCAAGAGGTGGTGAGCGCTCCAACACTGGAAACATTTAAAAGAAAATTAGAGAACCCTCTTTCAGATATACCCGATGGTCTTAGAGGCTCCTTCGATCTCTATGGTTCTATGATTCGATTAAAAAAGTGGTCAGCTAGGGTCATTCTCGAAGGCCTCCCTGAAAAGCCCAGAGACCTTTGGGTACTGGGCAGCATATACATTGTATAAATAAATAAAATTGTATAAATGTATTAAAAATTAAAAACATGTCTTTGGTTGCCTCCTGAATGTCCACAGGGAGGGGTTGTCAATTGCTTTTTAAAAATAAGGTTTACAAAGAATGTTTCTGTATTGACATACTTCTCCCATCCCATTTTATTTCTAAATCATCCTGAAAAGCAATGTAAATGAGAAGTACAGAAGGAACTCTCTATAGCAAGCAAGACAAAGCCACGTGTATATCTAACTTGATGGTATTGTAATGTGCGTAGTAGAGTTGTTTAGCTTGCTTTACCTTCTTGGTCAAGTAAAATCTCATCACAGGAATCACAATTCAGGTTATTCTGGAAACTGTTACCCTGGAAAAAGTGGTCTTTTAAAAGGTATTTTGGTTGTCAAGTCAAATGGGATTTATTGGAGTTTTATGAAGAGAGACTATGTAGCCAACCATTTAACAATACATCAGCGACACTTGGCATTCTAATTCTAATTTGTTCTAGGATGAGAGAGGTCACCTCTCTCAGAGTAGACTGTGAACATCACAAGACAAGGGTGCCTATTTCCTTCCTTCCTTCCACTTCTATACTGACCAGTCAGTCTTAGCTCTCTCTTGGTGTTCACAAAATACAATAGAAATACAATGTACAATCAACCCTGTTACTAGCTAGGTAAAACACAAACCTTCTTTTAAACAGAAAAGCACAATTTAAAACCCATTTGAGTATCTCAGGTCAATATTCACGACTAATAGACATCCAGTTAATATAATTCTATCTTGATTAGCTTCCTAAAACATGGCAAACGTCTGTAGAAATCTTATTCCAGAGGAAAGGGGTCACAATCAAGAAGGCCAGGTTCCTAGGTTCCTAGTGTTGGCTTTTTCAGCTCCTTGGGCATTACAGTTCTTAACTTCAAGGAATTTGAAGAGCAGGCGGGATGGGTAGCTATTTTTTGGGAGAGGCATTTCACCAAATATTGAGGTTCTAAATCATTAAGGGTTTTATATATTATGATCAGCACCTTAAATTAAGTACAGAAATAGGGAGCCAATGAAGGCATGCCAAGATTATAATGTGTTAATATCTGATGGTACAGGTAATCAGTCTGACAGGTGCATTTTGCACTTACCAAAATTTCTGTACTGATTTCAAGGGGAGCCTTATGTATAGAGTGTAAGTGTAGTCTATTTTAGAGCTCACCAATGCATGAATCACTATTGTTAGGCACTTCTTAACCAAGTAGGTGCACAGCTGGGCCACCAACTAAAGTTGATAAAAATAGTCTTAGCTCACAGCAGATACAGTGGTACCTCTACTTATGAGTGACCTGACTTAAGAGCAAAAAAAGTTGGCATTTTAACTGCTGCCTTACAAATTTTATATGCGGTGTGCTCTACTTACATTTTTTTAAATGTTTTATTGTTTTTTTTAGATAGGTCTGCTCTACTTAAGAGTTGTTCGACTTAAGAGCATGCGTTCAGAATGGATTAAACTCATACGTAGAAGTGCCACTGTATTTGTATCTTCACAGAGAAATGGTACAAGACTACCAGTAATGATTTATGACCCATTTGACATTCAATTTGTTGGTAGCCTGGATATGTAAACAGCAATAATCATTACCAGTTATTCTTTAATCTTAGAGTATCTATATTCTAATACCTACATTTGAGTGGATTTATTTCCTGGAAGCTTACACTGAAATACAACAGCCTTTCAAGTTGTTTGTGTGTGGGTGGGGGTTTGGCTTTTGTTTTGTTTTTGTGTTTCTTGTTGAAATGCTTTCACAGCCGAACATAGCTTCAACTTCAAAAACTCAGCAAACAGCTCCACACAAAGTACATTACAGGAACTCACTCCCCATGTAATCATAGCTCTGTCTTTGCAGGGAACAGATTTTTTAGTGAAGGTGTCAAAACATCTCTAATATTCTTTCTCTTCCAAACAAAATGTGCCTTACAAAGAACAGACAGCATTTCCCACATTTGAGGTGTTATTCTCTTGAGATGTTCTTATAGAACATGCCATTATGAGTCAGTTGCATTTCTGGAGATATCCCTGTATTTGGGACACTGGCTATCAAACTAGGCAAGCACATTAGGGGAGAATGTTGTTTCTGAGTGCACATTATTTGGAACAGGAAAAAAAAACCCTTTTCTCCCCCCCCCCCAGTGAATTTTTGGAAATGTTAACTCTTCTCTTTGCAGGGACACTCCAAATTGCATCCCTTACAGGACACATTTTGCTCCGAACGTTGCTGCTGCTGCTGCTGCTTCTACTATACCCCTGGCAGCTCCAAATGATCCAACACATTTATGCTATTTATCCTGGCTCAGTATAAAATCTGTGTGCTGCCAAAGCTTTGCAGATTAATTTCAAAGCACTCAATAGTTGTGATCCAATATGCCTGAAAGATTTCTCCTTCTTTGGTGTCCATATGTTCTCCATTACCATTGAGACAGCACTTTAAATATATATCTACTACCTACTCTTCATGGCAACAGTTCAGTCCATCTCATAGTTTAAAATGGAGATGTCTTCATTTCCTTTTAAATTAATGTGTGTGTAGCCAAAGACTGTCTACCTGGGCAAGAGCCAGAATCAATCCCAGTCTTTACAAAGCAAACAGAAGCTATGACCTTACAGAACATCCCTAGTTCTGGAATGAAACTGTATGGCTCCATGGATTAAACAGGCCCAGATGGCATCCACCCAAGGGTTATTAAGGAACTGAGAAATGAAATTGCGTATCTCTTAATGGTAACTTTATTTATTTATTTATTTATTTATTTATTTATTTATTTATTTAGTTAGTTAGTTAGTTAGTTAGTTAGTTAGTTAGTTAGTTATATAGGTTGTATGCTAACCACTACTCAGCTCACAATCAAATTAAATAATTAAAACATCAAAATTACAATAAAATTAAAACAATAAAAACATTTAAGTACAATAAATACAATACATTAAAACACAACACTAAAATTGCCATCAGGACCCACAATCATCAATTTAAAAAACTTCTCGAACAGGAAGGTTTTTACCTAGCACCAAAATGTCATCAACATCAGCGCCAGGTGGGTCTCACTCGGGAGGGCATTCCATAGTGCCGGAGGACTGGAGGATAGCGGATGTCACACCAATTTTTTAAAAAGGAAGGAGGGGGACCCAGGAAACTACAGGCTGGTTAGCCTTATGTCTGTCCCAGGGAAGATGGTGAAAAGCCTCATCCAAGAGAAAATCTTAAAACACATAGAAGAACAAACCTTGCTGAGGGAAAATCAGCATGGCTTCTGTAACGGTAAGTCTTGCCTGACAAACCTTTTAGAATTCTTTGAAAAAGTCAACAGGCATGTGGATTTGGTTAACCAGTAGATATTGTCTATCTGGATTTTCAGAAGACGTTTGACACAGTCCTTCACCAAAGGCTGCTGAGAAAATTGCACAGTCAGGGGATAAGAGGGCAGGTCCTTCTTATGGATTGAGTACTGGTTGAGATCCAGGAAACAAAGGATCAATGGGCAATTTTCACAATGAAGAGAGGTGAAAAGCCGTGTGCCCCAGGGATCGGTCCTGGGACCGGTGCTTTTCAATCTGTTCATAAATGACCTGGAGATAGGGAAAAGCAGTGAGGTGGCCAAGTTTGCGGATGACACATTTTTTTTCTGTGTGGTAGAAACAAGAGAAGGAAAGATGATGCATCAGAAGCTACTTCACTGGAGTATCGCCTTGCGCAAGGTAAACCAAGGTAAGTCAATGGGTAATTTGGTTTCGGAGGGTGGGTCCTGGTTCGAAATGGCAGCTGTGCTGCTGTGATTTATTTCAGAAGCAGAACAATTCTGAAATGAATGGCCCATCTCTATTTCCCACTCATTTACTTTAGTACAGTTGTTCCCAATCTTGGGTAATTGAGGTGTTCAGCCAGTACAGCTGTCAGGCTTCTGGGAACTGCAGTCCAATAAAATGGGGTGACTCAAGGTTGGAAACCATTCATGTTCTGAGGGTGGTGGACATAAGAACATAAGAAGAGCCATGCCGGATCAGGCCAAAGGCCCATCTAGTCCAGCTTCCTGTATCTCACAGTGGCCCCACTAAATGCGTCTGGGAGTGCACGGGACTAGATATATGTCTCCTGATACCACTCCCCTGCAACTGGCCCTTGAAGTCCCCTGGTTTTAAGCCTGAAGATTACACATCTCCATCATGGTTTGTAATCTGTGATGGACTTTTCCTCCAGGAATCTGTCCAATCTCCTTTTGAAGGCATCCAGTCCAGATGCCATCACCACATTCTGTGGCAAGGAGTTCCACAGACTAACAACATGCTGGGTAAAAAAAATATTTTGTCTGTTTCAACATCTTTTTCAACATCAGCTGCTGTTAGAAACAACAGTTTTAAAAATCTGGAAGGAACTCTAGAAAAGATCTTCTACTGGATCTTTGCAGGCTAGGTGCTGCGTTCTTTAAGTGGAATAGTACTAAACTGAAAGCATCCAAAGAAGCACTTGCCCCATGAAATTTTCCACCTTCACAAAGTGAAACAAACATGACCCCCACCTCCTGGAAGTAGTTTTATGAAACATGGAAGAATGGGGATTTTCTCTCACTTTGTTGCAGTTGGCACTTGTTCAGTCCTTCCTTCCCCTCTTTGGATGGTGGGAATAATAAGAGTATCATAAAAGTACCTAAAGTGTAACAAATGCTCCATCTGAATGAAGCCACTGATGTCCAAAATACCTGACTATAAGATGGAAGACTCGCACTAGCTGTATTCAGACTGATGAAGCTGTTTGGATGAGCAGCGAAACGTTCCTATCTCTCAAAAAGAAGTCCAATAGCCATGACTCAACTTCCGGATAAACTCACCCGGATGGCTGAGAATCTTCACAGACATACCTGAATAAGCCAAAGGTTCTTGGAACGTCCCCCATCCTCATCCCAATAAACACCCTCCCATAAGAACAATCTGCAGTCAAGGTTCAGGCCAAGTATGACCTCCTTTGATTGAACCGAATGCAAAATGATCTCCGCACGAGATAATCGTTGATGGAAAGATGATCCCAGTAAGTCCTTTGTGAAGGACTGGTAAAACACATGATGAATATGTTTGAAGGATATCTTTGTTGACATGTTAAAGAAAATTTGTGCTGAATGGATTCTTTAACTTTTTAAACTATGCATCCCTCATTTGCTGATACCCAAATTCAACAGGGAGTCAAATTAGAATGTTTCCAACAATCCAGTTCTTTCCTATAGTGTCACCACTAATAGAAATATGAACACACTTCTTGTGAGCCAGATAATACCACCAGACATTAGCAGCACACTTAATGTTAGGTCTCATGATGCAGACCATTTGTAACTTCTGATACTTTAAAAAAGTACATATCTCAGAGTTTTACTACTGTCCCCTCTTATAAGAAAAAAAGGCACACAATTTACTACTATCCTTCAATATACAATTTTGAGTGTAGACCGTGAGATAAGATATTAAAAATGCAGTAAAACGCCAAGCGATCAATCAAGCAGAATAAAAGCAGCCATAAAACAAGCTAGATGCTATAAAGGAAAACACGTCAGATATTAACAGCTTTGGAAATGAAAAGGGTCTCCCCCCCACCCAGAACAAAGATAAATCCAAGTAGTACCATGAGATCTTCAGCCTCGTCCCCAGTGTAAGACTTTCAAGAACAAAATGACACAATTGACACCATTTTTTCCTAGTCACACACACACACACCCTCCACACACACACCTTATACTGGAGAGAGAAGGAACATTTGGATAAGGACCTCTGAATAGTATTATTTCCATGCACAGGTAAGTTGCCAATCAGAGCAAACACTCTTTTAGCAGCAATTCAAAATAGGGTGTTTTTTTTTATTTGTATGGGATGTCACTACTTCAAAGTCACTGAATAGACTAAAGAATTAATTGAAAGACAGATGCAGACATGCAGATAAGCTTTTGGGGTGGAGGACAAAGCCAAAAACTTTCTCAAGGTATGCTGTCCATTATAAAACAAGCTAATGAAGTTCTACGGCTGACATCTGGAAAGCAGCAAATGACATAATATTTTCATATGAGAAAAGAGCCACAAAACTGCTCTCTGTGGAATTGCCAGGCACCTGATAGTTTAAATCGTTCTGTTCACATTCTCAGTAAAAGCTCATGGTCATTCATCTCACACATGTGGCCCTGAACATTTGAATTATGAAAGACAGTACATGGATCAATTAGAATATGATCCAGGGGTGATGAGAATCATCAGTTCTCAGCACGTTGTCAAAGTTAGGTTCATTACTGTGTAAAACGAAACTCCATCTAAGTTCACCCACCCCTGGGTCCGACTCCCTTCCTATCCTTTCTTTTCAGTTCAACCTGCATCTGTTACTGGTGTATGTCAAGTTTGGATGTCTTTGTGGTAGTTGTTAATGTAGCATGCCTTGTGGAAATACAGGGCAGTGATAATTGATGATGCTTAAATATATCTATTCAAAAGATAAATATACAGTGGTACTTTGTATAAAGGAATTAATTCGTTCCAAATGAAATTATGTTAAGCAAATTTTCCTTTATGCAAATTCCCATAGGAATGCATTGAAAATGGAGTACTGTAATCCCATTTTATGTTGTATGGATTTTCCCCATAGGCGATTCTGTTAAACAAATTTCCCCTATCTCTGGAATTTTTTTTATGTTGTACAGATTTTATGGTATACAAGCTGTTTGTTATACAAGGGTCCACTGTATTTTTATCTGGATAGATATAATTAAATATAAATAAATATATTTTTGGATAAATATATTTTTTGAGATACAACACATTTTGAAATACCTTACTATTCCTATGAAGTTCTAATTTGAACAATGTTTAGTATGTCACAAATCTTTACAATCAAGGCTAGCTTTTGAGGTCTACTTGAACTCCTCATTAGGTAAGACAGAGCAGTGATGCAAACGAACAAACAAATGAGTGAGATATGATGCACATTGTTCTTAAGTCAAGAGCATTAGAAAGACAAGATCCCATCTTTACATCATCTTTACCTAGTAGCGCTTAAACACTTGCTTTATTTGTGACTTTTTAGTATTTCAGTAATGGAATCCTATAAACCAAATTGTCTTTTCACAAAGGCTAACAATTTAATTTAAAACAAACAAACAACTACTCATGGTTAGAAGAAAATTCTATTTTTCATATTCCCTGTTTTGAGAACATGCCAAAACAACTACAAAAAAGCCTTCAAAATAAAGTGATCGGGTCTTTAATTGCAAGAGCCATGATATAAAGTTTATCTCTTCCATTAAAACTGCTCCAGTACAACAATCAATTTACTAAAGCTGCAGTTGATAAATTTCACAATTAAATCAACTGAAGTTTCAGGGTCTGATTTTTTTAAAGTATTCAGATCAGTTGGCAGCTATAGGACTTAATCAGCAGCACGTTTGCTCATATGTTGGACCAATGGCTCTGTGCCAAGCCATTAAAAACACACTCAAATACTAGTGTCTTCCCTCCCCCACCCCTCATATGACATCTGGCAACAGTCATGTTCGTAATTGTCACAGTTCTTAGGGCCTCTAGAGACAGCAATGTCAAAGTAATAAAGCAAAATTTCTTTGTGGCTTAATTTGTGTCAATTGATTTCCTATTTTAATTAATAATTCTAATTATGATGCAGCAAATTTACCCAACAGACACAACTGCTTTAATCAGAGCTCATCGATTGTGAGCACGGAATGATCTTCGTGTTTCTGACACCATCGATTTTCTGTTTGGAGGAGAACAAAACAATAACGGGACTGACACCATTGGCAGTCGTTTGCGCCAACGAACCCCCGATGTTATGGACTGATGCATCCAACCTTAACAAACAGAAGCCAAAGCATTGTCTGTAGCTTTGCTGCTTCCCATATTGAATCCTGAAGATGGGTTATGATTAAAATTAGTGAGATTTAATAACAAATCTGTCTGCGGAATGAGCAATGTGTATGTGCTCTCAGATTCATTCTCCCATTTTATTTCTCCCCCTTTCCAATACTTTCCATGCAATAAGGTTAGGAGTACAGCAAGAATGAAACAAAGGTCGGGCCAGCAGGAATAGAAAGACGGGGGGTTAACTGAGTCTAAGTGGTCCATTTCCACTAATGGCCGCACCTATCATCTCTTGTCAAACTGGTAAATTTTCCTTTTGAAAGAGTTATGCTTTCAAACAGTGCCATGGCAAGGATTGACCCCGTCAAGCCACTTATTTTAGTTTCTACTTATACATGTGAAACTTGAAAAATTAGAATATTGTGCAAATGTTCATTTATTTCAGTAAGTCAACTCAAAAGGTGAAACTAATATATGAGATAGATTCATTACATACTAAGCGAAATATGCAAGCCTTACTTTGATATAATTGTGATGATTATGGTGTACAGCTTATGAAAACCCCAAATTCACAATCTTAGAAAATATTACATAACATCAATAATACAAGGATTGGAAATACTGTAGAACAATATCGGACCTCTGAAATGTATAAGCATGCATATGTACTCAGCATCCCCATATAGCTCATCTGTGGAAGGAAGCATGAAGTGCTCCAAAATCTCCTGGTAGATGGCTGCATTGACCCTGGACTTAATGAAGCACAGTGGACCAACACCAGCAGATGACATGGCTCCCAAAATCAACGCAGACTGTGGAAACTTCACACCTGACTTCAAGCATCGTGTATTGTGTGCATCTCCAATCTTCCTCCAGACTCTGGGTTCTTGGTTCCCAAATGAGATGCAAAAGTTGCTCTCATCAGAAAAGAGGACTTTGGACCACTGAGCAACAGACCAGGTCGTTTTTTTCCTGTAGCCCAGGTAAGGCACTTCTGACATTGTTTGTTGTTCAGGAGTGGCTTAACAAGAAGAATAAGACATTTGAAGCCCATGTCCAGGATCTGTCTGTGAATGATGGCTCTTGATGCGCTACTGTGAATAGGGAACCTTTTCACGTTATTCTAATTTTCTGTGACTGTGAATTTGTGGTTTTCATATACTGTGCACCATAATAATCACAATTATACCAAAGTAAGGATTGACATATTTCGATTTGCATGTAATGAGTCTATCTCATATATTAGTTTCACCTTTTGAGCTGACTTACTGAAATAAATGAACATTTGCACAATATTCTCATTTTTCGAGTTTCACCTGTATACCTCCTCCAGATGCTAGAGTACTCCCTAGGTAGTTCACAACATCATTATTCCAGGAACGCTTGGAGAGCATTTTTTTAAACAAAGGATGAAAAGAAAGTCCAAAGAAAACGATACACAGTAACAGAATAAATATTCTAAGTGAACAAAGTAAACTGTAATTTGAGGCGAACCATATCTGTTTAGGTAAATTGACCTAATAGTTTGAGCTGTTTACAATACTGATATAAACAACATAGTGAAAAATAATTGAGGTAAACCAAGTAATAATTATCATACATCATTATGTAATACTGTATTGCCAAATACTATTTACATTTTAATAGCATGTAATGCACTATAGTTAGCAAAACAATAATTCTTCTTGGACTCTGTGCCTACACAAGTAATATTCAAAATTTAAAATAAGCATTTGAATACATTTGGCTGGATCGCTCACTGAGTTGAAGCACCAAGAATTGTAAGTTTATTCCTTAGTGTACATCCTTGGGGAACATGGTTGTAAAGCATCCCCAGAAGAAGGGAGTGGTCAGCCACTTCTGATCGCTTTAAACCTAGAAAACTCTGAGAAACATTGGTATAAGGCATAAGTGACTTGATGGCATACAAGTATTAGTTATCAATTATATCTGAATACATGGCTGCTGTTGGTGTGTGTATTAACATTTGTGAGAGTTTACCAATAAAATTGACAATAAATACTCGTGTGTCATCGAGTCAATTCTGCCTTATGGCAATATTCCCCAGGGTTTTCTAGATTTCAAGTGATCACACATGCCTTAATGGGGAAGAAACATTGCCTTAATGACTTCAGTGTGTTTTAAACAAGCAATATGCCACTTTAATTTCTTTAGCTCTGATTCCAGCCCACCTTTCCACTTCAAAAAGAGCCCAGAGGAATGAAATCAGTTAGTCTATGATTCTTGGATATGAGTGAAAGAAGCTTCACACTGAACTTGTGTTCCATCATCCATGTGCTTTTAAAGTGGTGGTATTATCTGTCCAAAGAGAAGGCGAAAGGATGAGACTTCATTTAACTGAAGGATTCAGGTTACTACCACTGTTTGGAAGGAAGGTTCACAGCCAGCCCTGGTTGAATTGGCAAGAGGGCAGGTACGAAGTTCCAAGGTTGGTAGCGGATCAACCAAATCCTTTGTTTTAGTACTTGTGCACTAATTCTTTCTGTTTCCCTCTTTCCCCCTCAGTCTCCCCTTACATATGTGTGTCACACTCCTAACCAGGGTTAATTCTGAAAAATTAACTACCTCCTCATATACAGGGATGGTGTGAATTAACCGCAGATTGGAGAAAAAGAAGCAGGAGTCGTCCATTTATTAGCATGCATCTGAGGAGTGTCCATGCTGATTGATACACAAGTACCTTGTGCCCTGCCACCATCAGCCCCACCAAACTATGCTCTCTTGGTCTCTTTCTCCTTGATTTCCATCTAACTGCAAAGGGCAAGAGTGCAAAAAAAAACAGTTTTTGTTCATTATTATCTAGAATGAATAGCCATATAAATTCTTAATTGCTATACCTAATGGGGGGAAGCAGAGATATTTTGCTCATTTAGCTAGGGGAAAAGGTGGGCTGGGGGGAAAGCCCAGGGGTTTAATTTCATCATTTGTCTCCTCCCCAGATAAAGGATGATTTGCAGTCAGTACAGAAAACAAACAAAAGCAAAAACACGTCTGCCTTCCCCAGTTAATGCACTTTCCCAAAAAACTGATCAGCCAATAAGGCTTGAATAAACTATTCTGGGAATATAAGATCACCCAGATGGACTGTAACCAACAGCAATGTCTGTTTTTGCCAATTCTTTATCTCAGAGCAAGGGGATTTTTTCAGAAATGGTTCCATTCCCCATGCATAGCAATGCTGGAATAGTTCATATAAGACAGCCTCTCTACAGGCAACTTTCTACACGAAGGGAGCTCCCTCTAACATGAAAGAGCACAATATAAAATGCCACACATTTTTAAAAAAGAAGAATGTCAGTTATAGACTTGTTTTTACATCAGGTTACTTCAATAAATAACTTATTGTACGCCAGCGGAGAGAATGATTTCATAACTATCTTCTGGTAGGCATTCGGAGTTCCAGGGCTGATGTTCAGCAAAGTCAGTCAGCAGAAAACAATACTTTTTAATATGGCGATTGATCTTGCCATAAATACAACAAAATTAAATTTTACCTCCTCCAGCTACTCCCAGAAGGCAAAGCATATGGAGAAATAACAAATTATATACAGTATACAAATTGGGTATTTCAATGATTGGAGAATTTCAATTAATTACTTATTAAAAGCTAGATTTCTTTGCCTACCTAGCAAATGGGCAGGCAATCCCATCATCAGGAAGGTGGAATTGTGGACATTCCAAAGAAGCTCCATGTATTTGAAGTGCTGAAAATGGCAAGCCTGGAAGAACTTATAGTCATACGTTGCTTATACAATGTAAAAGGAACATGTGAACATGGAGTTCCCTACGTCAGTGGTGGCAAACCTTGGGCACTCCAGATGTTTTGGACCACAACTCCCACAGTCCTTTGTCACTGGCAGCACAGGTTTGGAATTCTGGGAGTTGTGGTCCAAAACATCTGGAGTGCCCAAGGTTCGTCACCACTGCCCTAGATATTATGTCCATTTAAACACTGCAAGACAGGATAAAGCCAGGCGTGATTCCCAGATGAAGGTTCTTTTCCTGCTGCTCACTGCAATCTAGAATATTTCCTTCTGCAATTCTGTCATCAACTTATTGCCCCCACCTCTAAAATATAGTTATCAAGAATGAAAGGGCCCAACGGGAATTACAGCCAGTTGAAGTCATTCTGTGACAAGACATACTAACAAGCTTTCGGCTGGCTGGCTGCCATGGTAGGCAGATGATGTCAACGGACAATCCCAAGATCAAAATTTCAGAAGTCCCAGCTATTGTATGGTAATGGTATTCAGACTATAAATTCATTTATGGTTGATTTTCTATAATAACCTTTCTAGAACCTCAGGCTGGGCCTTACATGTACCTGAGTAAAAGGAATGAAGTACAACTGTCCACAATGAAGCCAAAAGTGGGGGTGGAGAATGAAATAGAACACACTGGGGGGAAAAGGGGCCTTTTATTGCTGGTTTATTAGCAGCAAGTTCTTGGATGCAATGTACTTCAAGTGTGCTTCTGCATCCTGTACTACTATAATCACCTGGATAAAGACTTTAAAATAACATTTATGAGGACAGTAAACAATTACACACTCACTCACTCACAGCCTCTGGAATGTTAAGCTGAGACGGTCTTTCTGAATGCACACCAGAATAAATCAGTCTGATAAACAAGAACATGATGACTGGAGAAGAGGAGCCACTCAGGTGAGGGACAATTCTTTATTGATGGCTTAAGACATTTATTTTCCCATAAACATAGCAACAGCTCTTTCTCTCATCTCTCCACTAGAGGCAAATAAAGCATGACAAAGCCTAATGCAGGGATGTCCAAACTTTTTGCAAGGAGGGACAGATTTGGTGAGGTGAAAATGTGTGGGGGCCGACCATTCAGCCACATTTGGCCCCTGGCGGGACTTTGGACAAGTCTCTATAACATGCAAGGAGGTGGGGAGGATGCTGCAGCAACAGAGCTGGGGTATGGGTAGGCTGGGCAGGTGGCTGGGGGGATGGACAGAGGCAGGGAGGGCTGGCAAACCATAAAATTGCAAGCTAATGCCTCCACCCGGTATGGGGAGGGGCCAACTGGCAGGGATGCGTGACATGCTGAGCCGGTGGGGAGAAGGAGTCGCGAGCCGCTCAGAATTTGAAAATGGGCCACATTTGCCCCCGGGCCTGACTTTGGACATGCCTGGCCTAATGGGTCTGGCAAAAATCATACCCAGCTCAGTGCTAATATAGCTGGTATATGGACAGGAGGGGGCAAAGAAGGGGGAAAGGTTCAACGATAATGAAACAGCCGCTGACATGCCATCAACTGTCCAGGCAATAAGCAGAGTTGGCACAAGATCAAGAAACCAACCTTAGAAGTTTGGGGAACACCAACCACCTCACTTGTGGCAGGGAGTCAGAACGGAGGTTCCATAAATGGAATTACATTTCCTAAAAAATGTGGCCATCATCTGTGCTAGACTTTGAGAGTTTTATCTGGTGCCTCAATTTTACAGAATCACAAAAGTACCTAAAACCAATCTTTTGAAGGGATGTGTGCAGACTAGCCTCTTTGCATGCCCTATGTGCCCATGACTTTTAGTTGATGGGGTTGATCCTTTCCCCAGCTTCACCCAGGCAAATGTTTACCAAAATTTTACACTTGTAAAGAACTGTTCTTCTCAAAAACTTCAGGAAAGGGGGGCCATTAGAACAGGGTGATTTGCAGTTCTCTCTGACAGGCCTCTCATGTACCCGTTAATAGAACAGTGCATTCCAATTAAGCTGGCTACGGTTGTAGCAGATGGCTTTTAACAATGTGAAAAGTCCATAAACCAAGGCCATTTATAGCTACTTCCCTGCTAAAAATTCACGTTCTTTTACAAGCAGACTAATGCTCTCCTTCCTCTACCCCCCCCACTTTGTACTTCATTCTTTTAAAAAGTGAATTTAATATTTGCAGGGAAGCATAAGCTCGACAGCACTAGAAACTTGGAAGTCTTTAATAATTCTTGTAAATGGTTCTGGCAGTAAGAAATGGAAATCCTTCATATAGTTGCATGGTGAAACTAAAGCATCCATGAGGGAGATAAAAGAATCCTGCTTCTCTACGTTCCTGAAGGGGTTCAAACCCACCTCGTTTTTATTTACAATATTTTATTTTTGCAATCAGTTCCTGTCCACAAGCCTCAATAGTAAGAGGCTTCTCAGATGATGCAGTCTTTGTCCAACGCTGTACTGTCTGCAGAAGTGGAAATCTGCAGACAAATTATATAATTATGACAACTGAAATCAACCTCATAAGACTCATCAGGTTGGCTCAGGAGGTACATGGCTGTCCCTTTCAGAGTGACGTACAGCTCACCTCAGTCCAAGGCACCTGCTCAGGTTTAATCTCTGCATTTTTACTTACAACAGATCTCAAAAAGAAAGCCTGGGAATTCAGCTTGACATCATGGATGTTAAGTTCAGTCCAACATCATGGTGAGCCACGGGGTTGTAGAGTTCACAGGGTCAAAAGCTATGACTTTCTGAGCTGCAGAGCTTTCTGACCTGTAACGTCACCTACCACCCTCCCTCAGGCCTCTGAATGGAGTTGTAATCTTCACAGTAACTACCATAGGAATAGATTTTCCCAAGAACAGTAGTTTTTATTCATACTTTTCCTGTTGTAATACAATGTATTCATGGTTGGTGAGATCTTGAACTAGCAATTCAAAGCCAAGACTTATTATTGCTGCATGAGAGTGCATCAATGATGTTATGCAAGCAGAGCAAATCCACATTCTATAAGGCAATTCTAAAAATGAGAGTAGTCCAAACAAAATATTATTACTTTTAAACTGGGCTTCAGATCAGCACCCAATTTGGCACATCTGTAGCAGAAAGGCTGTTCTTGCTCTGTGCCATACAAAGAGAATTTGGGGCAAAGGGTTTTTGAATTATGATTTTTTTAAAAAAGCATGACTGGTTTATTTCCCTTTCAAAATTAGATGACCACAAACATCCCCAGATGATACAATGTATCTAATGCAAATTGAAAAGATCACTTTTGCTTATCTTGAAGGTGAATGATTGCCCCATCCACTTTAATTTAGAAGAATCAGGCTAAAGGTGCTGAAATATTGGTCCTCAAAAAGTCTTTCAAAGGGGAGACTTACTGATTTCCTATCACACTGAACATACCTGGAACAGGCTCATCAGCAAGAACTTTGCAAAATAGACACATTAATGCAGCTTCATTGGAGGGGAAGGGAAATATCTGGATAGCTTAAGCAAAGCAATTGATATCAGCCTTGGGTCCTGATATATTTTGCGGCTAAGACTCATAGAAGCCTTCACCACTAGATGTCCTGATAAGGATTTCTGGAAGCTGATCAGGATTTCTGAAAGTTGGCTTAGGTAATTCAAGTTCCCAGAAACAGTCAGACAAGCTTCCTCTGAAGAGTAAATAAAATAAACACAAACACAAAACCAGACTTACTTTAAAGGAAGCAACAGATTGATAGTCCTGTAGAAAGGGGGGCATTTTGCCTTGTACCCCCAGAGAATTAACTTACAACTTTGTAAGGCATAGGATTTCTGCACTGCAAAATCAGAGAGTTTGTGCTTGTTCCAGCCCTGAGTTTGGGTCCTTTTCCAAGGAGAATGGTGGGGTAAAAATATAAATAAATAAATAAATAAATAAATAAATAAATAATATCCTGATACATGTTTCCAATGAGGAAATCATCTCTATTTTGGGGG
The DNA here is from genome assembly GCA_037367245.1 of Phrynocephalus guinanensis. Taxonomy (NCBI): domain Eukaryota; kingdom Metazoa; phylum Chordata; class Lepidosauria; order Squamata; family Agamidae; genus Phrynocephalus; species Phrynocephalus guinanensis. The sequence continues at coordinate 16,205,736 of CM074749.1, read as the reverse complement.
GCAATTGAACTTTGACCTTGGCAATCACAACCCAGTTAAATTTTATCACCAACACCTCCACCACCACCATCTTAGAAATAGAAACCTGAAAGGGACCCTATGGAAAGGGACCCTATTGCATTCAGCCTCTGTCAAGGAATCAGAGTGTGCAACTGAAGTCCTAACCTCCGGTTCTGCAGAAAGAAGTATGAATCACTGGGCTATCCAGCAGACGGAAAACTGTTGCCTGCAAAGTCGGCAGCTTGGCAGTTCGTATCCCAGGTGCCACGCAGCGGAGAGAGCTCCCACTGATAACCCAAGCTCCTGCCAACCTAGCAGTCCGAAAGCATGTAAATGCAAGTAGATGAATAGGTCCCGCCATAAAAAGCAGGGGGAAACAGTGTTTCCTTTCAGCCATGCCGGCCACATGGCCATGGATTCTTCAGCTAGAATATGGAGATGAGCTCCGCCCCTAGAGTCGGACACGACTAGCATGCAGGGTCCAGGAGCCTTTGGGGGGCAGGCCCAGATGATAGGGCCAGGCTCCCCACAGGGCGGGGCAGTGATTGATAGGGAAAAGGTCAGCAAATAGTGATCTGACCATGACATGGGCCGGGAGCACAAATTCCCAACCCCCAGATCATAGCCCACAGATGTGGAGTCCCACCAAGGTCCAGGGTATGTCCGACCCTTTGAGTGGGACCGATAACGAATTGGGAAAGGTTCATGGAGGCCATGGACTCCATGAACTCCAGAGCCACTCCTGACAGTCCATGCCCGGTATGCACAGTGAAGTCCCCAAACACCCAAAGGCGGGGAACCTCAACAACGCCGCTGAGATTAACTCAGAGAGCTCTGGAAGGGAGAGTGCAGGGTCATGGGGAGCTCAGTCCAGCAGCACAATCCCAAACCTGTCCCGCTGATCCACTACAAGATGTAGACATTCCAACCTTGGGCACACCAAAACAGCGGATTTGCTGACACAAAGTGATTGCCTATAGACAAAGCCCCCCCAACCCTCCAACCTGCCCAGATGCTAAACCCATGGGGGCACAGCTGGGAGAGGGAAGCTCCCCCCTCTGTGCCCACCCATGTTTCTGAAAGGAAAGCCAGGTGAGCCCGCTCATCCATGATCAAGTTGTGGATGACTGGGATCTTATTATGGACCAACCTGGCATTAACCAGCAAACAGGACAGGTAAGAGCCAGGGACGAAAGGTTACCTGGTATATGGCAGTGGGCTGCGGGGTCAGAATGGGGGACAGGCACAAGTTCTCTGTCCTGAGTTCTCCTTACCCGCTGGTTCAAAGTGTACCTCCCACAGCCAGATAGCACTGAGATGGAAGACCCCACCGGCACCAGTGATCACAAGGGAACAACACAATAGGAGGATGAGTACATTGGGTCAGCAAAAGATACAACACAGTCAGAAATAATCCCTCCCCACCCCCCAAGCTAACCCAAGCAAAATATAATCCAGAACAGAAACAGAAAAGGAAGGAGGGGATCAACAAACCAGTAATACAAATATTACATACATACATGTGTGTATGTGTTGTGTCATTACAGTCGTGACTGACTTACAAATAAATAAATAAATAAATAAATAAATAAATAAATAAATAAATAAATAAATACAAAAAAGAGCAACTAAACAATAATGAATGCTAAAGTAATAAAATGATAGAAATAATATAATATAAAATGATATAATATAACAAGCCATTCCCACAGCCAGAGAGCCTTCTCCCCATGCCTAAAGTCCAGCCCAGACTTGGCAGCCAGATGGCATCTAGGCAGTGTCTCAAGTCAAGCAAAGATGGCACATATTTACCCCCGTGGCCACTCCAAGCCTTGCTAAATAGCTCCAGGCCACTAATAGGGCATGCAGTAACATGGTCTCCAGGCATCCAAGACAGGCCAGTCTGGAAGATGAAAAGATGGACGGCTCCCCCAGGCACATTCCACCTTGGCAGCTCCTCCATGACACGACATGGGGTTGAACCCACCAAGAACACCAACAGCAGAGCTGCGGCCACCATCACTTTGCCATCAACCCCTGTTGCCCTCGCTGCCGAGACTACCAGGATGCTGCCGCCAAGATTGTCCCCAGCACCACAGCTCACCAACACACCAAGGGCCAGACCACTCTGCCACCAAACACCACCACCACCAGAATACCAACAAGGCTGTGAAGATGAGCCGGGTCCACATCCATTAAACCACCACCCAGGTAGAAACCGGCAGCAGAGAAAGCAGTGATCTGAGCGGTCTGCCATAGGCGGGTGTGTGTGTGTGTGTGTGTGTGTGTGTGTGCCAGGCAAGTGGATAGAAAAGACAGAGGAGGGTTTGGAATGTAGCCCCTATTCCCCACAAGGCAGAGGCAAAAAGGACCAGCACAAGAAACTAAAAATAGAAAGGAAAAAATAAAGGAAAAAATAAAGAATAAGAAACAAACAAAACAAAACATACGGCAGAGGCAAACTCCCTCTGCTGGTCACCATCTTACCGGAAACAACAGTCTTGCAAACTAACAGATGTAGTTCCTTTTGTGAGACAATCTGTCTCATGTTAGGACTACCTATCTTCCTACTACCCCCTCCCTAGCTATGTTGTTTTCTAGTCAATTCAGTATTCTCATTATATGTACCTGGCAGTGTAATCTTTGCTTACTCATATTTCCTTTAGTGAGAGTTCAAACTTGACTTGATTATCACTTCTCTCTCATGTCTGATTGGAAAACAATATACAACATGTTTGTATAGCTTTTGGTCTGGTATGGACTTTCTTCCTCAGGCTGCCGATTCCAAGGAATGGGTTTGGACACTGGAACATAACTTTGTAATCTCATTCTGCCAAGTGAGCACGGTAGCATAAGTTTACCTGAAAGGTTAAAGAGTGTGTATGTTTCCCAACTGTATTCACTTACACTTTTGCTTCACCATTATGTTAAGTCCAAAAAAACCAACAGGGCCTTCAAAACAGTGTGAAAAAGAGAAACCTCCGCCATTTCATGTTTCATATACTGCGGTCCCAGTATATCACAGAACCACAGTATATGAAACAAAGGGCTCCTGGGGCAAACTGCATGGGCCCGTTTGAGGCCTCCTGCACTTACCCCAGGTCTGGCGCTGCCCCGAAAGGGCCTCTGATGGGCTTCCCAGGATTGTCGGCGGCCCCAGAAGTGGTTTCCAGAGAACCGGAAGTGACTTCTGGATCACCGGAAACCACTTCTGGGATCTCTGACAGACCTGGGAAGCCCGGGGCATTCGGCGTCAGTGCCCCAAGCGTCCCAGGTAAGTGTAGAAGGGGTTGGGTCCCCCCCCGTGATAGAGATTACTCAGCTACATCCCACTAATCAGTCCCGACCTGACCCAGCATCTGCATATAGCTGATTTTTCATTTTTAAAAAAGGCAGGAAATTCATGGGTTTGGTCCCATGTATCCACAATTCAAAACCCCAGGAAACAGCTTGATGTTGCTGCACAGTACTGCACCTGTGTGGCTAGCAGGGAAAGGAGTAAGGTTCTAACACAGTTTCCCCAGTTGCTTTTGTGTTAGTGATCTCTGTATTGAATCATGAATATGAATACAGAAGCACAGCATCCCATATTAATAAAATGGAAGTCTTTTGAACCATTGGATTCTTGGCATGTACCAATCCAATTCAACTGTTTGTTTGTTTATACAGTGGTACCCTGATTTAAGAGCACCTCGACTTAAAAGCAATTTGACTTAAGAGTGGAAAACTATTGGCATTTTAATTGCCCCCTTGCAAATTTTAGATATGGTCTGCTCAATTTACAAATATTTTTTTATTTTTAATTTATTTTTTCAATTTTTAGATAGGTACCCCGACTTCAGAGTAGCTCGACTTAAGAGCATGAATTCGGAATGGATTAAATTAGTAAATTGAGGTACCACTGTACTACCCTCTGTCTGCAAGGCCACTTGCAAAAGCCAGGGACTCAGTTCATGCAGTGGCAGAGTCTTCTCCAGATTTTAGGCCAGATCTTGGGTTCAGCGCCTTGGGTGGTTCTTTTAAAGCTCAGGCTACATTCTCAGATTGCTTCACCTCCTGCTTATGATGCAAACCATCAGCTTCTGTTTTTCTGAATGCAAAACATTAGTTCAGCATTTGCTTCTCTACGGTACTTACAGGAACAGTGTGGATGCCTCAGTTTAAATGCTGTAACAAAATAAATAAGGAATACTGTACCTTCAGCTTGAACCGACTAGGTACATTACAGTCTCAGGGGTTCTCTCCATTGAAAAGGAACCACCCAGAGTCACTAGGTCGGAAAGAATCAGACCCCTGCCTCTGTATTTTTGCGACAGAGAGACCCATCCCTTTGAATAGACATGCTGCGCTCACAGTGATGGCAGCAGCGTGCATTCCTTTTACAACTTAAGTCTGAGCCCTTTTGGCATTCAAATTTAAAATAGCAAAGAGTGAATCAGCTCTAAGCTGAGCTCTTGGAGCACAAAACGGATGTCACCTTGCATACACAAGATCAGGAAAAGGAGAATCACTGGCTTCCCTCCTTATCCTCCTCTTTACTCTGTAAAGCTGCTGGCAACAACCCAAGACTGCAGTGCAGAACAAGTGATTCCAGTCAGATCCTGTTATGTTGGCAATGCCCACCAGCCTTTATTCATAAATTTGTCTCAACAAATAATAAAGACCGAGAAATTCCTCTCTAGATGCCAGAAAATCTGAGGCACACATATTGCTCACTTTTCCCTAATGAAGGAGTTATTGGGAGTGCCGGTAATAAAGTGCCAACTGCACCCTCTATAACACCTTCCACGTTTTCAAACGAGGGCTCTTAAATGGCATTTTCTTATCCAAATTTAAATCCTCAGTGTCTGTAAATGGAGAATATGGCAGTCTGACTCCGGCAGAGTTCTTTAGCCGGCCAAGGCAGTTGGCAAAGTGGCTCATGCAATCCAACCTCATAGGAGGGGATGCCAAGATGCCTCTTGTTCCAAACCTTATGAATAGGGTTAATTATTGAAGTCATGCATAATTTGGGGCAGTATCAAACGTCTTTGTGAACATGCAATGATTTGATGGAGGCCAGAATATTAAACGAAGAACCGGTGTGAATAGTGAGCTTGTTCTAGCTCCTTGTAAGGGAACCCAGGCTGAGCCCTTTGCCCATTTTCTTTCAATATGATTTACTTTACTGACATGTCTGTGGTTATTGATTGCTGTTGTCCTTGACTTTCAAAGGCTAGCTCCCTGCTCTCTCTCTCTCTCTCTCTCTCTCTCTCTCTCTCTCTCTCTCTCTCTCTCTCTCTCTCTCTCTCCCCCTCTCTCTCTCTCTGGCATTACACTGCACAACCACCTGTCTATACCAGGTGCTGCTCAGGACTTCCTTCTGGATGCCATACCCACCTTCCTTCTGCTTTCTTCAGCTCCTTGATGGGAAGGCACAAGTCCACTCTGAGTACCAACCACCTATGGCTGTGATGGGTCTGGTGCAGGTGGACCACGTTTTTTTTTACTTAAATGGATCAATTAATGGATCATCTTCTGAGCCTGCAATGGCTGCATGTTCATCCCACGCTGCTCCTGTGTTTGGCAGTGTAAGGCCTCCTCAAGAATCCCTTCCAAATGTTCTATTTACAGCAGAAACGTTCATGTCCTTTGCCTAGAAATGCAGACTTAACTGTCTGAGCCAGATGTAGTTGAAGGAGGTGTGGCCTTACTAGTGATGGGAAACACTGCGACATACAGGCAAAACTGCACAGTAGAAACCCACCATTAAAACTATGTGGAATGCTGGGAGTTTAGTCATGGCTACTGGACTTCTTTTTTGAGAGATAGAAACGTTTCGCTGTCCATCCAAACAGCTTCATCGGTCTGACCGATGAAGCTGTTTGGATGGACAGTGAAACGTTTCTATCTCTCAAAAAAGAAGTCCAGTAGCCATGACTAAACTCCCAGTTAAACGAACCTGGAGGACTGAGAATCTTCACAGACGTATGTGGAATGCTAGTCAGCACTTCCCTGCAAAAGAGAATGACTGGGTAAAGCTACTAGGAGTACACTTAGCTGTCAACACTAGTAGCAAAGAGCCACAATCTACTCAGCCTTTAAAGCGCTATCTCTGCCATAGGGGAAGGGTGGAACCTGGTTTTAATGGCTGGGTGCTGGACAGCTAGCAGGTTACACAACCACCATGGCAAGGCAATGTCAACCTACCTCACTTCCATCCTCTGTAACACAAATATGCCACTGAAATGTCAAGCTCCCACTCCAGCAAAAAGAGGACACACTACAAATCCACCGGAAGAATAGTGGTCAGGAGGGAAATTTGATTTTAAATAAACAAGGAGAAGCTTACATCCATTATCACATTTGAACCAGTAGCAATGGCAACCATTATCCTGCTGGAAAGATGGAAATGCATTACCCTATGAGGAAACAAGATCAAGCCACAGGAGGCTCCAGAAGTAGAAACGAGAAGCCTAAAGGGTAAAATAGGCGGGCATCAATAGAGGGAGCCGTCAATGGTGGTTCTATCACCAGTGGCATCAGAAAACACACACACACACACACACACACACACACACACACACACACACACACAAAGTAAAGTGCAGTGTTGTAGGAGGGAAAACCTAATTGGAGCATAACTGGGATACCCTGCTATAGTTTTCCTTACTATGTTTATATTAGTATGAACAATTACTGTTCATTCTTGAGTACTTGAACACAACACATTGTAATAATCTCAAAAAAGGCATACTGGAACTGGAAAAGGTGCAGAAGAGAGTGACTAAAATGATTACTAAGCTGGGGCACCTCCCTTATTGAGACGTACAAAATAATTCAGGGCATAAGTGAAGTAGATAGAGGGACACTCTTCTCCCTCTCGTAAAATACCAAAACTAGGGGACTTCCACTCAAATTGAGGGGTGCGAGAGTGAGAACAGACAAAATATTTTTTTTACCCACCCTGTTTTTAGTCTGTGGAACTCCCTGCCACAGTGTGTGGTGATGGCATCTGGCCTGGATGCCTTCAAAAGGGGATTGGACAGATGCCTGGAGGAAAGGTCCATCACAAGTTACAAACCATGATGGAGATGTGTAATCTCCAGTCTTAAACACAGGGTACTTCACAGGCCAGACACAGTGCAATGGTATTAGGAGACAGATATCTAGTCTCATGCACTCCCAGACACATTTGGTGGGGCCACTGTGAGATACAGGAAGCTGGACTAGATGGGCCTTTGGCTGATCCAGCATGGCCCTTCTTATGCTCTTATGTTGTGTCTATGGAGAGTTAAGAGGTTTAGATATCTGCCTGTGGAGCTAGAGGTTGGCACGTTCAATTCCTCACTGTGCCTTGTGCAAGTACAGCCAGCCTATGTGGCCTCAGGCAAGCTTCACAGACTCAAGGACTTCAGTTTAGAAAGGAAAGAAGAAGGGGACAGTAAACCACTTCTGAGTATTCTCCACCTGCAAAATCCTGGAACTGACTTGCTGGCATGCAATTATTATCACTTTGGAATGCTGAAACCCAGGTGATATTCCCTATTCACAAACGACATCTTCCACCATGATGGAATTCCAGCTGGACCCCCTGAGTGTTTAAAAACAGCTTCATCATTACTAGTTGTATTGCTGAAATATATATGTTTATACAACTTGGGCTCTCATTAACATTTCACTACGTTCTATTCATATTCCAAAAGGATTGACAAGAGAACGGCATCAAACTTGAAATAACCCTGTCAAAACGTCTCTGGAATTGCCATTAATTACATTTTAAAATAATTTTTGAAAGTGCCAGGACAATGACTTGTTATATCAGTCAAGTAACTTTGTTGCCATTTGCTGTTACTTTAGACCCCTGCTGCCAGGAAAAAAATAACTAGTTACAAGTAACTTTTAAAACTCGGTGAAGATTTGTGGGTAGGCTAAGACCCCCTAGGGACTGAAGTTTATGGAGACTTTGCTCCCCTCCTGGAAATATGTGGGTAATTATGTGGCACCATGCCAAAGCAGTTTTGTCTCAAACAAACGGTGACAACTTCCTGAAACAGATTCAGTTCTGCTCTTTATATGGAGACAAATAATGACACACATTACAGAGAGAAATACAGGACATGAATGCATATACGCACATGGGCACGCACAGGCACACACCACTGTACACATGGCATTGGTTGCTGAGGAACATGCACGAGAAAAGAAAAGCATGCACCGTGGATAGTTGGACGACTCCTACACACACCCCACCGCACTCTTGCCAAGAACGAAACAGAAAGAAACAACAAATGCCACCACTGGACATTGCTTGGGGACCCACTCACTGTTGGAGGTGTGGTTCCTGCTACTGTCCGCTGGTGTGGTCAAGTGCACGACCGGCCCTTCAGAGATGGCCTTTCCTGACGTCGAATGGGAAATGGCAAGGAAGGGGGGGGAGGGAAAGAAAGAGGGAGAGCCGGGGAAGAGTGGGGTGGGGGGGGGGGAATAACAAAAGATGGCAAAACAAGGAGGGAAAGGGAGCATCTTTAACTGAACACTAACAGCATCACATGAACACACAATTAAGAAAGCACAGGGCTCCGTCCAAACCTTTACACTGTACTTGTTTGACAGAAAGTCTCCATATTTTTGTCAACTCTGCGTCAAAACGGCAAACATGTCCAACCATCAGTCCATACTCTTCCCATGAAAGCTCCCCCCCCCCATTTTTAGAAACTTCGGATAGCTCTAGAATTTAACAAGTAAACAACTCACCTGGGAACATATAAGAGAAATGCTTGCCGAGTGTGACATCTTTGTACTGTATTTATTTCAGTTTTGTGCACCTCATCCTTGCAGTGGCCAGGCTAAAAGAGGCTTGTTAATACCACTCCTGCCCACACTCAAACCCAGCCCTGCCATTCGCTGCCCTGCTGTGATATCACAGAATCTGGGTAAAGAGAGAAAGGAGCAAGAGGTGGCCCTCCGAGAAAGGTGGAGGCTCGAGCTCAGACTGCTGACAAACAGTGCAGCCTCTGCGGGCTGCTTTATATGTGAACGTTCCTCTAACTGTCAAGAATGTGCCTCCTTGTGAAGGGAAGAGCCGGCACTTCTACCTGCGCCATGTACTTGGAGAAATGTAGAAAATGCAGCAAACCTAAAACGGAGCCTTCTCTTCTGAACTTCCATCGCTTGCCACCTCTGTCACTTTCAGCAGCAGTGGTCACAAGTGGCTCAACACCAGGGAAAGCTGTGCTCTGCTTTCGAGGTATTGTTCTTAATAGCAACTATCAAGGCCCTTGGCAATTTGGGACACCGCATTCGGTGCAGATTCTTTTCCCATCTCACAACCAGCAGCTGGAACAGCTTTCTGTCATCTGAGCATGAGATAGGAAGGCCATGACCAACAACCATGACACAAATCCATGTTCTCTTTGCAAATATCTCCATACGGAAGTGTCTTGATTTCAAGACAGAGGCAGTAATCTGAGCTTAACTATGTTAACACAGCAGAGCTCTCTTTATGCATAACCAGCACAGACCGCGGAGGGTGTCTGTTCTTCGCGATGCTTTCTAAACTGCCTTTTTAAAATGCAAGGGCACCCCTCGACTCATGGGAAATAGTGACATTCCAATGCCCTATATCACACGACGTGCCTGCAGGCCAGGCAAAGCTGGCTTTTCTGTCTTCCTTGACTAGCAGTGATTAAACTTTAGGTCGAGCACATTATTTGTTATGCCCTTTGGATTTCCAAACCCTGTCTTGCATTTGATTCATAGCAGCTAAACCAAGGCAGGCCATTCAAAACAAAAGATCAAAGGAGTTTCAACTGACATCTTTCCACCTTGCTGCTTAGGTTGTTTATTTAAGCAACTATAACTATAACTATTTTAAGACTTCCCTGTCTATGCTTACAACTGTACACAAACTCACAAAAGAACAACTGTATGTTCTTTTTCAGAGGCAGATTACATATACTGTACAACATGGTAGGTTATATGCTATACTAATTTAAAATGGGCCTCAGTGACAATTGTTGATTACATTTACTACATTTCCATCCAACTGGAAAATGCCTTTGGGAAAGTTTACAATAATAACACCCCAAACAGTCAATAAAATAAAACTCATAACAGTCAGATAGCTGAGTTCAGGACTGAAATGTTAAAATAACATTGCAAATATTAAAAAGTGAACTGTACATGTTATAATTTATCATAAACATTTAGAAAAAGAAAAAAAATATTGTTCCATAAGCCACATCGCTTCAAGTGTTCCTACTATCAGTGACAGAATCAGAAGACAGACACCAGAAACATACATTACAGGAAGTCTGTGACTAGAAGAGGAAAATTCTTAAGTAAAAAAAGTGTCTTAAGGTCAACACAGCAATTTGGGGGGTACTGTATGACGATTAGCTTGCTCTGTTTGATTATTAGTTTTCAGCACTTAAATCATGGGATTCCTTTGATGTTCTCAAAAGACTCCCTTAACTCAAGTTTCTCCAACATTAACGGGCTTCCAGCTGTAACAATGGGCTATTTCACATAGAGCCGTGGTTCACCAAAGCTGCAAAAAGGAGGAAAATGAAACGGAAGTCTTCAGGAGGATTGTACTTTAGCTTCAGTGGAGTGGGAAACACAAGGGAAACCATGGATAGATATAGAGTAATATTAAGACAAAGGGGAAACTTATAGGAGGAGATGGAAGCCAGAGTGAGCAGATCGTATTCACCTGCGTCAAGGTGGTCTTGAAAGACCTTCAGCTCCACCCCTTGCCACCTTGCTCTCCCTAATTCTGGACAGAACCCTGATGGTAGTTGCTGTGCATGAATGAACCACCATTTATTTATTATTTATTTTATACACCATATATGCTGCCCACTACCGAAAGGTCTCTGGGCGGCTTAGAGTTAAAATGAGCAATTAAGCATTTAGAGAGGTCCTGACCCAATGGCACTGCCAAATAGCTGCTTCCATGTCTGCAATATAGCTGTTGATGGGGTGAACAGCAACTTGGTACTGTCCTTTGTTTGACAGTCTCAATGGGTCCTCAATGGGTCCTCTAGAGAACGTACAAGCTTGCTCACATTTTGTGACATTTAAGATGGTCCTTAAAATCTCTTGCCCTCCTGTGATTTGGGATGCTCAAAGTATTGCCAGAGACAGTTGCATTGATTCATCAGCCTCAGTTTATGTATTCAAGGATTCCCCTGATGTTTTTCTCACTAATTTAGGCTGGCAAATAGCATTACCTGTCCCACAGGAAGCCACGGCGCACATAAAATGCCTGCAACAAAGGACAGGAAGAATTTAATGTTGCCTTGCTTTCTTTGCTAATAATTTTGTAAAATTTATAGATTTCTTCTCATGTGGAGTGAAAAGATCCTGAAAGTGTTCTTTTTGTTTAATCAGAAGAAACGACAAACATGTCTGTCTATCCAGGTCTATCTATCCAGGTCTAGGTTTTTCACTGATTCTTTCCTAAAATTCTGGACTCAGGCATGTGTGAATCTAAGTCATGAATTAGGGTTATCATCTTCTTTAAAAAAGACTCCTCATCCATGTTTATAACAAGCAGGTACACATTGGAAACAGCTGTTACCCACTGAATTTGACCAGTGTAGGTGGCTATAGAATTTTGGTTCGGTTCATTCTTGAACCCTTCGCCAGAACGTTTCTGATTATACATTTGAGACCGAAAGCACTTGAGCTTTAAATAATCTGGATGCAGGAAAAGCAAAATGGATAGATGTTCCAATCTTTAGCTATATCAAGTAGGCAATATCAATGAACTTATTTGTTAATCTGTCATAAAAATAAATACATTTGTTATTTGTGATTTATCAGCCATGACAAATCACAAATCAAAATGAAATGCCATTTCTCTGATTCATGTGTGTGTGTGTGTGTGTGTGTGTGTGTGTGTGTGTGTGTGTGTGTGTGTGTGTGTGTTGTATCATTACAGTCGTGACCGACTCTTCGTGACCCCATATCCATGGAGTTGTCTTGGCAGGAATACTGGAGTGGCTTGCCAGTTCCTACTCCAGGCGCCTACAGCACCTGGTATTCCCTGGTGGTCTCCCATCCAAGTACTAACCAGGGCTGGCCCTGATTAGCTTCTGAAATCAGGCAAGATCGGATGTGCTGAGGGCATCTCGGCAGCTTTCCAACATTTCTTCCCATCCTGCATTTGCAGTCCAAATGCAAGGAAAGGAATGATGCAGCCCCACAGAAGGGAAGGCTTGTAAAGCACCCACTGGGGGACGCCAAAGGGTCTTCTGTCTGGAGGGAGAATATAAAAAAAATGGAACTTTTTGGCAGTCGAACTGGCCACTTGTAATCTGCATAACAGGATCTTCACTCCACCGCCATGCCACACTCTCATCGGTGACTCTCACTTTCAATGGAAAGATGTACCAGCATTGCTCTCTTATACCTCAGGATGGGCAGCTCCAGTACATCTTGTAAAATGTCCCCCTCCAAATTAAAGAATCTAGAATAATGCCACCACTGTGATTCTGTATTTGCAGTTGCTAATAAGGTTTAGAAATCCTTCTCAACCCCATAGGTGCAACAACACACAATCTATTCAGAACACTCTTCACCCTGTGCAGTACAGCTAACAGTCATACATTTATCTATCCGTGGCTTTAAATATATTTTTTATTTATTTATTTTGATTTTGTTGTTACTGCTGCACTATAATTACTGTGAACCGCCCAGAGTTCCATTGGAAGATGGGTGGCATAGAAAGAAGAAGAAGAAGAAGAAGAAGAAGAAGAAGAAGAAGAAGAAGAAGAAGAAGAAGAAGAAGAAGAAGAAGAAGAAGAAGAAGAAGAAGAAGAAGAAGAAGAAGACAGCTGTTCAGGGTGACAGCTTAAAACTATATTTTATACTGAGTAATTTGCACTAAGCAATTGTGTTATGCTCAAATGTGTAGCCACTGCAGCCTACCAACAACAGTAGAGAGGCTGAGGGGAGTAAAGAAACAAGAACAGAGAATGCCATTTCAGTCCACCTCTGAATTAAAGCCAGGACATTGTTAGAACTTAAAAGCTTCCTTAGGCAGGAAAAGATGAGATGGAAAGATATTGCTGACAGGAGCACAGACAGGAATGCGAAGGGCACCCATATTTCATGTAAAAAAAAAGCCTTTTTATTCCCATTGAGGAGGACAGCGAGATAAAATGATGCTACCCAAATCCCACAATAAATAGGAAACTCGCGATAAAATAAAGCAGCATTTATTCTATTGTCGCTGCCTATCTCTCAAGGCTGTGTCCTTCCTTAATGGGGCTCTCTTTGGCTGAGTGCTCTGGTGCCCTGGGGCAGAAAACACTCTGACCAGGCCTTCAGAGAAAGGGGCTTCAATGACCTCACTGATATAGGCTAGATGTGGGAAAGAAAAAGAGGTATTATTGGATACATGCATTTAGATAAATCTACAGAAAAGCCATTGCAACAACTTGCGGTGACTATAAATGCCAAGCAAAAGTGTATGTATATTTTGCAGTGCTCCAGAAATTCCTTCTGGGACAGATTTCCTTCCAGCATCTTTTGACTCTGAGATCATGGTCACAAGAACATCTGCCTCTATTCTATTATCATTATTTATCCCAATCTTATTTTGCCATCCTTGAAGACCCTTAATAAGTTAATTCTGTAAGAACAAGAAGAGAACTTTGGAAACACAGTTTGGGGTATAAATAAGAAAAAAACCCAAACATACACACAGAGGGAGAGAGAGAAAGAGAGATTGGGAGAGGCAGTTACTTCACGCCTTCCTCGTTCTGAGTTGATGTTCGTTTCATGATCACGTTGCTCGCGGTCATGTGATCTTGTCCCGGTACTGTCCCTGTTCCCCTGTATCCATGGGCGTGATTGATGGTACCATGACGACTGTTAGTGAATGTCCTTTTTCGTGACAACATCTGCACTTCTCAGCCTTCGTTCTCGGGGTATTTCCTTGGTCTGACCTTCCGTTTTGGATCTTTCGAATCTCCTCTACTTTGCCTTCAATGTGCTACGGAGCTAAGTTGGAGGCATTTGTCTTTTAATCTCACTGCACTGCGTTGCTGACTCCATAGGGAATTTACTGGCAAATGTCACTAGAGGGAGAATGGCATGTTGCGTGACGAGCCTTACCTCACGGGCACTTGTCTCGGAATGAGAACTGAGACAAGCAGATACACGAGCCCAGGGAGGGGAATCACTCATCCCGTTTTAATCTCAGTTCAGGGGGCATGGTTGGGACGAACTCCCATCGTCACGCAACGGATGTGCCGTAAGATTTCCTTGTACCGGTCCCAAGCGGGACCGCGAACAGCAATGAGAGGGACATGAAGTAACCGTCAGAGAGAAAGAGAGAGAAAGAGACAGAGACAGAGAGATCACCAACACGATTAATAACAAACACAACATAAGTAAAATCTCTACCTGCTAATTCCAAACTAAGCCTAATTTAGATCAATGCTGAACATATTTTGCTAATGGATTTAATGAATTTAATGAATAACATCCTTGCCTTAAAAAAGGCATGCGAAGAAGCTTTAGAAGAAGTGAATGAAATATTGCTTCATTTTCATGGGGCGTTTTACCCATCTTATATTCAAAGAAGAAGGAAAATTAACAACAAGGGAAATTATTGTGACAATAACAAAATGAGCACCAATCCAAGGCAATCAAACAAGAAGAAAAAACCACAAGAACTCCAAACAAAGATGGACTATGGATAAATGCAAGCTTTTATTATTTTACTTTGTAAAAAGATGTGTCTCAGGAAGGTGAGAATGGAGGGTGGGAAGGAAACCTCACCTGCTGCAAAAGACTTGCAGAATCAAGTATTGGATGGAACCATTACTTCAAAAAAATAGTCCCACATTAACAGGAGAAAAAAGGGTGGCAGAGCAGACACCCCCAAAGGCTCTTGCGTGTGGCTCAAAATCCCCAGTGGGAAAGCAACATGTGTCTGGTTTCTCATTCAATCCATGGACATCTGGAAATGGCAGATTGCTCCTAATCAGTTCCAAAATCTTGTGCTGAGAGCAGGACAACAGATGAGCCACCATGTGAACTGGATCTCTCAAAGGGAATAATTTCAGGCAAAACCCACAACCTCAAAGAGAAGGCAAGTACAGAGAAGATCAGCTGCACTGAGGATTCGCCTTTAGCTGTGTGCAAGCAGGCCCTGTTGAAAGGCGTATTAATAGAAAGTTGGGTGGCTCATGATATAAATGAACACAGGGAAGTTAGGTTGCAGAAGGTGATACATACTGTAGCCTGCATACTGTAATTAAACTATAAACTGCCCAGAGACTACTTGAAGTAATATGGGGTGGTATATAAGCAGAACACTTTGCTTTTAGATGAGATGATGCAAAAGATGAACACATTAGGTTAATTCTTAAGAGCAAGCCTCCTAGCTTTTTGCCAGCATTTCCACAGCCTATTTGCATTCAGCACTGGAGGTATTCCATAAATCTGCATGCTGGAAGAATGTGTGGAGTTTACAAAAAGTGAAAGGGAAGCAAAATTATATCTATAAACATATTGACTGCCTGAATCATTAGGATGCACAACAGGAGATCCTTTGATGAAGGTAGTCCAGGCTCGTGTCTTTGTTGTGAAAAATCATCACCACCATCTGCACCCAGACAACCTGCATCCTGCAGCTATAAAGTACACCCATGTAGCAAGCTTGTATAATTCATTCCAGCTTTCATTTGCCACTTTCCTTAATTAGCTTTCTATTGTGTGAGTATCATGGGTGGTCCTCTGCCCTATCATGAGAGTGACATAAGGGAATCCATCCCTTGACCTTGGCAGCAGCCTTGTATCCAATCAGTCCAGAGATTGTGACATCTCAAGAAAGAGATATGTACAGAAGGACAGGAACAAGTGTGAACGCAAGTCGATGCAGAAGCACAATTGCGCATCAGTCCAAAGAGGGATACTTTGGGCAGACATGAACCTAAGTGTCTGCAGTACAATACCATGTCCCATTCCAAAGGCCGCATATCTCCTGTTGTTGCAAACAGCAATGGAAGGTCTGCAGATCCTTACTGTAGTAATTAAGCATCCAAGAACATTTGGTTTACTCAAGCTAAGAAAAATAATAGAGAACATATACAGTTACATTTAAGACTAGGAGATCCAAGTTTAAGTCCACACTGAGTCATGAAGCTCATCAGGTAAACTGTTTGTCAGTCACCATTTTTCAGCCTGATCTACCTCAGACAAAAAGGAGATAAATACTACACGGATGTCCCTGAAAGAAATATAGACCAAAAACCCCACTGATTTATTTCTGTAAAAATATATGGCTTTAAATGGGAAAATGGCTAAATGGATGGGTAGATAAAAAAGGGACCACTGAACCAGTTCAGGAGGACTTTTCTTTTAAACCCTTAATTTCTATAGCCATAAAGCAGGGGTGTCCAAACTTTTTGCAAGGAGGGCCAGATTTGGTGAGCTGAAAATGTGTGGGGGCTGATCATTCAGCCACATTTGGCCTCCAGGCCAGACTTTGGACAAATCTCTATAATAGGCATGTTGAAACTTTGGCCCTCCAGATGTTTTGGACCACAATTCCCACAGTCCTTTGTCATTGGCAGTCTAAGGTTAGAATTCTGGGAGTTGTGGTCCAAAACATTAGGAGGGCTGAAGTTTGGACATGCCTGCTCTATAACATGCAAGGAGGCAGGGAGAATGCTGCAGCAATAGTAGGCTAGGAAGGTGGCGGGGGGGGGGGGATGGACAGATGCAGGGAGGGCAGGAAAACCATAAAACTGCAAGCTGGTGTCTCCATCCGGTATGGGGAGAGGCCAGCTAGCGGGCATGAGTGACAGGCTGAGCTGGTGGGCAGAAGAGGCCACAGGCTGCTCGAAATTTCCAAATGGGCCACATTTGGCCCCCGGGCCTGACTTTGGACATTCCTGCCATAAAGGAAAATAAATGGCAGAGAACTGAAATGAAGTGCCCATTCTCTCACTATATTTGGCACAAAAAAGTATACAGAAAGAAAATTAGGATCTGGGAGTTTCTTTTCTGCAAGAGATTTTCCTCTCTCCCAGAGTCTCTCTAGCCAAATGACTCCAATCCAGGGATGGCCAGGCTGTAGTTCGGATCATAACCATAACTCAACAGACCAAACAAGACACTTCGTCAAACAGCAGCTTTCTCCACGCGTGCATTACATTGTAACACAGAAGCCTTTTCAAAAAGAAAGAAAGAAAGAAAGAAAGAAAGAAAGAAAGAAAGAAAGAAAGAAAGAAAGAAAGAAAGAAAGAAAGAAAGAAAGAAAGAAAGAAAGAAAGAAAGAAAGAAAGAAAGAAAGAAAGAAAGAAAGAAAGAAAGAAAGAAAGAAGAATGAAAAGGAAATTGTGAAACCTAATAACACAGCAAGGCATTTATTACATGATACGGCTTTTTAAAAGCTACCTGCTGTGGCCCTAAAATTGTCTTGATGTTGAGCCAATTTCTTACGGCACATTTGCAATTGTTCCTCATAGATGTCTTTTTACTGGCAAAGACACCCATATTTTAAAATGCCGAAGTGAGGAGAATGACATCACCTCCAGGTCTGTCAGTAGTACCTTACATTTCATCACACCTAGTACTGAAAGGAGACTGGTGACAGGCACCCACTCAGATGCCAGTTTTAAAGCCTCCCGGGAAAAGGACGAAGAAAGCACCTGCAAGGGGCAGATTTGATCCACCAGGTCATATCAAACCACACTATTCAGAAGGCTTTCCACTGTGGCACAATAAAGGCAAATTAAATTCCACTGGCACCAAGAGACCGTCCAGAGATTCAAGGAAGTCTCCTGGAGGGCTGCAAAATCTGCTATTAAAAATGGCCAAGTCAGAGTCTTTCGCCACCTCTGAAAGGGAAAGTTCGGGCAAATGTCCAGAGGAGGAGGAGATGGGGGGAGGGGGAATCTAATCAGAATTCATGGATTTCTCAGCAGTTACAAATTCCAGCTCCATTTGGAATTTTGAGCAAGACTTGCAGCTTCACCAAAGACAAGCCTCAGAAGAGGTTCCAGCACTGTTATGAAGAAGTATTAGTCATAACTCTTGAAGCTTATTCACTTGAAACCTCCCCCCACCCCAAGATGTGGAAGGACAAAATCCAAAGCCTCCGTAATTATAAACCACAGAAGTATGTACATTTTCAGCCTCTCTAGAACTCTTCATCAAGCTAGATTTTAAAAAAATCGAAGAGAGGTGAAGAGACACTGAAGTACAAAAATCTGTCCGATTCATTTAAATCACTGACTTCTGTGACTGAATTCAGATGAATACTGCAAGTTTAATGAGTCACATGAGATTTAACCTAAATATTAAAAAATTAAGTACCTCAAGACTGTAACTACTCATGGACTCTAAATATAAACAGACAAACCTTAAATAAGATGGACATCTTCTGGCATCTTGGCTCCCGTCTCCAAAGTGATGGAGGCATCACTGGTGACCTGCAAGCAAGAGTGAATGGGGCCTGTGTATACTGGTGAACAATCACCAATGTGCTCTGTGGCAGACGAATGCCAATCCATCTGAAATCTAAGATTTTTTTATTGCCTGCCATGTTACACAGTATGGCACAGAGTGCTGAGTGTCTCTGGAAAACAAGAGTCCTTCCCTTAATTTTTATGCACATATATCAGAAGCACAGCAGGACTATACCTTTGATTTTTGCTGCCTCCACTGAGTCAATCCAGGGCACGTTAGGTTTGCCTCATTTCCCAGTACCCTCTACTTTTCGCAACATTATTGTCTTTTCCAGTGAATATTGCCTTTTTATATGTTAATCTCATTCACTTATTATAGTCTCTAGTGAACATTCAGGCTTGATTTCATCTAGAACTCACTCACTTTCTGATGGTAAAAAGTATCCCTAAATATTTCCTGACAAAACATTTTGAATGAATCACACACACACACACACACACACACACACACACACACACACACAAAGTTAAATTTATGATGTGAACCAACAGAGAACAGGGAAATAAGAAGTACAAGTACCAAAGCCAAGCAAGTAGAACAATGAATTCACACTTCATTTCAGATACTTAGGCTTTGTTTAAATCCCACTTGCCGTCTTGAGTGAGGTTTTTTTAAAGGGGGTTGTTGACACTTGCTGCCTTGAATGTGTTTAGGTTTTGCTTATGTTTTTTGGTATTGTATTCATTGATCCTTTTAGTATTGTATAGTCATTGTCATTATCTTAAATACTGAATTTTAATTATTGTAAGTGACTTTGGATCCCTTTCTAAAATAGTTTGAATAAAATTTAAATAACAAATAGGGGGTGAGGCTAAAGCTCCATGAGAAAGAGCAGAGAAGGTATTTTAAAGCCAATGATCCTCAGTGATCCAAGATGATAAAGGAGGAGCAAATCTTTTCTAAAGGCAATGGCTCTTAAAGAACACACCTGGGGTTTAACCATGCACCACTGAAGATGGAGATTATTTGTCCACAAGTATGGTTGTGAAAAAGACTTCACTAGCATTTCTCTTTCAATTCATGAGACTTTAATGTTACTGTAATTTTATTTTTATTTTTATTATATTATTGTATTTTATGTCTATTGTATTGTATTAATATTTGAATTTATTTGCACTGTATTGTATTCATCATTTGTTGTAAACTGCCCAGAGTGACTGTGCTACCAGATGGGTGGTATAAAAACCCAATAAATAAATAAATAAATAAATAAATAAATAAATAAATAAATAAATAAATAAATAAGAGGGAAACGAGGTACCATTGCCATTCCAAACCACAGCATATACCCCAGTTTACCGAGACTCATGGAACAGTGCTTAAACTGCTATATTGCAGCCATAACTGTACTCACAACCTGGGGGTTCAATCCCAGGTAGCCAGCTCAATGTTCACTCAGCCTTCCATCCTTCCAAGGTTGGTAAAACGAGTACCCTGCTCGCTGGGGGTGGTGGGCAATGTGTAGCCTGCATAAATAAACTGTGAAGTGCTCAGAGAGTGCTCTAAGCACTAAGGGGCAGAATATAAGCAGAACACTTTTTGCATTGCTTTTGCTTTTTAGCATCACTGGGGAACCAAGTTCTGGGGCTCAAGTGCTTTTTGATTCTGCTGCCCAAACGCCTCACTTGGTAGCCACGCATGAAGTGCTCTGAGCCTCTCTCATACCATTTGTTGGGAGGATGAATGAGTAGGCTCCGTTAAGCACTTTTCACATGGAAAGCTATAACGCCAATGAACAGAGCACTTCCAGATTTGCCTCGGTACCCATTTTGCTAAAAACGGATTGTTCTTGCTAATGTGAATGGAGTTTAGATGGAGCAGCAGTCTGGAAAGCAGCTGGTTGTAATCAGCCTGAACATTAAGCTAACAGATCATAAAACTTCATTACTCCAGCCTCGTTTTGGGAGAAAATGATGCTTATTTGGGTTGTTGTGATGAAGAGTTTCTCACTGAAGTTGGTTTCATTTCTTCTGTTTGGAAAGTTGAGGCCTAGGGGATCTGATTGACTTGCGACCCAGTTGGAGAACTCCTGTTCATGGTGAACTGGCAATGCTACAGAAAGGGGAAGAGAGTTGGGCAACTTGGTTTATGACTCAACAGAAAAAGGCAGACGGAGCTTCATGCCAGATAATCTGCTACATGAGGACCAACATCTAATGTATTATACAAATAGGTTCACGTCTCCAGAGGAAAGTTGACTTCTGCTTACTGAAGTAGTACTGACATGCTGCGTGTGGGGTGTGTGTGTGTGAGACGGAGGAAAAATCCTGCTGGTTTTGCTTCAGCAGTAGCTTCCTCAGTCTCAGTGTGGGATCTCTCGTAAGGAGGAAGACAATGTGGACATCTTAGCCTGATAAAGAGAAGGCTGACGGGAGACATGATAGCAGTCTTCCAGTACCTGAAGGGTTGCCACATGGAAGAGGACCTTGGCTTATTCTCAAGTGCACCTGAGGGCATGACAAGAACCAATGGGTAGAAACTCATCAGAGGGAGAGCCAACCTGGAAATAAGGAGAAATTTCCTGACAGTGGGAGCCATTAAACCGTGGAACAGCTTGCTTCCCAATGTTGTGGGCACCCCATTGCTGGAGGTTTTCAAGAAAAGATTGGGCAGTCATCTGTCCGGGATGGTATGAGGTATCCTGCCTTGGGCAGGGGGTTGGACTGGAAGACCTCCAAGGTCCCTTCCAACCCAACGATGATTCTATGCTTCTATGACTATTAACATTGCACGTGTGATCTAAATCCCTATATACAGTCACAGCAAATGGAGACCGCAAAGGGAACAATTGCTTTGAACACCCACTGATATTATAACCCTTGGAAATGCATAGGGAGAGTCAGTGGCCTTTACTAATTATCTGGTGTGGTTTTTTAAAAAGTACTCTTTTGCAACAGTCAAATACTGCTTTTTACGATCTCGTTAATGATCCCACTTACTGAAACTAATTTAATGTGTAATAAAGCTTCTTTACTATCATCTTCATTTTTCAGGGAGAGGGAAAGAAAGAGACAGGAGTGTAAGGATTGGCAATTAAGAAAAAAAAACATATGGTTACTTCTTATAGAGACTCAGATGTGCAAATGACCTTGCAAATGCTGGGCTTTTTAAAATCCACACTGGAACGCCACAGGAGTCCTTCTCTTACAGAGGACTTCTGTGAGAAAAGGGAACGCCTGATATGTTTCTGTCTTAACTAGCTCTGGCAATGGTTGGCATGCCCAATTCTTGCCAACGTTTGGAGTACAGATGGCATGCAGAATCACTATCAAGGACAGGGACCATTGGATCTCTCAGATTTTGGGGTGGTGGAAACAAAGATGAAAGGGGGAAGGGAGGGAAAGGTTACCCTTCCTTTTGCCCCCCCCTTTATTCTCAAGGTGATGATGTAAGTAGATGAGGTTGAAAAGTATGAGTGTTAGTGGAATGAAGAATAAGAAGTGGCCAGTATGAGGGTGAGGAAACAGACAGACAGACAGACAGACAGACAGACAGACAGACAGACAGACAGACAGACAGACATCTTGTCCACTCTTGGAGGAGTATGTGGAGGCTGTAGAAATATTTGTCTCCCTTTTTTGGAGGAGTGGTCAAACATGGGTTCTTGTCTTTTTGATCATTAATCATGTGCTGTCAAGTCAATTCTAACTTACAAATTGTATATTTGTAATATATAAATTAATAAACGTTTGTCAGGATGTAAATAGTTTAAAAGATCTATGGGTGACAAACTATTGGAGGATGATTGGAATAAAATATGGAATAAAAGAATTATCAATTATATCCATAAGAGTAGATATGGATATATAAGGTAGCATGGAGATGGTACTTAACACTGGTAAATATGAATATATTAAATAAAAATAAATTATCTATGTGTTGACGGTGTAAAAAAAGAAAAGGGGACATATTTGCCTATGTGGTGTATATGTGACATAAGGAGAAATAAATGGAAATAAGTTCTCAAAAAATTAGGGAAATAATTGAATACTGTATGATGTTCAAATATCCTCATAGATTGCCTTATTGAATATGGTTAAGGATAGCTAACTGAAGGAAAAAGAGAAGGATTTAATTATTATAATGGTCACTGAGGCATGATTAGTATTTGCAAAGAGCTGGAAAAGTGATAATCAAATTAATACTGAAGAATTCTGGAATATGGCAATTAATGATAAACTGACTTTTGAAATGAAAGTAAGAAGAGGTTTAACAAAAAGCATTTAAAAATGGAATTTATTTTTGGACCATGTTTTTCAGAAAAGGAGGGAATATGCACCAGAAGAACTGATGTATTTCTGGAAAGAAAGTGGGCACGATCAAACACAAAAATATTAAATTAGAGTCTGGTCCCGAAGGTGAAGCAAGAAGTGTAAGAGGTGTAAGGTTTCATGTCATACAATATAGAAATGTTGTTGGCGTGAATTGTTATGTCCTATCTTTGATAGGAATTTTGTTTAAATTTTTAAAGAGATGATGATGATGGTAGCCATTGGTCTCTGCTATTTTGTTCTTACGGATCAAGCTGTCTTACTAAAGATCTGACAGGATGGTTCAGTCATAGTACATACCTTCCAGTTCCCATCTGCCATCACAGAGCACAACCAGAAGCGGTGGCAATGATGGGGAGATAAATCTTACTATGGAACAGATTAAGCTCTCCCCACTAATTCCTGGATAGTGGATGGGGCAGTGAACTCCTTGTAGGGCAGTTTTCTTCAGAGAACTCTGTGCAGCTATAAATTATTGCATTTTTATTGAGTAACAGTGAGGATTCTTTTAGAGTCCCACACCATAACTGAACAGCTGCCAGTCACTTCCTCCCCAATACTGTAATGAGTAACAGCAGAATGGAGAGTCCTTAGGAAGGAAGGAAGGAAGGAAGGAAGGAAGGAAGGAAGGAAGGAAGGAAGGAAGGAAGGAAGGAAGGAAGGACGGACAATTGTTGCTGCAGTTTGCCTGTTCAAGGCATGCTAAAACTGCCATGTGACCCCAAGCCAAGTATGACAATTCAGTCCACAACAAAAACAGCAGCAAAAAACACCTGAACACATGCAGGAAAGAGAAAAGGGATCATCTACTGGGTTCAGTGTTTAGATTTTAGCTGACTAGCACCTGAGTCATAAGAAGTGTAAATGGAGAACAGTCAGTTCGGCCAAGAGATACACTGAGAGAATGAGTACGTTATCACAGTTACAGGTGACAAGACATGCGAGTCCTCTGGTGCTCCTGGCAGCTCAGCAGGTTGTTCGTTTCAAAGTTTACTAGCTATATATGCTGTCCTGAATAATTATCACCAAGGATCTGTGCCTCTCTTTCCTTCTTTTCATACCCACAGACACAAATCAATAAAGAAGGAGTGAGAGAGATTCTACAAAGTGTGAAGTCTGCAGGACAAAAAATCAATTGGAAGGAAGAGCTACAAAAATAAAAAAGAGAGCAGTGGGAGGAAGGAGTGATTGCATTTGTGGAAGCACAAGGCTTGGAAAGGAAGAACCGTTTTCCATCATGGACAATGGAAGACTGCTGCTCTCTCAACAAGGTGGCCTCCTATGCAGCCACTCAGGGAGGAAATACCATGTCCTTCCATATTGTGCTTTCTTCTCTTCAGCAGCCAGGGAGCCATCTGGCCTCTGCA
This sequence comes from Phrynocephalus guinanensis, assembly GCA_037367245.1. NCBI lineage: Eukaryota > Metazoa > Chordata > Lepidosauria > Squamata > Agamidae > Phrynocephalus > Phrynocephalus guinanensis. The sequence goes on along the minus strand of CM074749.1, from coordinate 16,181,621 downwards.
AAATACAGCATTTTTCCATGTATAAGACTATATTTTTGTCTACAGTTGTTAAGAGTAAAAATTGAGAGTCATCTTATACACAGAAGTAAGCCAGAAGAGAATTGTGTGGTTCGGAAATTGTAATTTTGGTTTGGAAAAGTGGGGAATGTCTTATAAATGGGGGTGTCTTATAGATGGGAAAATACGGTGCCGTATAGCAGGTGCTATCCTGGAATACTCACTGCATGCACCTTCCATTACAACTTTAATTCCTTGCTTTTCCTTCCAAACAGAAGGCTGGGTTCAACCCAGGATGCTTCCAGTCTAGGATTCAGACTGTGTATCTTTGCTGCATGTGCACACAGAGGAGATGTACCATGATTAGAGATGGGCACGAAATGCCAAAATGGCATTTTGTTTTGTTTTTAGTTTCTTTTCCCCCTTTCCGTTCGTTTAGTATGAAACAATTTTTTTAAAAAAATCCATTTCATATTTCATTTTGTTTCATTTTTCATTTTTCTTTTTTTTACACTGTTGGGGCCGAGCCAGCTGGTCGTCAGTTTTATTTTTTTCCTGATGAGCAGCTAGCATGCGGGAAGCCCTGGGGAAGCTGGTCGGCAGTTTATTTTTTATTTACTTTTTCTCCCGCTGACCAGCGGGCACGCAGGAGGTCATTTGGCAGATTATTTTATTTTATTTTATTTTATTCTCCTGCCAACCAGCTGGCGTGTAGGAGGCTGGCCAGTTGTTTTTTAAAAAAATTATTTCTCCTGCTGACCAGCTGTCCTGTGGGAGGCCGTGGGAGGCCGGTCGGCGGTTTGTTTGTTTTTCTCCCGCCAACCAGCTGGTGCACAGGGAGGCTGGTCAGCATTTTTTCCCATAAATTAGCACCGACCAGGTGGCTTGTGGGGCCCTGCCAGTCAGTTTTTGTTTTTTGCTGCCCCAAGCGCCGATCAGCTGGTCCGCACTTTCCCCCACCCGATTGGGCACATTGGAGAGGAAAGCATGGGCTTTTCCCCAGAGGAATGCATTGCTTCGTTTCATTTCATTTTTCTTTGATGAGTCATTTTGTTTTTCGTTTCATTAGGGAACGAAACAAAAAACAAAAAATGAAACAAAAAATCATTTCGTGCCCATCTCTAACCAAGATTCATTGCTTTGTCTCACCGCCTGTAGGACCCCAAATGGAAGAAACCGCTTTTCTTTTGGACCATATGCTCAGAGTGCTCTTGGCAGATACACGACTTAGACTATCAGGAAAGCAAGGCAGAATAAAAGGCAGACTGCAATAGCCCTTCCTACCTCACTGGCAGCTGTCTAAACGCCACAAACTTCAAAGCACACCTCATCTTTAAGCAGGACTCCAAAAATACTCCTGTGAGGTGTCTGTTCTCTTACCTCATGGTTCACAGCACCTCAGAAGTTTATCTTGCTGCCTGAGATCTGGGGGCTAAGCAATTCACACCAGGTTATTACAGGTTATGACAATCCCCTCATTCCCAGTTCTCTCAGCATCAACTAGACAGTGTAGTTGCCATGTCATTAGAAGTGCAGCGCCTTTTAAAAAGAAAAAAAGTCTGCTTATCCTAGCACCATCTTTCCTTACCTCCACATGTTACCTTATGTCTTTTCATTGGTCACTAAAAGGTGAAGATGGGTCATTTGCAAATCTATTAGAGCTGGAGCAGTAAATCTACATCCTTCTAGGTCTTACAGATTCCCCCAGGTTTTTGCCAGCCAGCAATATGTCCTCAGTTCCTCCCCATAAAATGCTGCACTTGACCCCTCAGGAGTAGATGCCTTTCTCCAGATTTCTGATTGTTTCGACCTTCTTGTCACTTTCTGGCTCTTACACCAACACAAGCATATGAAACTGGCCAGTGTGAGTGCCTGAAATTGTCCAGAAGGACAAAATCATAGGAAAACCCTGGAAGGGTACTACTTCACCGACAGCACAGAACTGTCAGACTTAATGTTGCATAGGGAACATGGTGAGAAGAGCATTTCTCCTCACTGTTCTTGTAGGAAATCTCTGTCTACATGGGAGTCCAAGAAAGCTGAAATGTCAAAAATTGCCACTGTTGGGCAGTGGGGGAGGGAACTCTGCAAATCAGTTGTTAAAAATCACTGACTTAGACACAGAACTTTGAAGCATTTGAGTTGCTACAGGGAAAGCATGCCACCAGCTTCTAATTGCTGAGCTCCTATTTTTGTGTTGTTTCCCCTTTTCTAATACCCCTTCCATCACAATACCTCATAGAGTGTAAATACTCACATGAATTGGGAACAGCATGCTGAAGTGTCATTTGTATTTCCAAATGGTGCTGGGTGGAATCACACAACACCTTTGTACTTTTCAAAAAGTAAAAAAGATCTGATATTATCTTTTAAAAATTGTTTATATTTCAAAAAAAAAGATGAGAACTTTTGAATTCAGGACCATATACTTGCAATTATTTTGACTTTTAAAACTGGCTTTCTTTGCAGATACTGTTTTTATTTATTTAGCTTGTATACTGGCCCACAGTGCATGACACTCTCTTGGTGGGTTAACAAACAAATCAATCTCCACAATTCCTGCGAGAATCTCAAGTTAAGTTTTAGTTCAAAAATCAATGGAATGGGATGATGATATTTCAAAATGTGCATTCTGCAAATGAAAACCTCTGTATCGATTGCTTATAATGTCTTAGGTTTCCTTTGAATACATAAATACTTCAGTGATCTGAAGGCAAAAGGGGGGACAAGGACAACTTGTATTTTGCAGTACAGTGGTACCCCAACTTAAGAGCAGCTCGAATTAAGAGCAATTCGACTTAAGAGCGGAAAACTGTTGGCATTTTAACTGCTGCCTTACAAATTTTAGATATGGTCTGCTCGACATATTTTTTTTCCATTTTTTATTTTTTAACTTATTTTTTCAATGTTTGGATAGGTACCCTGACGTAAGAGTAGTTCGACTTAAGAGGATGCATTCGTAACTGATTAAATTCATAAGTCGAGGTGCCACTGTATATCCTTCTCATACTCTTGTATCCTTTAAATTTGGGGAAGTTTGTCATAACGTCATGGACAGACTGATACATTTTTATTTATTTTGAATATTTATTTTTTACCCCACCTTTCTCCTTGGAAAAGGACCCAAGACGATATACAGCCCAGAACACTGAAGACATACTCAAGTTAGTATCATAGTGCCCCAGTCATTCCTCATGAAAGAATGCAGCAATGGCAGAGGGGAGAAAAAGTATGTATTGTTCATTCATTCATTCATTCATTCATTCATTCATTCATTCATTCATTCATTCATGGGGTGGTAGGTAGGGACAGAGAGAGACTAATTTGTAGCAAGTCTTTATTACTGGCCTCATCTCAGTTCTTTAGCTTGGGTGCTGATATCTTTGTGAAAAGAGCAAACCAGCAGCCCAACAATGTGCTATATGCCCTCTGGATCTATATTTCCCTTTCAGAAACATTGCTCCTCATTGTTTTGTTATCTTATAGTACCCTTTATCAAAGAAGCTGGGTCCTTCTAAAAAAAAAGAAAAAGACTAGTTTTCCCAATGTGCCTATTTACAGCTGTTTAGTATTCTAGTTCAATTTACAGACAGTCAAGAACATAAAAATGTAATAGCATTATTGGAAGTAAATACAAATAAGCAAAGGGAATAATTTCATTTGTGATTGAAAATTAGAGTACTGTACTTGTGGCGCAGTGGTTAAATGTCTGGACTGCAGCTAAAACTGAGCTCACAACCTGGGGTTCAATCCCAGGTAGCCGACTCATGGTTTACTTGGCCTTCTATCCTCCTGAAGTTGGTAAAATGAGTTCCCAGCCTGCAGGGGTGGCGGGGAACAAAGTGTAGCCTGCATAAATAAATGGTAAACCAGCCAGAGACTGCTTTAAGCACAATGGGGTGGCATATAAGCAGAACACTTTGCCTTTTTTTTACCATTGTTAAGGATAAATATTAGTGACCTAGCAACTCTAAATCCCCAAAATAATAAATTTCTAAAAATCCTATTTTCTGTCTTAATTTTTTAGATACTGTAGTATCATCATGGGACCAGTGGTATGTGCATCATTTGTGATAAATCACCACTCTAAATTCCAAAATCTACCACCTAGAGCAGTGTTGACGAACCTATGGCACGGGTGCCAAAGGTGGCAGAGCCCTTTCGGTGGGCATCTGACATTGCCCCTTCACAGCCACCTGTATTCAGGTTAAATAGCCATACTGGCACTTTGCGAAAAATTAGTGGGTTTTGAATCGCAGTTTGGGCACTCGGTCTTTAAAAGGTTCGCCATTCCTGACCTAGAGCAGTGGTGGCAAACCTTCGGCACTCCAGATGTTTTGGACCACAACTCCCACAATCCTTTTTCATTGGCAATCTAGGCTTAGAATTCTGGGAGTTGGAGTCCAAAACATCTGGAGTGCCGAAGGTTCACCACCACTGACCTAGAGCCTACTTGCAGACCGAGCCAATGCTTATCTTCTAGTGGCCCATCAGAAAATAAAGCAAACTAATTTGCAGATAACATGAAGTGTGAAATGTTCCTGCTGCAACAATCAGATAATTTCAGAACTTGAAGAATTCCCTCTTCTAATGAAGGGCTATCTGTAACTATACCTCTGTCAGAGTTGAAGAAAAGAGGGCCTCTAAACACATGATGATTTATAAACCCTCGAGTATCAGGTTCAGAAGACTAATTCAGAGGACTGAAGAGCATCTATGCAATCATTTCTAGATTTGCTCCTTCTATGTAATTGAGAACCGACTGTGAAGAAGTTATGCCTCTTTTTGCCGCAAATTACAAGCTGAGCCAGTGAGAACTTCCTTGCCATGATCTTTCCCTTAGAAAGCCATTCCAATAACATTTTCAGGAAATCTAAAATTAAGATTTATTCATTCAGGCACATACTCGCCCATCCATTCACAGTGTGAAGCAAGCACGCAAGTTTTAAAAAAAAAGGATGATACATTGCTTATTTTAAACCAGGCATTGGTGGCTCAGTTCAGCAGACTTAATGATAATGCTCAAAGGTTCTCTTTTTCTCCCTTGGTATAAAACACTAAAATCCTGTATATGCTATAAGCTTTAGCTAATAGAAGACCACTTGGGGCCCAATGTTAATCAATATGGCTTATATTTAAAAGCCCACTTTATTATTTAACTTAGCTTCTATTATTTTCATACTTTTCTATATTTGCATCTAACTTTATATTTGTATCAGTTTACTGTATTTTAACTATTTTATTGCAAGCACACCTCAATATTTGATGATAAGCAAAGTCTAAATCTATGAAAACTACATGTTTCTTCAAAGAACTATGTGAAGCAGGTTGAGCGAAAAGACTGGCCCAAGGTTATTTATCAAAATTCACGGCTAAATATGGATTTGAATACAGTCTCCCCAGTCCAGATCCATTACTTCTCTCTCTCTCTCTCTAGTCTAGCTCATCCCTGAACCTGGAAACTAAAGCACATTGACAAAATACAAACTTTTGTTCTTACAACCATGGTCCGAGGAGAGAACTCCACAACAAACTTGCACAATGTTTTTTTTTCTCATCAAGCCTCTGTTTACCGATGACTGGTCACAAAAACAAAGCATGCTAAATGCAAGACACCAAGGTGAAGAAAATCATATTAACAGACAGTTATTTTTTTGCCAACTGGGGGAGCCCTATGCAAGAAGCACCTCCAACATACTGTCCAGTTTCAGCCTGATCCCATCGAACACAACCTTCTGTTAGCACTTGCACAACAGTTTGAAGGATAGCATGAATATGTTTTCTCCTTCCTCCCACAGTTCTTTTGAAATCAGATCAATTGGCACTATCCTACTGAACTGAATGGAAAGTCTAAGTGGTACAGCAATGTGCAAACATACTGTTTGTGCAAATGCTTCTGTTGTGTAAGCAGAGGCTGGGTTTTCTTCATGGAGATTGAACTCGTAGAGCTGATATTCTTATGCTATGACCACACATGAGTCTGGTGGTGGATTTTTAAAAAATATTATTTTAAGATATTTTTTACCCTGCCTTTCTCCTTAAAACAAGGGTGCTAACATAATTAAAGTACAATATTTAAAACTAAAAAAAAAACACATATACAAATACTAAAAAGGATTAAATTAACACCACACTAAAATATAGTAAACAAAAGCAACATCAAAGGTAAGGCACAACTATCCATTTAAAAAACCCCACTCAGGAAGCCAGTAATTGAGGAAAAGAGTTTTGGAGAGAGTAGCCGTGTTAGTCTGTGCAAAAATTCCAGACAAAAGTCAAAGAAAAACAAAACAAAAGACACAAAACATGTGGCAGCTTAAAGACTAACTTTCATATTTTAATGTGATGTTTCTTGGACATGTCCACTTCTTCAGACATATAGCAGCTGAAAGAGAAATGTCTGTGCTTGACTGCAGAAAGACAACAAAGTTGGGGCCAGCCTGGCCTTCTGTGGGAGGAAGTTACAAAGTATAGAGGTAGCAACAGAGAAGGTTCTCTCCTGTATTCACCAAACACACCTGCAAAGATAGTGGGATTGACAGAAAGGACTCCCTTGGTTATCTTAACAACAAGAATGGTTACTTCACGTCCCTCTCATCGCAGTTCGTGGTCCCGCTTGGGACCAGTACGAAAAAATGTTACTGCACGTCCATTGCGTGATGACGGGAATTCGCCCCGACCACGCCCCCTGAACGGGGATTTAAGTGTGATGAGCCATACCTCTTCCAGACCTTGGGAATCTCTTGTCTCGGTTCTTGTTTCGAGATGACAGCCCATGAAGTAAGACTTGTCACGCAACGTGCACATTCTCCATCTAGTGGAAGGAGTGCGAAGTTGCATTCTCCAGTACAATCTCAATGGCGTAAACAATGCATCACAGAGAGAGAAGGCATAAACCTTGAACTTTGCTGCTTAACGCATGAAAGCCAATGTTACAGAGAATTGAAATATCAAAAAACGGAAGGTTGGACCCCAAAAAAAGGGAAAACGAAGGCAGGGAAGTACAGATGTTATCACGAAACAAGGACGTGAAGTAACAGTTGTCATGATACCATCAATCACGCCCGTGAGTAAACGGAAACAGGGACAGAACCAGGACAAGACCACGTGACTGTGAATGATGTTATCACGAAACAAACGTAATCTCGGAACGAGGAAGGACGTGAAGTAACCGCCAAGGTTGCCTCATAGAGGGAGACGTAGTTCTTGAGATAGCATTTTGAATCCGTGGAAGCTGAATAGGATACTTGAGGATTCTTCTCAAATAAGTGAGTACAGATTTGCACTACATATGTTCCACTCTTATCCTGATCCCAAAAGCTAAACATTTCCAATCACATCTGTGTTATTCAAACTACAGTACTTTAAGAAATCTATCCATGCAAAATGTCAATAGTGTGCAAGAGAGTGTAAAAGGATTCGGGTACCAGGTGTCCAGATTTTGATAACAATAGCTACAAGAATAATGAGACAATTATGTTTTGGCAGGCTGTTAAGGTTTTTTTTTTATTTTAAAAAAATTCAGTTTTGACATTTATATGAGTGGCGTTAATGAAAAAGCTCAGTGCAAGATTATCTCTTTATCATATGACTAAAACAATTAGAGACATTCCATTGATGGATGCTGTGGTACTCTCCACGGCACAATAATTATCTTTTAATGAGCCCACATTAATGTAAATTGGATTCATCAGGAAATAAATTTTGCAACGAATGGGAGACACTCTCTCCAGGTAACCTTTCATGAAAGCAGCATAAACCCGGAATCTGACACCATGGTGGGCTTTGGAGAGTTTTGTCCCAGATGGAAGACAAGAATACAGTTCAGGTGAGATCACACGCTTGCTAAGACTCCACAGCCCTTCTATGGGACTGGAAAAACAATGTCAAATTAGTTTGTTGCTTCACCTTTGATTAAACATGGATTTATGGTTCATTAATCATGCAAATGTGATCCAGCGCTCCTCCTCCTTTCCTATTAGCAAGGTTTTACCCCTCTGGGGTGGTTGGTTATTCAAAAGAGCACACTAATTATTGTTGTTGGAACCACCAAAATGAGATTCAAACCAGACAAACATCCCTGCTCTGGTGCCAACTCCTTCACTTCTTGCTCAAACGTGGGGTGGAGCCTACAGGTAGAGTATAAGTTAGTCTACCTGAGTTCCAGGCATCTGTGGAAGACATAGACATTGTTTCTTTGATGTTCACCTGATCACACCAGTAGGTTTTAAACCAATATAGTCATTCCACTTTCACATTTAAAAAAAATGATGCTGGATTTTGTGGTGTGTTAAAAAGCCTGCAAAATCCGACCAACCACAGCTGATGTGGAGGAAGAACTGATGTGAGGCATAAGGTCTGCATTGTAATACCTGCAATTCTTCTGAGGGCAAAAAACTCTCTTGGCGCCAACCTAGAGATTAAATGGTTTGTATTGTACTGTCCCCCGTATGGATGTTTACACGAGTTCAGAGGGAAGAAGGCAGCCAGAAGGTGCAGCATCAAGGACAGCTGCCAGTGAGCCCCAGTGCAAGAAGATCTGTCACTCAACAGGCTAAAGATTTCTCCTTGGTTACTGCCCCCTGTTCCAAGACCACCACCATCCAAAATGAAGGAGCCTTAAAGGGCCAAGTCCTGGTTCTGTTGCCTAGAATTTCTTCAGGAGCCCCTGCTTTGGCACACTGGCTCTCTTTGAACTGCAGGCTCCCAGAGGAGTGTGAGCTGTCCTCGTGCTGATGATAGCTCCAATAGTTACCAATGTTCTCTCATCTACAGAAGACAGTCACAGATTATTAAAATGAAGGGGCAGTCATGGGACCTTCTCTCAGAACCACTGGTTCCTGAGCTTCTGAACCTATGTCAAAATCATCCTGATTATCATCTGAAAATCAACATGTGTACCCTCAAGTGCCTCTTGATTTACCTTTAGCGTCCCCACAGCTCCCCTTAAAAAGAACTGCACAAAATATAGCCCAATGCAAAACAATACAAAAAGTGCACTCGTTCTTTATAACACCCAGGAGAAAGACGCTTTGCACTTTTTTGAGTCAAACAGAAATCCCTTTTAAAAAAATAAAATCCAAATAAACACCACTCCACACTTTCACTCTTTGCATGCAGACCTTAAATGTCAGCATTTCCCCCATGATAACAGGAAGTCTGTTGAAAGGTTAGCAGATTTCGGAAGTTAATTGCCATCAGCGAATTAGGAAGCATGGGCCAGGCTGGCTTTTAACATCAAGGAAGCTCAGGAACTTTACAATTCCAGCGTTTTGCCACAGAATTTAGAACCTAGAGTCATTTGCTTTGTGTCACTGTTGTCTCTGAGCCGGAAATTAAGACAAGTTCATAAAGAAGGTACTGCAATAGATCCAGGATCATCTTCTCTGCCCCTTCATTTTAATAATCGATGACTGCAATGGTCTCAAGTCTGCAGCAAGAATCATTCCTTACTGATGTTTTCTGTGCTTATCTGGAAATGGGACAGTAACAAATGGGTATTGTTGATAAACCATGACTATTAAAATGGAAGCATTAGAGAGAAAGAAATGGATTTACAGGTGTGATACATTGCCACAGTTTAAGTACAGAGCAGTTGCCCGTTTTGCTGGATGCAACACACTTTGCTGAGAATTCATTCTGAGCAAAGTATCTTGTGTCCAGCAAAACGGGCAACTGCTTTTAACTTAACCTGTTGCAATGTTTCACACTTGTAAACCCATATATAAATGTTGGAAGGTCAGGATTTCTTTCTTGCAATTTTTTTGGGAAGCTATGAATTGGCCGCTGCCTAGATGCCCTAAGCACATCCGATCTCACCTGATTTCGGAAGCTAAGCAGGGTCGGCCCTGGTCAGTACTTGGATGGGAGACCACCAGGGAATACCAGGTGCTGTAGGCGCCTGGAGTAGGAACTGGCAAACCACTCCAGTATTCCTGCCAAGAAACTCCATAGGCATGGGGTCACGAAGGGTCGGTCACGACTATAACGACACAACACACACACACACACACACACACACACACACACACACACACACACACACACACACACACACACACACACACACACACACACATGAATTGGCCACTGAATCAAGGAGTAAACCATTACTTATTTGTTAGATGTACACCCCACTTTTCTTCCAGAGCATTTCAAGGGCCACACTTCCCCCTTTTATCCCCACATCAATCCAGTGAGGTTAAGTTTAGATGAGAAGGGGAATGGCTGGCTCAAAGCCTCTCAGCAAGTTTTTTGGAAGACTGTAATCATTGGACCATGCTTGGAGCCAATCAACATTAATCACAATTCTGTTGAGAAATATATATATTTTACAGTCAGCCGGGTTCCAGTGAGCAAAATGCAACAGACAACCCTTGCCCACTGGCCTGCTTTGAACAGAAATCCCTTTAAGGTTAAGATGGATCCATAACAGATGTACCTTCTCACACAAGCAATACAAGGTTGTGTGTGTTTTCCACTACTTCTTTCCAACTTTGTTCATCAAATACATGCAGGAAGCTTGTAGACCGCTTGTGACTCTGTCCACAAGCAGACAAAACCGTTTGGTCAGAAGTTACCAATTTATACTGATATAGGTCCCTGACTTCAAATTAGTAAAAATATTAAGCCAGTTTAGGGAGACTTTCAAGCTTTCAGCTTTTAGTGTTTATTAGTGAATATGTTTATTCAGTCAAATATTTATATGGGTTTTTAAAGCTAAGTTATATAAGGAAAGCACACAATCTTGAATATGTTTCAATGGAGAGAGGGTATCATCACTGAATTCTTGTGCAGTGCTATCTTTTCTTTTGTAAGGCAGAGGACATCAATATTCTACAAGGCAATACTAAAAAAGAGGCACCCCAAACCAGAACTTCCATTTGTTTAGAGGCTTGTTCTGCATAGTATCTTTGTAGAATAAATACTGCACTTGGACAACAACAAAGCCATGTGCAAATAGGGTGGACAAATATTTCAGAAAAAAGACTAATATTTCCAAATTTTGAAATCAATATCGCCCAAAGTCCCATGTTCCTCAAAATAAATCTTCTGAGGCAATCCTTAATAAAAAAATAGGCAAATATTTGCCAAGTCCGAATATTGCTAAAGATGGGCCTATGCAGTTCCCTCAACATCTCTCTACAGATACATTATTTAACAGTAATAGTAAACACCACTTACAGATATGCCCCCATCTTTACAAGAAAGCACCACAACTAGCCACATGGGGAAAAGCCCACTTGCATCATTCTGACTTGAAAAAGTAGACGTCCCCCAGTGGTGGTGGTGGTGGTGGTGGTGGTGGTGGTGGTGGTGTAGGGGGAACCCACTATGGGAGCAAAATGGACTTGACCAATTCAAATCTTCCAACAAACAACAACACAACTTGAAGTCAGGGCCGAATCAGTCTTTGCATCACACAGTCTGTAAAAGATAGTTCAGATTTGCTCATTTTATCACCAGGACAAATCACGCCGTCTCTCACCATATAGTCGCACTCTATGAGTGATAAGACCCAAATAAAGATCCCTGTGCAGCTATTTCCAAAGCTTTGAAACGCTACTCTTTTAACGAGGGGCTGGCACTACCAGAATTCCCCTGCCACCATAGACATGGCCATGCTGATCGAGGTGTCCTGCACCTTGCAGTTCAAAATGGAAGGATTTCTAAGCACATGCAGTCTTTTCTTTCTTGACAGATTTTTCCATGAGAATTTAAAAAGGTGAAAAAAGCAGTGTGAACATACAAAAGGATTGGAAATGTGAAACAAACAATGCATGGTTATAGCTGGCAGCAGCAATGGGGCATCCGCTTTCTTGCACTGCAGCGTGTAATGCCAAGTATTTCCAGGAAACTGTCTAGTTCTTGGCATACTGTTAACCATAGTTGAGTTGGTTGGAATTTTAGGCCACTGTGTTTCTTCTATATCTGTGGATTGCACCCAGAGGTTGGTTCTTATACTGTACCCCAGTTCACAATGAATTTCCAGTTCTTTGACCTCAGTCATGTAGGTGGGAAGAGGTGGTGCATGAAAGAAAGACTGCATATAATAGCACTTCAGTATTGGACCCAACACATTCACTCGGCCAAACTGGTTAATTCATTTATCTCTCCTCCATCAACTTCAGTGATGCCGCGAGTACACAGAAGAACTGCGAACTACCAAATTATTCTTCCCACACACACACACACACTCTTTGGGGAGGCAATGTTGCCATGAAGGCAAATATGATCAATGTTAGCTCTAACCCAAATCAATCTTGGAGCTGCTCTTGTGTTGCCTTGTTGTGATGCATATAATGTATAAATTCTCTAAATCTATTCCTGCGCTATTGCCAGCAGCCTGGAAGTCAAGTAAACAAGAATAATAGCAGATATAATGGCATTGTTTATGAGGGAATTAAAAAAAACACCAAAACATGCCCATCCTGTAGTTCATAAATCTATTAAAAATTGCATTCCATTTATAAATGAGTTCTAATTTACTCTTTCTAACAGTGCACAGCTGATGCAGAACCAAATTAGATTTGCAAAATGGAGGATTTTAAAAAGCCAAACGCAAGTTTTTTTAAAAGTTCTTTATTTACAAGCAAGTCTTACAAAATGTTAGCTTTGCCTGATCAATTCACGGGTTTATGTGGGATTTGGAGAATGGCTTCATTTGTACCATGCCATTCTAGAGGGGGGTCACTTCATCCTCAAGAAGTCGCATGTTGGATTTATGCGTGAGCATGCCTAGTGCAGGTTACATTCCCCCCCCCCCCACGCACACCCGTACCCGATGCCAATGTGGTAACTAGCAAACCTCAAAACTGCATGGGCTAAAAGGGAGTGATGAATGCAGGAGAAGTGGAAAGGAGCCATATTTTCTTTGAGAAGTGGTACCCAAGGGGAAAGAACTGGGTTTAGTAGCAGTCAGAAGGTCAGCACTGTAAATCCAAATGTCACATGAGGTGATCTAAGTAGAAGCAGGAGGTTGTATAGATTACACCACCATTCTGTGAATACTGCTCAATTTTTGCTGAAACAATCCTTCTAGCAAGGAAGTGTTCCTATTCCCCCCTTTTCCCAGCTCCAAGTGCACCTGCATCAACTCATGTCCTGCAGGGTATTCCTCCTAACATGACTGGTGTGAACTTGCTTTTGGAGAACAATTAGAATTCTGAAACAACTACAATATTAGGATCTGATTGACAGATCCTCATGGATCATAAAAGCTGCCAGAGGAGGCATGGCAATTGGTTAGGAATGCCTCCTTACAACAGGGCAGGATTCCGGCATGCTTAAAGGAGGCAATAGTAAAACCGCTGTTTACAAAGTCCTCCTTAGATCCAACAATACTGAACAATTACTGACCAGTATCGAATATCCCATTCTTAGTGAAAGCTCTAAAGCAGGTTGTGGCCTTGCAGCTCTAGAGGTTTCTGGGTGAGATAAACTACCTGGATCCATTTCAATCTGGCTGTAGGCCTGGCTATGGGACTGAGATGGCACTGGTTGCATTGGTACCGTAGATGACTTACGCAGGGATGACCCTCAATTCCTTGCTCTCAATACCTGAACATGTCTTAATTGTACTGGACTGTATATTATCCCTCATTAATGTTAGCCACCTTGGGTCCTTTTCCAAGGAGAAAGGTGGAGGGAAAATACTCTAAAATAAAAATATAATAAATTAATAATTTGCAATGGCAAGCTCAACAGCTTTCTTCAAAAACTAGAAAAGGACTCTCAGTATCTTCTGATCTAGACAATACAATCAACCTCCCTAGCTTTTCTTTCAGAACTCGTGGTGCTCAACCATACACCATAACTGGGGGATTCTAAAACACCTCTCACTGGCCATCTCATACTATTTGGTTTTAGGATGCTCACCTGGAGGGAATCTTTCAGTGTCATTGCATTCTGATAGCATGATCAGATAAAGAAGAAGAAAGGGACCTTGTATCTTTTAATAATTGCTTAGAAGAGGAAATTTCAGCAGGCTGAAGTTCTAATGCAAGCTACATCTGCATGATTAAAACTTGCAAAAACTAGGTCCTCTTTTCCATCTTTTACCTTAGCTGCCTAAGAAGCCCTGCCCAACTTTCAAAGACATCCTACTGTGTTTTGTTGAGAAGATTCTGGGTATATTTTAGGATGGGCAGACAAATCCGATGAACCCTGGCCAAGCCTGGCAATCTCATAAGTGCCCTTCCTTTCTGTTTTTATTTATTATTGAATTTATAAGAAATCTGGCAGGGGAACTTTCAACAAATTTCTGAAGAAAGTTTTCAGGAAAGAAGAGGACTTTTGAACCATAGACATTCCTAACCCTGCCTTTGACTTTCCACTTCTCTGTTCACCCTACCAGTCCCTACTGTGGTGAGATTTGTAGAAACCAACACCAAGGAGATCTGCCTAATTACAGAGGCAATATTTGGAAAGAATGCTACACAGGAGGAAGGAACAAGCTACATTTCCCAATTCTGGGGGGCACAACTCCCGCATTGACCCCTTTCCACAAAATACTGTCCGGGGGGAGGAGGAGGGGGATGCTTTTTAAGATTTTCCACTGATGCCTGTTTGGAAACAGGCATTGGGGGCGGGGAGGCGGGAGAAAAATAGATGTGCGGGTGCCCAGGCAAAGATGTAGTGGCTGCATATTGTGGCAATATCAGCAGAACAGCTCCACTCAGGTGGAGCTACTACATCTAGAGGCATAGCTAAGGTTTGGGGTGTCCAGAGACAAAGTCAGTTTTTGTGTCCCCTCCTGCCCCCCAACTATGTCTCACCCACCGAGCAAGGGGTGTCCAATCCTGGGGGGAAAGTGGGGGAGGGGAAAAGAGAAGGGTCCCTCTTTCTCACACCCTCTTCAGGGTTCTCCTGGACAAGTTTTTTTCTGTGCAAACCACATAGCATGCAGATAGCACCAGGCAGGCGTTTTTTTTTCCAAGCAACACCTCTGTAGCACCCTTCCCCCTCCTCCTCATCCCTGGCTAAGGCTTGGCGATTGTTAACCAGGGGAAAGGAGGAGAGGGAAGCAGGTGATGGGATTGTTTTTCCAAGCAGCACCTCCATCCTCCATCACACACTTCCCTCTCCTCCTTTCCCCGGGCAAACAATCACCAAGCCTTAGTGGGGGTAGGGCGAAGGAGGAGGGGGAGCAATGGACGGAGGTGCTGCCTGGAAAAAAAGACATTGCCTGATTCCCCTGACTAAGGATCACCAACCCTTAGCAGGGTGAAAGGAGGACTGCTGGTGGTATGGTGCATAGATTCCTCCTGTTCCCCCTCCAAGCACCCCCAGATTGCTACATGCCCCAGGGCAAATGCACTCTCTCGCCTCTTCCTAGTTTCACCAGTGGCTACAGCCCAACCAAATGCCTTTGATCATTTCAGGAAGATGCACCTGGAAGAAAGCTGCCTGCACTGAAGGCTCCAGATAACATTTTCCCAAGTTTTTAAGAGTTTTACCTCTTGAAACTAGTATCTTACATTGCAGCTCAAATCAGACAGACTGAGCCGGTGCCGCTAAATTCCAGAACGATGTGTCACCTGATGCTCTCCTTTAACAGCACTTCAATGGCCATGTCAAGTGGGGCCCCGTCCAAATATATGGCTGCAAAGGGCAAATATATTCTGCACTCTGACATGCAGGGCATTCGGTGAAGGAAGGGCCAAGGGAGGCAGGGAGATTTGCAGTCTAAGACTGTGGCTCACATAAAAGTTCATGGGTTTTAACTCAACTCAGTGTCCAATTACCTTACCCTTTCGAAACTGTGAAAGATGGAAGTGTTAATCAAACAGGTAATTTGCAAATGTTTTTTTCCTTCAGTAAATGTCATGCAGAAGTAGATATTTAGAACACAAGGCACAGAAGAATTGTAGCCTGGTGATGTAGATTTATTGGTATTTATATTTTTCTTATCTGTCTCAAGAAAGAAGGCAGACAAATCCTAATTTGGGGATAGGGAGACAGAAAAGTTTTCCATTTTCTTTGCAAGGCAAAAAGGTGCTGCATTGCTGTTCATGAACGTTTGCCTCTTGAAGTGAAAATTTCCCTCTGCCTCCTTCAAGGACTGGAGCCAAACAAGGGCATTTCAGCACACAGGAAAGAATACCGGTCTCTCTGTCCCAAACAGCAAACCAGACACCTACATACTGAAGTTAAAGTTTCTGTTAAGTTTAATAAGGACATATCTGCTGCCCTTTCATGACAGCTATCTCAAAGTCCCCTGCCTGAAAGAGAGCCATCTCACTCTCACTACTGGTAAGGCTGGCCCAGAGTTTCAACAAAAAGACTGCAGCTTGACTCTCAGCTCATTGTCACAGCACTCCTTGCCAAGAGTCCTCACACTCTCTCGCTTTCTCTCATTCATTTCTCAGCTTTTTACCTATGTAAGATAGCTTCCTCACATTTATATGCTATATAATGTATGACTGTCTGTAGCTAAACAGAGAGGGATTGCATTTCCTTCTAAATGACCTACAGACAGTTTACACCACGCATGCCCAAACTTCAGCCCTCCTGATGTTTTGGACCACAACTCCCAGAATTCTAAGCCTGTATTTCCAATGGGAAAGGATTGTGGGGGTTGTGATCCAAAACATCTGGAGGGCCAAAGTTTGGACAAGCCTGGTTTACACTGACCCAACCACATACCATAACCAAGGCTAGTTTCAATGTTGCTGGATGGACAATACCCATCCAGATGTAGCTCTCATCAAACACTTAATAATAAGCAACAATGAAGAATAATGAGTTGAAGTTCAAGAACATCTGGAAAGGTTGTGCTTTATTCAAGCCCCCCATGATCTACAATGGCCATGTGTCTTACTTTATAGGGGACAGTCTGTTTCGTCTGTAGGCCCGTTGTTTGAAAGTCTCTATTGTTTTATCCTTTGATTTGGATTCCTGCATGGAGCAGGGGGTTGGACTTGATGGCCTTGTAAGCTCCTTCCACCTTCACGGTTCTGTGATTCTATGAAAAGCTATCCAGCCCAAACACCGTTGGGTGCTAGATAACCACCAAAAGGGAGATAAAAGGGTGTACAGGACATTAGGCGCACTGAATGAGAGAGAAAGACTGGGGGTGAAGTTTTCTCAAGACCCCCTGAAGTATTTAGCATTCAAGAGAGACAGAAGAGGGTGGATAAAGCAGAGATGACAATACAATATGTCCACATTAATTAGTTTGGTGGTCTTCTGAGGGGAACTGGGACTCTAAATGAGTATGTGTACCATATGTCCCTTCCTAAAGTGAGATGAATAACCACAATTTTCTGATATTATTCATGAGAGCTTTGTCAAGTGACAAAAGACTAAAACAAGAAAGAGATGATGGCACATGAAGAGAGAAGAAAAATACAATGATGACAAATTAGAAGTGGTCACATGTTGCATATTCAATCAAACATGGGATTGTCCCAGATCTTAAGGGGCTCATGGCTAAAGAGCAAGCATACAGCAAGTCTTGGAACTGATAGAGGGTGCTCTGTTTCTGAAAGCACTGAGTACACCACATGCGCAGTCTAGTAGAGTGCTCATAGTGGCAGACTAAGACTTAGGAGACACGGGTTCAAGTTTCTCTTGGCCATAGAAACTCATTGTGGGGAGGAATGAAATTGTTACAGCCATTCCTTGAATATTCCACATACTTGAAAGCTCTATTAGGGTCACTACAAGGACTTCTTCCATCAATGGTATGTAACACGTATGACAGAAGAAGCCTAGTGTGTTTTGAACTGTATTTGGTCACAGAAGCAACACAGCCGTTTGTGTGTGTGTGTGTGTGTGTGTGTGTGTGTGTGTGTGTGTGTGTGTGTGTGTGTGTGTGTGTGTGTGTGTGTGTGTGAGAGAGAGAGAGAGAGAGAGAGAGAGAGAGAGAGAGAGAGAGAGAGAGAGAGAGAGAGAGAGAGGGGAAAGAGAGAAATTGAGATTACTCTGCTGTTGATCATTTTCTGTCCCGAAGGCTTAATTAAAAGTGGCCTTTAATTATAAGAGCTAGAAACAGTACCCATAAATCAATATAGAATATATGACCACAGGTCCATCACAAGCTTGGAATTTGATTAGACTTGATGATAGACTATATACCCATCCCACAAATTCCTGAACTCCATGGGAATCTTGTAGATAAGAGATGTCCATCCTTAAAAAAAGAGGAGGCAGAGGGGAAGGTCTTATGGGATTTCCATACACAAGCTTTTAATGGGTAGGTGAGTGGGGATGTTTGGTTCTGCAGCAGCAAAAATATACAATGGAAAAAGCACAGTTGAGTTGTCAAGGGAGATAATTGGTTTTGACAGGTCTACAAGTCAATTTATCACTGTTTTGCAACTTATTTGGAAATTCTACTGCAGTCATGCCCCAAAGGGCAGCTTGTAATCACTTGTAAGCTCATATTAGGGGCAGAGTTAAATATCATTATATCGCAGGTATAGCTGGAGATCAGTAAGAGACTACTAATGTCTTACTCTAACCTTCTCCATTACCTCAAGGACAAACCAGCATAGCAAAGGTTAGGAAGATTATGGCTCAAGTTGCAAAGTGCTTGTAACTAAGAGAATGAAAGTTGAGATACCATTTGTAGGTAGCCTACAAAACATTAATGATGGACAGAGGGAGAGACTTACTTAAAAGCCACCCCCCTTTTTATGTCTTTGCTTTTTAAAGTTCATTTGCATAAATAGAAAGAAAATTAAATGGAACGAAATAAAGAAAGTTATTAAACCAAACTCACTATCTGAATTAATAAAATGGCAAATTAAAGTGCCACTCAATATCATTCTGTCGAAGCTTTATTATCACGGAATATAAAAGAATAGGTAAGTATTTTAAGCGTATATTCTACGGGCCATATTGTGTGGCATCTTTATTTCAAAGAAGTTAAATATTAATTCCTTGACAAAAGGGGGGGGAATAAAAATAATGTCAGAACCCAACATAATTCAATTTTCCACATGCTTAAAAGGATATTTGCATAATTCCCTTTGCTCTAGCATCATTTAATGAGCTTAATTGAAAGACAACCCTTTGGGCTGGCTTTTTTAAAAAGTAGTATTTGGAGTTACATGAGCAAAAGAGTATAGTAAAAACTTCAAAGGGATCTATCCCATTGCCATTCAAGAAGAGAAGGGCCATAAAAGAGCCTCAAAAGGTTATCCAGGAACAAAACCAAACAAGTCATCTCAATACGGAGTTTGCGCCTACCTAACATGTCCCTGAATGACTAATCCTGACTAAGTTTAAACACAAAACCAGCAGAAATAGTCTGCTTGCTTCAATAAATTATGCAGTAGCCCAGTTCAGTAACTCACCCATTTCTGAAAACCAAAAGGCAAAACACACAAGGACGCACTTCTTTTGCACTGTAATTTTAGATTTACTTGGTAGCCATAGCAAGTGCTGTGTCTGAAGAGTCATTCTGGCCCAGCTAACAATACAAGTTCAAGCAGGATGCTTAGACTTCCAGTGGATATACAGTAAACCTCTGCGTTTTATAGCCAAACTGGGATTAAGCTGCAGCACAATTGTGCAACATCTGTTTTGTATGTTGTTGATCCCAGGTTCAGTTCCTGGTATCTGCAGGCAGAGGAAGAAAAGGCCCTTGGCCCGAACTTGGGCAAGTAGCTTCATCTGAAGCAGATGGATAAACAATCTGATTTATTTATTATTTATTTACAAATATTATTATTTATTTATAAATCTCAATGTGCTGGATATTTCAAAGTGGTGCACAATCATTTTCAAAAAGGACAATAAAGGCAACATGCAAGATTTATGTTGTGCAAGAAGTAGACTACACAGGAGAGGTTTGGAGGGGAGAGAAACAGCTACATATTGAAACTATGGTAGATCTAAAACTATACATTGTTGGAGAAAATATCAAGTCTGATACGGCACCTGCCTATATTCCAACCAACACCATACCCATTGGTTATGAGCCAGTAGCAAGCCACTGTATGTTTTCATTGAGCTACCTGTTCTGTGGAGCAAAGACACAATGCACTAGCCCATAATTCCTTCTCACAATCTGCCCAAAATTCTACTGCATATCTACAACACAAACAAACGGAATTACAGAAGTCACAACTAATTGACGAAGGTCCAGGTTGTGCAATTAAACACATGAATGATACACCTCCAACACCTTGGCAATTAGCTTTGCCAACTTCCACAAGCCCTTTTTCTGGCCAATAAATGTGCACTAACTTGTGCAATGTAGGTGGATAAACCTCGCATTTGGCAAAGTCTGCCATTTCACATAGGTACAATCTATAGCTTGTATCTACTCAAGTTCAGTTTCCCTGCTTATTTAAGTTTAATAGCCTACAGGCCACACACTCAGTTTTATACAACAGAAGAAGGTATCTTGATTTCATATGATGGCCAGTAAGGTGTAGCCGTAAAGTCAGAACTGCACTCCCCCCTCCCAGCTGTATTTTTTATTTTTAAGTTTCCCTGCAAACTGCTTCACCAGCAAAAGCTACTTTCAAGTGTTCAGTATCATAAAGTCCAAAGAGAACACCAATTCCACTAATGGCATTTTAATGATTGCAATTAAACAAAAGGCGCCTGGTTAATCTGTCCAGGCATGTTTGCCAGGAGCCTTACGCCAACGTACAGACAAAAACCAGCAGTCTTTATCCTCTGTGCCTGCTCTCTGAACCAAACTAACTTCCAAAAGCTGATGCTGATGCTATCGTGAATCCCATACAAGGAGTGCAGAAGGGCAATATCACATTTAAATCTAGGCGCCTTGAGACAGACAGCACTGAGGGCATGGTGTCTTGCTGGAAACTCTTGTTGAGACCAAGCAAAGAGACAGTGGAAGAAGAAGTCATTAATTCTTCCATCTAGAGGTAGTAACAAAAAAGGACAAGGGAGATCAGGGATGAGACACTATCCTAAAAGATTAGATTCTGGGGATCCGTAATGTCCCAGAAAAAGATTACAAAAGAATAACATTTTCAAAGCAACAACTGTTCCCATTTCTGAACAATAGATTTAAAGCTGTTGTCAGAAGCACCTGTGATGGATCCTCCGGTTTTTCATCTCCCAATTCCTTTCTCTTCTTAATTATACAAATTATGTGGGCAGTTTAAACATATCCTAACTTTGCAAAATTATCTTTAGAAGCAGGAGAACTAGGTCCTCCTGGTTCAAGAGGAGCAGGTGCGTAACCCCTCCATTTCCTGCCCTCTTTTACGGCTGTTAATTAGTTTCACATTCTTCTGAAGAAATGACTGAACTGGTCTCAAAGCCCATTTGTAGATATTTGTTTATATCATGAGACATCAAGTTAACATCATCCAGGTATCAATGTTTGTCGAATAACCAACCACCAGATCTTTGAAGAGTCTACATCACTTTTTCTGTCAGCAAACCTCATTTTACTTTGTTTATAAATATTTATCTGGATTTTCATTTTGTTTCGTTTAGTCACCGGGTGTTTGACTGCTATATACTTTCTGTATCCTTGTCAATTTTTGCATGCATGTGAAATGCTGATTTTCATATTTTTTTATATTTTATGATTATCTGTAAATATTGGTTTTGCCCCCCAGTTCAGGTCCTGCCATCTCCATTTAAAGACTGTCATCTGAAAATCTGGCATCTGCCAGATGGGAAATGCAGCACTGAGACAGATGGACGCGGTACAGGGCAGCTTCACATATCTTGATATTTCCTTTCAAGTGTTGATTTTTAAGCCACAGTAGACAAGCAACCAACTCCCAATATTGCCTTGATTCAGGGCTTTACAACTCGTGCAGTCTTTGGACATCTGACATACAGACAACGTGTTATAGATATATTTTCAGACATTTTTCATGCTTTAATGATTTTTACATTTTTGTACATACAGTATCTACCATGTGCGTGCATGTGCGTGTGTGCACATGTGTGCGCATTTGTGCGCGTGTGTGTGCTTTTTTACATTATGTTTGTCTAATAAAAACTAATGAAATATACCTTTTTTAAAAATACATTTTCTCAAATATTACGTGTCCAGTATATTTTAATAAAGTAAAGCCACCCCTACATCAAATATTTAATTAAAACTAATAGAACTATTTCTAAAGACTGTGTATCCTGGTTGGCATACCGTAATTCCTTTATACCAGATTGGGAGAACTGTCTGCTCGCTAGATCCTGAGTGATGAGATATGCCCCTAGTTAAATGATCAAAAATAGGCCCCACCATTTCTGCAAAGTTTACGCCGAGTTCCTTTGTTTGTTTCAGAGTGATTTATAACATATCATTTTGTACATCAGTGTAGAGGCCCATGCTTCCCATACTTGCCTTGCATCCTTGAGAGTATATGAACCAATGTCCATCATTCGAGCAACAAAATGTTACATGCCATCAAATCGCAGCTGACTTACAATGCTTTTAAAAGAGCTTTCGTGGTAACTGAGACATTTAAGGGGGCATTTACAAGTTCCATCCCCAGGGAGTTTGAATAGTCAAGCATGAGCGAACCTAGGTCTCCTGAGTTCATCACTCTATCCACTACAACAGACTGGGTGTTCTTATAAACATATATGAAAGCAAAATGGCCACCTTCTGATGCCCGGATAATTGTAAAATATTTATCTTGATCTAGACCTTGCATTGCACGTGCCAGTGCATCCAGGGTGATCTTATAGGGCAGTGATGGCGAA
Source organism: Phrynocephalus guinanensis (assembly GCA_037367245.1). Classification (NCBI taxonomy): domain Eukaryota; kingdom Metazoa; phylum Chordata; class Lepidosauria; order Squamata; family Agamidae; genus Phrynocephalus; species Phrynocephalus guinanensis. Next base: position 16,158,971 of record CM074749.1, on the reverse strand, counting down.
CCTTTTAGAGGCTGAGTGCCCAAACTGCGATTCAAAACCCACTATTTTTTTCGCAGTGCCAATACAGCAATTTAACCTGAGTAAAGGTGGCTGTGAAGGAGCAATGCAGCACAGGCAGTATGACACAAACTAATAGGCACACAACTGGAGCTTCTATTTTGTAGGACGGCATGAATGACACATGCCGATTTTGACTTAATTTTATTCTTACTTGTACAATTTTTGTTTTTATTTTTATTTTGTATTGTTACATATTGTAATAGTCTGTTTTATCCTGTAAACTGCAGAGTGGCTTCCTGTCAGATGGGCAGTATATAAATCGAATAAATATATAATACATAAATAAATAAATACCTACGGCAGAACCCATATGACAGACTTGTTACACTATCATTTAGCAAAAGGGTTATTTATCAAAAGGGAAGCCACTGTTGATAGCGGATCTGGCAAAAACACGTTTTGCTTTTCCAGCTTTAGAACACAACATTTTAAGTAGACATGCCAATGGTTGAGAGTAATCTGTCACTAATTTATGACCTCTAAGAGGTTAATCAGTTGTAGCATTGGTACAGTTCTTTGGAAGGAAAAACATTAAATATAACAGTGTCTGTGAATTAGCTACACATTTGTTTGTTTCAAGCTATTTTGGTTCTAGTACACGACTGCAATAAAAATACGAGAATTAGAAATTTAGTGTTTAGTCAGCCCTTTCAGTTTTGTCACTACCTTTTGGTTCAACACCTGACCCATCCTGATCATCCATCTCCCCGGTTTCATCAAATTAAACCTGACAAAGCGATCTTAAAAATTTAAAGATATTTCTGTGTAAGAGACAAACTCCTATTTTTTTTCCAAGTCTGTGCTTTGAATTAAAGAGCTAACATAGTGACAAATTGACCTAATTACGACAAAAACAAACACCGGCAACTAAAGGCAACTTGCCCTCCTATTTAAAAAGCAACTATATTCCACCATTGGAATCACATCATCATCTCCATGTTCAAATGGGGATCAAAAGATTCGCAATGGAAGGTTCTTTTTATATCACAGGCAGTTGCTTTTGAACCCTTTTTCTTAAGTAACATCTGTCAGAGTGTGCAGGCCATTAGTAGCTCTTTCTGGAGGATGGTTAGAACCTCCAAAGCCAGGAGAAGTGCAGAGGTAAAAAAAAACAACAACACAAGACTCAAGCATTTTCCTTTCACCACCAGAACTGTGTTTACAAAATATACATACATACAAGCACCACTTCAGAATCGGCAGGCAAATAGCGCCATCACATAGTCCACTCCAGTCCAGCCATTCAAACGCTCATCTGACAAAGTAACATGCTGCTCTTCTACGGTACATCCTAACATTGAGACATGTTACTTGCTTCCTTATAAGTCTGTGTATGATGCAATACTGACTCAGCATATTGAGTACTGCACATACTGAGTATTGCACATGTGCACCTGGCTTGGTAAGATGCCAGCTAGAATGACTCAGGTCTTTTGCCTTTTACTTAGTCATTCACCCATAATGCAGACAGGCAATTCCATATTTCTGCCATATGCTGACAACACTAGAAATTACAGTGGTACCTCTACTTATGAGTTTAATCTGTTCTGAATGCGTGCTCATAAGTTGAACAACTCGTAAGTAGAGCAGCCGTATCTAAAAAAATCAAAAAATAAATAAATTTAAAAATGCTAAAAAATAAAAATATAAATTTGTAAGTATTGCAGACAACACCTAAATTTTGCAAGGCAGCAGTTAAAATGTCAACGGTTTCCCACTGCTCTTAAGTCAAATTGCTTGTAAATAGAGTCGCCCGTAGGTAGAGCTACCACTATACTTGGGTTTTTGATTTCCAAAATTAAGAACTCCATGAATACAGGTGCCTGTAGTGGAAACCTGCAAATCTTGGGCAAGTTACACAGTCCAAGATTGCCTCCCAGAACAAGACGGTAAACCACTTTTGAATACTCTGTACCAAATTATTATTTATTATTACATCCTCAATTTCCTGCATATCAATTTCTGAAGTACCAGTATATGGATTTATTACTAAATAATGGGATGACTACAAGTACATTTGTCCTTTGGCACTACACAAGATTCCCCCCGCCCCAATGAATATCCCAATAATAGTGATATCTTATTTGTATAAAATACTTACACAAAATATATTCTGCTGTACTAGATGCGAGACTTGTGTGGGGATTCCACGTATGCAGAAAAAGGGAATGGAGACAAGATGAAGAAAAGGGGATCTATCACTCTTCACTTTGCCCACCTCCTTTGGACCTGCTACTAGTGGGCATAAGCCAATTCATTCCAGTTAAAGGGCTTTGTTTGGCCCCATGGTAGCTGGATGATAAACCCTATTCTTAAAAAGGAAGAGAACTGTTCCCTAGTTATATGTAAACATTGGCTTTCCACTTAAAGGCACTCCTCCTGCTTTTTTGCCCCATAGTTTTCTATGTTAATTTTTAATAGTAACAACCGGTGTAGAAAACGCTCCTTGCACAATTCCATTGTAAATCACCTGGAAAGTGAGCTAGATTATGGGTCAGCATGTAAATCAAAAAAACCTACAACACTTGGTTTACACAATCTATGTGAAAATGCAGATATGAGTGGACTTTTAAGGTAGCAGCATAGGACATCTTTGTTTATTCATTTATTGAAGTATTCATTTCTTTTAAAAAAAACTCAAATTCATCAATATGAGATATTGTGTTTCTGCAGCTAAGATTCAAAATGACAGGAAATGGCCCATTCACTATCATTCACAAAGTGACACCAAGCAAATGAAAACCCCAGATGCGGATTCCTTGTTTTATCAGTTAACCACTTCTCACACAAGCACAAAGCAATTGCCAGGGCTATTTTCCAACAAGTGTGAATGGCACTCAACACAAGAGGGTACCCTGTAGATAATCTTGGCCACTGACATTGGTGTTGGCAGGTTACTCCTTGCTATGTACGGCCTGGCATACTTTTTTCCCCCTGCTGGCAATGTGGGCACAATATTCTCTAGCATTAGAATCATGGATTCAGAAGCACAATATCTCTCATTCATAAACCACAGGGTTTTAAAAAGAATTTTCTGTCTTTTGATGGGTGAGGACAGAAGCAGGGACAGCTGGGATTTGGATGTAATCCCTCCATGACAAACTATTTTGAAGGGCTCCTTTTGAACTAAACATAATGATGGAGCAAAGCTTTGAGTGACTGCAACAAACATACAGAACCTTTAACCTCTCAGGTAAACTAGTGTTGCAAAGCCCACACCACAAAATGCAGACTAGCTTTCCATAAGATGTCCTTTCACCTTTTCAAATTAAAAAAAAAGGTCGGGGGAAATGCTCGGAGTTAGTAAAGAATAACACCAGAACCAAAGTTAAATTAATCATCCCATACTATGTGAATGAAAGGTGGGGTGAAATCAACTCATTTGAAATGTGGTGTTGGAGGAGAGCCTTACAGATACCACAGTCAGTCAGAAAGGCAGAAAAATGAGTGCTTAGTTAAGTCAAGTGTGAATTGACACTAGAGGAAATATGAATAAACAAATATTAAGCTTCCATGCACATAGAATGAAAATATAGAACTGAACAGGAAATACATTATTGCTAGGGAGAGGGCAGAAAGTAGTACAGGAAGAGCTAAGAGACTGTCTCAATAAAGGAAGCCACAGCTGTTGAGTTTATAAAGAGTTAAGCAAAATTTCCTGGAAAAATCAATGCTGCTAAGAGGAAGAGGAGTCAATAGGAAGAGAGAATGACCTAATATGAGATGCTGTTGGTTTGCAAGATCTGAGCACAACTGCTAATGTTATGACATTTTGCAGGTCATTAATTTGTTTAGTCACCACACATCAGAAGTTACTTGGTGGCACATAACTTCTTTGGAGTTCTTTCTTAATTACCAGACAACTGTTTAGTGACAAGACAAGTGGAATGCTTGAAACTATGGCAGGATATAGGCACCAAAGATCTGCTAACATCAAGTAAGACCATCGTTAGCCACAAATCAAAACAGCAATTTCAGCTTAAATGAATATACTTCTGAGCATCTGTTCTCCCCTCTTTTTAAAACATCTTTAAAAATATTTTATAACCATACATTGAAACCCTTTTACCATGGAAGGAGATAAAACACTCTCTTCCTGAAAGTCAACTAACTGGGTCCTGATGGACAGTCAAAAATTGCCCCAGACCTGCTGGGAATGCTTCCCCCATTGTTTCAGAAGCCTTTTCTCAAAAATCAGGAAAAAATGTTTGCTGAAAGCACTCAGGGCTAGGACAAACATAACTGCTCTGTGCTTTTGTAATGCTGAAATACTGTGAATATGCCTTACAAAATTAGAATCCTAGAATCCTATAGCTGAAAGAGACCTCAAGGGACATCCAGTCCAAACCCCTGCCATGCAGTAATTCCCATCAAAGTACTCCCAACAGATGGCCATGCAGCCTCTGCTTAAAAACCTCCAAAGAGAGAGACTCCACCACCTTCTGTAGCAACACTGCTGGACAGCTCTAGCTGTCATGAAGTTCTTCTTAATGTTTAAATTGAATCTCTTTTCCTGTAGTTTGAAACCACTGCTCCGAGTCCTAGTTCTCCGAGTTCTGTTTTAACTGGTTTCTGCAAGGAGTGGGAAACTGTATTTTTTAAAAATCATAACTCAAAACCTGTTTGTCCAAACTTCTCCAAATTTGGCACAAAGCAAGAGCACACAGTCTGCTACAACAGATTTGGTGCTGATCCAAAGCCCAGTTTGAAGGTTGCAACCAGAGATGGGCACGAAATGAGCTTTTTTTTGTTTCATTTTTCATTGAACTGATTTTTAAAGAAAAATGAAATGAAATGAACTGGAAAATTTCCATTCATTCTGTTTCGTTTTTCATTAATGGTTAGGAATGCATTGAAAAGCAATGCATTCCTATGAAAAACTGCTTTAAACAACCCGCACCTTTCCCCCCAAATGGGCACATTCTGTGTGTGGGGGGGAAGCATGGGTCATTTAAAATGGCTCTGAGCCACTGAGGCTGCCTTGGTTACTCTGAATAAAAAATGAAAAATGAAACAATTTTTAATAAAAAAATCATTTCAACCAAAAAAAAAAACCATTTTAGTGTTTCATGCCCATCTCTAGTTGCAACTTTTTGTTTGGACTGCTCTCTTGTGCAGTGATAATTTCTAAGCCGCACGATTACTCATAGAACTTAAAAATCATTTAAATACAAAACAACTTTAGAATAACTTAGAAGTTCAAAAAACCCAAAAACTACAACCAGAAGTATTGAAAATAAAATCACAATATTTCTTGATATCGAAGCACAAATGAAAAACAGAGTTTTAACTTTTTGGTGAACTACAGTGGGCACCAGTTGGACTTCTCCAAAGGTATTTGCTATAGGTGAGATAATGTGCTCCTGCAGCTCATACTGTTCATGGACCAAGGAGGAGTGCTTCCCCAGTATATCTTAGATCCTGCAGATGTATGTGGAGAAAGCATGCCATAGGTCCTAAGTCATTTCTGCAAACTGGCAGTATACATACAATTTTGCCTTGGAATGGTCTGACATGAGTCCAAATCCTATTGAGACAAAATGTGTATGTGAAAGCACTTGCTCGCAACAATTCTCTTTGTTTGGGGGGTATTCTGCCTCACACCATGCAACTAGTTGCATGAAGAGGATCGTGCTCAGGACAAGGGGGGGGGTCATGCAACTGCTCTTTAGTTACTGCATTTTTCCATCTTTAAGACTACCATGAACAAGATCCCCCCCTTTTGAACCCGAAATTAACAAAATGAACAAATCCTGTCAGAAAGGAAGGGAAACAGTGGTAGGCATGGAGAAGAACCTAAACTGATGGCAGTGAATGAGCTGAGCTGAGTTCCTGTCCCAATGAGATTTCCCTTCCTTTCTGGCATCTCATTCACTGATGTCAGTTTAGGTTCTCGCTCTCTCTCTCTCACACACACACACCAAATTTCCCTTCCTTTCTGGCAGCCCTCGACTGTCCTCCACCTTCCCAAAATGCCTCTATGCTTTGTTTTTTGTTTGTTTGTTTGTTTTGCAGAAATTGGAGCCTCTCTTTTAAGTGGGGAAAAGATTACCCTCAGTTTTAGGATAACAAGCCGAGGGGAAAAAAATGCAATTTATAGATAGGAAACTACGGTAAATAAGCACATAGCATCCCAGCTTTGATGTCCTAGTGCAGGCCTGCCCAAAGTCCGGCCCGGGGGCCAAATCCGGCCCGTCAGGCCATTCTGAGTGGCCTGCGGCTGGCTGGCCCGCCCCTCCCTCCCCCTCCTTCGCCCCATGTAGATGTCGCTACCGCTGGGGAGCTTGGGGGGGGTGCAAGGTCGCACAGATCGCCTCTTCCAAGGGGTGACCTGTGGCCACGGCTCCCTGTGCGTCCTTTGGTCCCCACCTCCCTCCCTCCCTCCCTTCCTTCCTTGTTCCCCATCTTCCTTCCTTCCTCTCTTGGTTTCCACCTCCCTCCCTCCCTCTCTTGGTCCCCGCCTTCCTTCCTGCAGGTGGGGTTGCAAGGGGTCAGTGGGTGGGGCTTGCAGTGGGGTGGCAGGGTCGGGGAGGAACCGGCCCCTGACACATTCTCAGCCACCAAATCTGGCCCTCCATACAAAAAGTTTGGGCACCCCTGTCCTAGTGTAATTCCCATTGCAGAAGCACTGTCAATAATACAGTGATAAATTTAGCAATGTAGATGCTCACTGTGATAGTCACCATATGCACACACACACCCTGCCGCACAACAAAGGAGAGGCTAAAAATGCAGGCAACTGGATCAAGTCATATCAACAAAGAGGTCCCAGCACCTTTTATTCCCACTCAGAGTACATCTTTTCTAAAGCTAACAACACTTAACTGTTCCGTCAAGACTAAATCACCATAAAACACTTTGCATTACAAGGTCAACCTGTGCCAATTTTTTTGAAAACACCCATTTCTTCCCCATTTCTTCTGTGAGCATTGCTTCTAAGCTCCGAGGGAAAGAGGGAAGCCTCCATTTGAGGGCGGTGGGAAGCGAAATTAAGTCCCAGAGCTTCAACCTGCAAACTCTGGCTCCAGAAGACCACTGTGCACTGCATTCAAACAAACCCTTCCCACATGCTCCTTACCATTTTCCTCATTGCTTTTCCTACTCTACCACCTCCCAATGCTTCAATATTTTGCTGCACCTCGCAAACCATCAATTTCTTGTCCACAAAGCAAGCAATCAAACTCTGCAGGAGAGGAGGATGAAAACACTTCACTCTGGCACTGAAGAAAAGGACACACAATGACTGAACAGCATTCAAGGAGGCTTAAGACTAGAGAGGGTTACTCAGTTCCACAAGGCCGGGATCAATTTCCTGACACCTGCCAGATGGGCTGAATTTCTGATATTTCAACAGAAATGGACGAAAACAGGATTGGAACAGGCTCCAGTCCTCTCCCCTTCTCTTCCCTCCCACCCTCCTAGGTTTTCGCAGCAGAAAGGCGCTGTTTTGGCAGGGACCACAAAAAACGCTTCCAGTAGATTGTGTTTAAACATTAAACAACATTTATTGAGCCTGTAGCGCTGACGATGACAATAAAATAGATCTTTACGCCCTTCATAAACACTCTGGCGGATACCTCTGCTGGCCGGGGGAGCCAATGAATGTCTCCTGAGCAAGAACACTCATCTCTATCTCCCTTCCGCTGTCGGAATATTACAGCTGGTTTACAATCATGAGACCCTTTCCTCACTTCACGCTAAATTGTTTGGATGATAAAAAGGCATTTCAGCTCTTCCTCATCTAAGGTGTTCTTTCTTGCTCAGAGGGGGCTTTTCTTCTTTTGAAGCCTTTAAAACCAACCCTTCTTGGGTCTGTCATTTATTCTTCCCTCCCGCTGCTCTTCTCATATTCGGCTGAAAACTCAGAAACTTGCAACATCTGCTTCCAGCTGATAGCTCAAGTGTCTGCAAAACTGTAGGCTGCCTTCCTCGTCCCAGGCTTGTGCTCTCCAAAATAAGGCACTGGGTGCCTGATGGCTTTCTGGCTGGTCTCTCTGATCTCAAAAATAAGGTCATTACACAATACAAATGCAGCAAAGGCTATACCCTTATAGAGCACTATAGAAACCATACAATCTTCTAGCTTCTATGGGTCAGAAAGTCCACTTCCTCAGGCTTGTACAGTGCCTGGCTGCTTGCACAATGAACCTAAGAGTCCCTCCCCTTAGATGTTAGGTTAGGAAACATGCCAGCTACACTGAAGTTGCAGCTTTAAAATATCTCTGACCTCTGCAACTCTTTCTTGGATTGTCTATGTCAGAGCTTCAGAACCTGGGACAGTGCTGTGAAGACAATGTTTTTCGAACACAGCTGCCAGAATGCAGCATTTCCTGAATACAATTTAAAAAAACCCAATCCAAAGGAAACAAGTAACATTTCTAAGATTTGACCTGGGGTGAAAACTACAGATGGGGAAATCTGTCCACCTCACTTTCTCATGTGCTCAGGGTTTTAAAATCTCAGCTTCTTTCTGTACTGAATATGCCATCAGAAAATACTTATAAATATTTCCAAAACCAAGTGGAACTAAATATTCCTATCTCAATAACATTCAATAATAAGAGTTATCCTCTGCATGGACAGGACCCAGAGGGGACAGGAAGGTAGTCATGCATCCCAGAGCAGGGAAGAGAGGAGATTCTTCTGCTCATTGATGGAAAGATAGATTATACATTTAACAATAAAGAAAGAAATAAAAAAAATCCATCTCAAAAAGCCCCCTGAAGGACCTCTTAACCAGCTCTGGTCTGTTACTGCAAAAAGGGTTTTTCCTAGCTGACCTGTTGCTCTGGCTCCTAAAATGATCTGTAGACTCTGAACAGACCGGGAAAGATCCATCTATGCAGTGATGGGCTAGAGTGAGTCATTTGATGCTGCCTTTCCCTTATAAAAGCTTCTAATTGACAGATGAAAATGCTGGTTGCCATATGATTGATCAGCCTTCTATCACTCCTATCTTGTCCTTCTTGCCTTCCCCTTATGTATCTCCCAACCTAATAGAGTCAGGTGAAACAGACATGCAGTCACGCTCCCAGATGTGTGACAGGTTCATATAAAACTAGTTGACTTTATTGAGCATCACAAATCACCTGATTTAGAAGACCGGATGCAGGGAAATATCCAGTCTTAAAGAGTTTGCCATCAGTGTTCACATTTTTAAAGATGCCATCTGTTCAGCACATCTAATGCTGGGTGATGAATGAGGAGACCTCTGGCAGGTAAAATTTAGCAATAAGAAGCAAAAGGATAATCAGATCAGTACCGCAACTTCAAAACCACCCCTTTGAACAAAACCCTTCCAATTAATTAATCACTTTCAACTATAACCTTTAAACCTGCAATTAAAAAGGGGGACAGCTGGGTAAATTATTTAAATAAAGACAAATTTTCCAAAGTGAATTAAGGAAATTAAATCTGCACATATTTGCATAATTTATTCAAGATATGTGTCAGCAAGCCAAAGGGGAAAGCAAGGCAAGGAAATAGGTGGAACACTGAAATCTTTTCTGCAGTTGTGCGCGGGGGGGGGGGGGGGGGGGGAAGAACCCTCCCATATGAAAAGGAAGCAGGTACCAATGGTTTTTCAAATTATGGACACCATTTCTGTGATTGTCTACACCTGGGATCATCTGGGTAGTGTCATTCCCAGTACATGGGCAAGCTTTGTGATTAGGTTTCATTCAGAAAGGAATTCGAGTCAAGCTAGACAACAACAACAACAACAACAACAACAACAACAACAACAGAAATGGTATCAGTGCAACCCTTTTATTTGTGCAGAATTAGAATTTTTCCCAAGAACCTGTATTTTGTATAAAACACTAGTGCTGCTGAAAAAAAGCCCTAGTCTTTTCACTCTAAAATAGGAGTGAAAATAAGACAGCTGTTGACAATTCTCTTTACTGGGTTTTTACTGATATAGTATGCATGCGTGTTGCATCGTTACAGTCATGACTGACTCTTCGTGACTGTGTAACATTAAAAAAATTTCACAAGCTTTCACCACATCATTATTCAAATGATATAGTACTTCTTTCCTCTCAAATAGGAGTGATTCCCAAACTGCTCCTATTCCCAAACTGCTCCCCTAAATTTTGAATCAAATTAGTGTGCATAGTAAATGATTTTCCCTACTTTTGTGTTTTGCATTTAGCAAGTTGTGTTTTGCAAAATACTCTGCTCAGAGAGACCCACTGAACAGAATTTCAGTGATCTAGCTTGAAGTCACACCAGTGAAGTAAAATATTGGTTACAAAAATATATGTCGGCACGCCTGGAAAACCTGTCCTTCTTTCTTCACTTTTCAAATATGCATGTTGACATTATTGTTAAAATATGCAACACAGGGGAGGGACTAATATTTCCCAGTACAGTATTTGGAGGTTGGGAACAGAAACTGTGAACCTCAAACAAAATTTAATTAGAAGATCTGTTAAAATTATACAGTAAAGAAGAACCTTAAGAATTAGAATGACATCAACAGATAAGCAGGATGAAATGAAATTTTCACTTGAAATGGGTATTTGTTTTGAAAATGCACATGATATTGTAGCAACATCATGATAGCTCTGGATGTCACGAGTTCACAATTGACAGAAGAAAATCCTGGACAGCTACCACAGCTTGATAGATTTTTTTGGACTATTCACAGACCACCTTCAGGCAGAGACTTTATCCTGGGCAGAGACTTTGACTGGTAGAAGACGAAGTAGAGAAGCGGCTGTGTGCCCAGGTAGAGGCTTCTCACATCTGGAGGTGTATTAAGTGAGGCTCTCACCCATCCATCTTGCTATATGGGAAACGGTAACACAGCTACCATATTCTGAAAGGAATCTAGCATATTGCTCCAAACACACTGCAGTTGCCAGACAAAAAGGATGTGCAGATTTGAACATAGATTATAAGCATATTCTGAAAGCTAGATGCAAGGAAGCTGCATCAACAAGAGTTATTTGTTAAAAACAAAAAACCCTTCTCATAAAATTCTTCTGAAATAGCTCTTCTTTGTATATTTATATATCTGTCCATTCTACATTTTGTTACATGTTATAACTACTCTGTTTTTGCGTCTCAAATAAATCAGCATTCATCTGGAATCTTTCTGTATCTTAGCCTATTACCTTCCGTATGCGTGCCTGTGTCTTCGTTGTTAAGCTTTTTGACAATTCCACTTCTCGGCTCCTGAAGGCAGACCATCCTTGCTTTAAGATGGCACACAAGAACTTTTAAAAATACTGGTGAAGATACACACCAACATGTGTGAACCCAACACTCCTGGGGAAGTGAAGCATAAACACAATCTGCTTGGCTTGGTGCAATTAACAAGCAGTTTGGCAGCTGCAGGGAATGATCTGTGGAATTTTTTTAAAAAACACAGTTAAAAAAGGAAGAGGAGTGTGCCAGTTTTGCTTGGCGAGGAGAATTGGGGGCAGAGACACAAAATCAATCTGGTTGTCTACTTGCTGGAGGAAGCCCCTTTGCGTCCAGCAGATAAACGTTTCCAGCATCAGTGAGTGCAGCTACCCTGGGCTCCATTCCAGTGTCTAATCCATATGTAGCTGTGTTTACATCCATAAAGTTTCCCCCTGTACTCGCCTACCTAACTCTTACAGTCAACATCTGAACCCCACCATAACTCTGAATTTCAGTGCTAATGGCAGCGCCAGCACCCTATGCCATGAAGCTAATCCTTTCAGCACAGTTTAGATCTGATATGTGGTTTCTGGAAGAATATTTGGAAATATCAGTAAAATCTTGAAAGATTGAGCAACACAACCTGCTGATATAGGGGAGAGGAGGAATCTTGATAAGGGAATGTCAGATTTATGTTTTGACTTGACGCATTCTTCCTGCACATTCTGTAGTGCAAATAGAGAAATAAGAAACATAGGGCGAGGTGAGGAGAAAAAGACAGACCAAAGAGTCCCCCAATAAGATTATGGTCTTATGGTCGTAGTTTAACACTTTGCCCACTAGACCTGACTGGATGTCACACATTACCTCCTGCTTGTGAAAGCCATTCCTAGGCCCACAACTCAGCAGGTTCTTTTATTTTTATTTAGCCATTCTGCTTGTCCCATAAATGCCACAAATCTAATCATCTTTATTACTGTGGATTTCTCTTCTTGCCAGGCAGAGATAAATGGTGCATGAATCAACATAACTGGGTCCAGTGAAAAGCAGATTCTGCTACTGAAATCCCACATACAAAACTCAGCGATTTTCTGATGGGCCGATTTTCAGGCTAGAGGCTACATGTGCATGGAAGTGTTTAAGTGTGTGTCTTTGCCTTTTCACAAGTATTTGTATCTTAAAGCAATTTGCAGATTCACTGTTTTTAAAGACCGGGAAGCTTCAACCAATGCTGCCTACATTCTACTGTCTCCATAGGGCTAGACACATGAGTGTACTTCAGTATTCATCATCAATGGAATCAGGACTTGGTCCGCACTACCCCACCCTTCATGGTGACAAAAAGCTGCTCAAGAAGGGTTCCCTACCCTCTCAAACAGATTTTCAGAATGTCCTTGTATATGGGTGTTGCAGAAGGGAGAGGAATCAATGATTCTGGAGGAAACTGCAAGATTCAGTGCTTGTACAACACCAGATCCTAACTGCAAGTAATAACTTCCAGAACTGTCTAATGCTATGCAAACACCACTAGAACATGACACACTAAAAATAAGTGCAGTGGCCAATGCCTCTATTTTGTCCTCAGAAATCTACCAAGGCAGCAGGAAAAGGCTGCTTTAAAAAAGGAAAAAAAGAGAAGCCCTATCTACATTTTCATTTCCAAGGGGGGAAAGTGTGTATCAACCAACTAAAATTTTAAAAAATTTTAGTCTAAGTATTTGAGAGTTGTGCTGTACATTAACTTCTTCCCCTGCAATGAAAATATACAGGCATAGAAAAGAACTAATTACAGTCTGAAGCGAATCTGTGGTCTTCCAGCTGAGCTTCTCATCAACCAGGCTTGAGAGTCCACACCTATACCTCCAGGTTGGAACTTGCTGAGATGCTACACTAGGTTGTTACGATTTTGTCTGTTTTTCCCCCTCTTGATAAAGATAAGGAAGAAATAGGTTCTTGTTCTAACCGTAGTTTGTCTTCAGCCATCTGATGAAAACTACACTTTCTGTATAGACTACTGACCAATCCGGCACTGGCAGGTACTATTATTTTTGACTCTTACTCTCCCCCACCCCCTGTCAGTGAATGATTCTTGCAGTCACTTTCCTCGAGCACAACAGCACCAAGAAGTAAAGAATTCCTAAATGTAAAAGCTTGGTACAGATACTGGATTCATAGCCTGAGATGACAACAGGCCAATCAACCGGAAAATCTAGTTTATTTTTCATTTACTGCCTTCTGAGTTACTTTAACTTGACAGGCCGGACTTCTGAAGTAGGCTACAGGAAAGAGAACAGTATGTTAAAGTGAAATGGAAAGTATCAAGAATGGCCAGTCAACCGACTGCAACTTAGGTCTATATGAGGGACTCAGCAAAGAGATGCTGCTCAATCAATATAGCTCAGGTCAAATGTATCTATACATTTAATGTGTATGCTGCCATTTAACCCTCATGTACTAAAGGGGGAAATTGCATGGAGGGAGCTGGGACATATTTTCTGACCCTAATAAGAATTCAAGTGTATTGAGGTTTAGATTTAGTGGTCAGGGTCAGCAAACAAACATTGCTTATATTTCTTCCTTCCAAAAGAAGAAATTTCTATTTCACTCCTATTTGCCAAAAATCAACCAGAGGTCTTTTTTAAAAAATCACAATACATTGCATTGGCTAGAACAACAAAAGCAAAAAGTACACCACTGGTAAAAAGCAGTAGATGTCCTGGGATGTTTTTTTTTGCCTAGCTGTTTATTTTTTGAAAAGTATACATGACAAGTGGCTGAAATTCAGGGAAACTGGCTGCAACTTTTCAGTCCCATAGAATGCATACATTTTTCCATGTATAAAAAATAATGCAGTAAAACATTAATTACAGGGATCAAGCCTGGATCAAGACCAAACACAGAGATCCCATTGTACTTCTCTCCATATTTTTCGGTTTCTCCCACCCTTAGCCAATTTCATAGTTCTTCTTAGGATGCCACCATTGTAGGGGAATGAGCTATATCACCACCAGGAAAAAGTACATCTCAGAATATTTGGTATGGAAAAAAGAAAGAAAGAAAAACAATGTTCAGTCACAAAACAGCCATAAAGGTAACGAGTCTCAAGGAGGCATTTCCTTGAGACACAACACTTGGTCCAAACATCAATACCACATGTGCTTAACTTCAAGTCTAGCAACACAGCTTTTCACACTGTAAAGTGACTCTTGTGCGTGAAGGACGTTTGCAAAAGAGCTCTATAATGACATACTTATGTGCTTGTCTTACGGAACATCGATCAATCTGGATTCATAACCACAAGAACCTCCACTTAAAGCCAGGTATATTCCCCAATGGCTTACCATCTCCCTACAGGAAGACCCAAATCAACCTGCCGTGCTGTTAGAAGTTAATTGCTTTGAAATAATTCAGCAGGTGAGCAGGAAAAATTCACACAGCGCTTTTACTGCTTTCCTTTTGCATCTGAACAACCCGAAGCACTGGGTTAATGGACAAAAAATGGAGAAGGGAGGAGACTTAAAAGGGAATGTTTGAAGGGGGCGGATGGCAGCTGGCCAGGAGTTCTTTACTGGTTTGGAACAATTCCCCTTAAATGTCATTAAGGCCTTGAAAACTATTTTATTCAACAGTTGCTTTTATTTAAAACCTTGTTAGTCCCTTTTTATTGTTATGGTAATCAAGGCATCATATATTACTGATTTCTGGAAGGAAATCAAAGTGAGGCCTGCGGGCATGGGGAACAGCATGTCAGCCAGCATGCAGCAAAAGAAAGGTAAAGCAGCACGCTGAGTCAAATATGGCACACGTTTCTGTTTGTAAGAGATGAACCCTCTAAAAGTCATTTTAACCTTGACAACTGCTGAACTCTTTAATGAGAATGATGACCTGTCATGAGGAAAGCTAATAAATGGCCACAGGTTTGTAGAATGGAGTCTTCGATGATTTATCCTCAATTAGTGGGCTGTACCCCAAACAAGTCACTATGGACAGATTGTTTTTGTGTTTTGTGTTTGGCCATTTGGGATCCCAGGAGGGGTCCAGAGGTTGTGCTGCCAAAGGCAGAGCCAAAAGCAACTAACTTGGTGGCTAGTCTTCTCCCATGCAAGGTTTAAAGCCATGTATTCCACTAAAAAGAAACAAACACACAAACAAAAACCTTCAAAGACAAAAAGGAAACACAGCAGAGTAAAAACATTCACTTGACGTCTCTCTACTAGGAAAGGTTGGATTGCTCAGAAATAAACATGACTGTATCCACAGCAGGCAACAGCATCTTCACCACAATCATTACACAGTATCAAGACCACTCTCTTTGAGGCCCAATCTCAGGTTCCTCTGACAAACCACTCAAGGCAGAGAGAACATGAATGGGAGGAACTGTTAAGCATTCAAGGTGTACCTGTTTTTACATGAGCACCCAGTTCCTACAGCAATCCAGTATAGATGTGTCTACCGAAAACAACAGGTAAGACTACTCAAGAGTAAGAAGAGGCAGAAAATGCAAAATGAACACCTCTTTACGTGAGCAATGAGCATCTTGCTCCATTTCCGCTCAGTTGTTATTGCAAGAAATATTGGAAGCTGAAATCCAAATATATTATTCTCTATCTCTGATTTTTAATAAGCTAAGATTCCTTTTGGAGGCTACCCTCTTCAGGTTGCTGGAGAGTTTTTTTCATGGCAGTCTCCCCAATGACAACACCATATAAGTAGAATAAAAGATACTGTCACTTTCCATTTCTTTCAAATTGCTGTCTTCCACATCAACTTCGTATCATGCTGTTTCAATACTGGTTTGAATTTTTTAAAGTACATAACAACAAAAAATAAAGGTTTTTCATACAGACATATCTTACTACAGAGCCCAAATGTGTTTTGAAGAATTTAGGAGAAATTCTCTGTAAGAACTGTTGTATAGTATATCATTTTCACGAACATATACATTATCTGTTACACTTTTCTCCCTTATGTTCATTTTTGACTTAGAAATCTGCACCAGAAAATCCAGATAATTGCAAACACCAAAAATAGCTTCATTTCAGCATGCCTATTAGTTTGGGAAGATTAAAATGCTGCATTGGGCACTGAAATTCAGTTAAACACCTTTGTCTCCTAACCCTAAATACTGTATATACTCAAATATACCGGTAAGTCTAGTTTTTCAGCCCTAAAAAAGGGCCCCTCAACTTATATTTGGGTCAATACTTTTAGCCACTGAGGCAAGTGCTTGGGTTGGTGGCTAAAAGTCATTTTAAACATTGTGTGCCGCTTCTCCTGACCCACCCACCCCCCACGTTGCAGGGGAGCGGCGTGGTTTAAAATGACTTTTAGCCACTAAGCATGGCTAACAGTCATTTTAAACATCAAACACCCCCACCCCCCGCATCACGGGGGAGCAGCTTGGCTAAGAGTCATTTTAAACATCACACACCGCACCCCCAGCTCACAGAGGAGCTGCCAGACCTTGCTGCATTTCCCACCCTTGAATTATTTATTTATTTATTTATTTTATTTATTATTATATTTATATCCCACCCATCTTCCCGTAGGAACTCTGGGCGGCTTACAGAGTAGCGACTAGCGTGGCAATGAACAACAGTCCAACAATAAACTAACAACTAAACAAAATTAAAACAAGTGAACAATTCAAAACAGTTTAAAACAGTTTAAAACAGTTTAGCGCCCCAGCATCGCTGGCTGGTACAAAGGCGAGGTCCTTAAAGAATAGTATAGATGGCGGGGAGGGGAAAAAAAAAATACTCAAGTCAATCAGTTTCCCCAGTTTTTTGGGGTTAAATTAGGAGCCTTGACTTATACTGGGGTCGACTTATACTCACGTATATACGGCAAGCCTTTTGGGTTGGTCTGGCAGTATGTTTTCAGCAGCACTAGCCATATATGTCTGGCAGATAGATCTTAATCAAAGGATTAAGATTGTCTGGTATTAAGTTGCCTACTGCCTCTGAACCTGGAAATTGTTTTGTTTCTCGTCCTCAAACGCACAGGCAATGCAAGCAGAAACTCGCATGCCAGAAGAAACAAATACTGTATGTGGCAGGTTCAACCAGGCTGCTAAATGTCATTCTATGGCCCAGGTGTGGACCCCATTGTCTTCTCTCTAGGAACTAGCCTAGCTCAATGCAGAGGGCTCTTCTGGGAAGAGAAGCCAAGCCACCATGTGACAGCCACTGAATCTACCAACACAACCATCACGTGGAACAGCAGCCATGTATCACTGGAAAATCCACCTGTACCAAAGAGAACTTTCAAGGTAAGCATGCACTGAATTGAGTAGATCTTTTTCCCTTCTATATAACTTTTGTTTTTTAGCTTTTCTAGCTGAATCCAAGTTCAAGCATTAGGAGAAGAACAGCTGAGTGTTTTCTAACTGCTTCTGCCAAGTCAGTAACAATATTAGCAATCTGTGTCATGTTCTAACGAAGGTATCTTATTCAGCCCCAAACACTAGCTTTTTAAATTGTGGTTTTGAATTATAACTTCCAGTTGTTTTGTAAGAAATTATTGGCATTGTAATCCAAAAATACATATCTTCACACCTCTAATCATGGGGAAGGGTCTTAGACTCATTCTAATAATTCTGGGAGCCCTTTTCAGCCTCTTACCCATTCAGATCTTTGATACCCCTTTGGGATGGCGGAGAGGTGCAGGGATGGGAAAGGAAACAAGAGTATTCCAAGCACAGGGGAAATATAGATTTATCTATAGACATGACTAGAGCTGGCAGATTTATTGTAATCTGTTTCTTAGTCCCTGCCAGCAATGAGCTTGCCCTTTTTCTTTCAGCTGCACAGTGGACAGCTAGGCACTTCAGAACAGAGATTTATACTTCTTATAGGTATCAGGTCTAATATACAGTATAGGATTCATGAGGAATCCTTTAGTACTTTGCAAATCCTGATCAAAGGACCTGACTATAACTGTTAGGCACATCTGCATAAGAGAAAGAAAGTGGAAAATTACCTTTAAAAAATAATTCCCCGAATTCCCCAGATGGCATGGCCAGTCTAGGAGCTGTACTGCATGGATTGTAGTCCATGCTAGCGAGGGAATTTTAGTTCAAAAAGGTACCCTTTTTGAAAATCTGAATGTGAATGTAGTTAGTTACCTTGCATGTTTAGTAATGCAGTAAAACAAAGGCATCAACATGCAAATAAAAATTCATAGTTTAAGATAAAATAGGATCAGAACTGTGTGTGTGTGTGTGTGTGTGTGTGTGTGTGTGTGTGTGTGAGAGAGAGAGAGAGAGAGAGAGAGAGAGAGAGAGAGAGAGAGAGAGAATAAATGTGTATGTTAAATCCTGATTCACCATCATGACTCGAGCACAGCTGCAAAAGGGTTTTCTTGAGGCTTCCGCTTCATACTCAAAATTCTTCTTTGTTATGTTTTGCACATTCCATCTTAGTCATAAAGACAGATATTATGCACAGACATAAATATCAGAACTTGTATTTTACCATGGAATAAAATATGCTTAGAATTGTATATTTTGTGAGGATTGCGTATTTTCTCTCTCTAAGAGTTGCTCATTTTGTGTTCTAAGAAATACATGTGTTCTAGTTTAAATACAGATTTTAAAACTTGTTTTTTAAAACAAAATTCTTTTGCTTTAAAATCACAGATTAATCCAAAATGGACAGAATGGCTCTATGAATAGGCACGCGCCAGAAAGTCCTGCTTATGTGGATGCTTGAATGAATGGACTGTTTGCATGAACGGTCAGGTTTTTTGAGCCTGGAAATGCCCATTTATTTATATACAAGTCTCAGAATCCATCAGCCAGTACAGCCTGGGTACCTTGTCTAGCAATTCATAGAAGGGAAACAAAAGGGCAGGGGAAATGGGTCAGGATGTAAACAGAAATAATCCATAATTTAGCTACACATCTTGTTTTGTTTATTTTATCCAGATGAATCTCGGTGTTCACAGCTTAAGGAGTAACCTCCAGACGTCCTAAACTCAAAAACATCCTATGACTCACATTCCTGGTCAGATCTGGCAGACCCAGGGGTATGGTTCCTTTCCAGAGGCAAACTGTCATATCTTAGGACTCTTTCTTCTGCTAATACCACCAACTCTTCCTGGCATTATTGCCTGTACCATTGAGTCTTATCTTCTCATGATATATCAAGGTAGAAGAACCTCAAGTCTAGTTATTTGAACTTCTAGTGACAGTTTAGCATTGATTTTGATCTTGAAGCCACTTACTTGTTTTTTGGCAATCCAAAAAACATTTCAAAGAAATCCAATTTCCTGTCATCTTTCTTCATTGCCCCGCTTTCACCTCTACACCCTATGACGGGCAATACCATAATATGAGTGATCTTGGTTTTGCTCTTCAACAATACATTCTGACGCATAAGAGTATTTTCTAGTTTCTTCCTGGCTTTCTTTCCATGTCTCAGTCTTCTAATGATTCTTTGGCTACCAACGTTTTTGATTGATGACTGAACCAACATACAGAAAATCTTCAGCTCTTTTGATTTCATGAAAGTTATGAAATTCTTCTATGGACAATATTTTTTATCTTTATACTGCTTCATGCTTTCTTTTGTAGCATTCAAATGTGATCAATGTCATCCTGGAATCAACATAAAATTTAATTTCTTCTGCTTCAGCATGTGTAGCTGGAGCACAGACTAGAATAATGATTATATGGATAGGCCAGGGGTTCCCAGACTGTATGCCATGGCTCTAGGGGACACTATGACACCCAGGCAGGGATGCCAGTAGGTGATTGTCTTCTCACCTTGCAGTCTCATCTTCCAGCACTATCTCTTGTTTTATTTTTGGATTACCTTATCACCGAGTTTTCCAGGCATAACATATTCAACAGTGGCTTACATGTTCATTCTCCTGCACAATACAAACAAACATTGGCTTAAGTGTCACAAGTCACAACCATTCCCTGTGCAAGGTTCTCCAATATATTCTACTACTATTATTGCTTTGTAGCTTCTATTTAAGAATGTATGTCATCCTATATCATCACTAAAACTTTCTGTTTTCTTCTGCCAATGTGACTCTTAATTCCTGCAAAGAATAGAAGCATCCTAGCCAGGTTAACATGGCTGCCCTTGTTGAATATGAATCACGATTCCCTTGTCACCTTCCTCATTCTTCCTCACCAGTGATATTCAGGAACCCCACCCCCACCCCAAGGTAAATGGCTGCTGTGATGCTAACATCCCCACAGGTTGTGTGTGTGTGTGTGTGTGTGTGTGTGTGTGTGTGTGTGTGTGTGTGTGTGTGTGTGTTCAATCTGGTCTCTGGGTGTCTGAATTTTGCTGTATATACACAAAATGACAATATATTATTATTATTATTATTATTATTATTATTATTATTATTATTATTATTATTATTATTATTATTATTAGGTTGCATCGCTCAAGGCAACTGGCCTCTTACAAGAGATGTTCAGAATGCACATTCTGACAGACAAAACAGAAATCACTTCCCCAGTGATAACTGCTGCATTTAGGATCACATCCTCACCACTCAGCAAGTTTGCCAGGAGAACAGCACACCTGGGGACTACAAAGACGTCCAAAGCTCAGAGGCTAACAAACGTAGTAATGATATTTAATAAAAAGAGTACACTGAGATTTCAAGGCTAATCCTGGGGTACCATTTGTAAAGACTACCAGGGAACTGTTAATTTAAGAATTGGCTAACGTTCTTCTCCCCAAAGCCTGAAAACCCCTCATAAATGAAATATGCTGGATCACTGCCCAGTGAGGAAATAAAAGTTATGAATAATGCTTCTAACTCTATCATTGTCAGCACTTCACTATTTCCAATTACCTTTAAAAGCTAGAATATTTAATGTAGGAAGCATCCACCTTTAAAAAAAATCATTGTTTCTGAAATTAGTGCCCTTTCACAAGTCAATGGATGGTATTTGTCTAAAGCCCCTCACAGGTGTCCAATGCAGTCTATTTATTCTTTTTCAGTCTCAAGACCATGCCAGTGTCACCCATGGGAAGGCGCTTGGAGGCAACTGGGTCATGAGTGTAACGGAGGCACAAAGCATGCTCCCATCATGGAAATTAGCTACCTTGACTCATAAGAAGAAACAAAAATAAATGGGAGTACATCAATCCAAAGGCCCAGGATTTGCAAAAGTTACTTTTCGGCATAGTAACATAAACCTCAAACTTGTTAGCAATTGGACTGGGAATTTTTGGTAGTAATTACACCACCAAAATGGCAATATTAAGAATGACATATATACTACACAGATATTAACTGCTTGTTTAGTTTTTTACATCTTATATAATACTAGTCAATCTTTTTATGATTTTGTCTGTTTCTTACTATTTCCTATCATCATCGTCAGTCTTTGCAGCAGCTGGAATACTATTATTTACTTCAGAGATGGGATACAAACTACAGTACAACATCCAAAATTCCTTAGGCACTGGCCATCATGACTGGTAGATTCTGGGACTGGTAGTCTAATAAAGGACTCAAACCCATTTTTAATTTGCATCATCAACAGGAATGTTTGTGACATGGCATTCTTTGTCCATCTGTTCATTTCTTTTTCTCTCTCTCTCTCTTGCTCCTTCTCTTTCCCATGCAACTTGCTCATTATAACACGTTAAACTCCACAGACCCATTTTAACTGGGCAAAAATGGATTGGGGGCAGGAGAAAAGAAGATGATAAAAAAGGGTAATTCAGAATAACATGACTTCTGGGTGATATTTCATCATCATTTTTACCAAGGGCTTTTAAAAAGCTTTTCTATTAATAGCTACTCACTATTTCATCTAGGCTTTCTCACCCTCATCAGCCAGTCTGTCTTTTGAGAAAAAGATCTCCTGCCTGAAGAAAAGGACATTTAACATATTTAACAGCCCAACACAATGCCACTCTTTGGGAAATGACACAGACGGGAAACAACCTGGTTTCCCTTTCTTTCACTTCAACTTGTCTTCCAGCATCTGATCTTGGTCCATCAAGTCCTGTATGACTGACTGACTATCTGGCAGTGGCTCTCTAAGATTTCGTGTATCCTTCTTCCCTATTCCTAGGTGGAGATACTGCATGTTGAACCTTTGACCAACCAGCATGTATAAAGAAAGCATGTGCTCTGCTCCAGGTCATGGTCTCTCCTAAGCACAGGGAGAGTCCTAACAATTTCTCCCCATGCTGCATATATTAGACACCATACTGCAGTCTTCCCCAACCCACATGTTGGGAAGGCTGCCATATGCAATTTGACATATTCTTCATCCTCTGGGTAAACAACACCAGTCCTATTCTAGGTGTTGACATGGACCCGTCCTTACATTTCAGGAAGGGCAGTGGTGTGTATCTTAGTCTCTGGTATTCACAGACACTAAGATGCACAGCACTTTAGTGAGTGTTACATGCTGACAGTGTGGGTCTTGCAATCTTCCCAGGAGGGTGAAGTACCAATATCCATCATGTGCAATAGCCAGGACTCTGGCACAATGGAGGGCCACGCCCTAGACCAGTGGTTCTCAACCTTTGGTTCCTCGGATGTTTCTGGACTGCAGTTCCCAGAAGTCTTTATCACTAGCTGAGCTGTCCAGAATTTCTGGGAGTTGCAGTCCAGGAACATCTGGGGACCCATAGGTTGAAAACCACTGCCCTAGACCATGGAATTGCTGAACCCAGGCCCAAGCCCCCCATACTGAGCATGGGATGCAACTTGCCGGCCAAAAACACTTGAGCCCTTTTGCACCAGTGACCCCAGAGAGACTATCCTCTCTGCGCTAGGGACTGTACCCAGCCCCACAGCCTCTTCCCAGAGCACACAATATTTAAAGTAAGGACTGAAAGAGAAGGAGCAGAATTGTTGTTCTATCCCAGAAGATTTTCCCTTGAAGGCAAGCTTCTACAGATAGTGGGCAGAGCCTGGGAGTGGCCAACCTTGCGGCCAAGGGAATAAAGGGTCCAGGAGAATTAAAGCAGGACCAGAGCTTGGAGCAATAACACCTTCACACTATTTGTTTCCACAATCCCCCAAAGAAGTAACCAGTACCTTTCCTAAGCTCTGGTTCTGCACCAGGGTCTTACCTGTTACCTGATTGACAGGCATTCCTTATGTCCCCCCAGTTCCTGGTCATAACATGCCTGCCAGGTGCCCTCTTGTTTGTCTTGCTGACACCTTCTGCATAAGTGCTTACACCCACCTTCCAAGTCATCTTCTTTCTTAGCACTTGACCCCTAGACTCTTGTTGTTGTTTTGTCATTATAGTCGTAACCAACTCTTCGTGACCTCATGTCCATGGAGTTTTCTTGGCAGGAATACTGGAGTGGTTTGCCAATTCCTACTCCAGGCACCTACAGCACCTGGTATTCCCTGGTGGTCACCCATCCAAGTACTAGCCAGGCCCAACCCTGCTTAGCTTCTGAGATCAGGCAAGATATGATGTGTTCAGGGTGTCTAGGCAGCTTAGGTCACCCTAAGTGTGTGCAGATTTGTGTTCTTCACAGAGGAATTCTGGGACCCATCATGCAAGTAAACAGATCTGCATACCCCCGCTAGCTCACATCTATCACAGATGCAGAAGGAGCTACTGTACATAATCACATAAGACCTTTAGACCACCCCCCCAACACACACACCTTTCTAGCTTGTGGACTTCTTGCAAAGAGTGCCCCAGAAATTATCCAGGGTGATCTACAAGCAGTCTCACCTCAGCCCACTAACAGAAGGCTGCATCAGCTTCGTCCCTGCTGCTACTTATGCTCTGGCATGCGGTCATTAAAATTATAAAATACAATACAATTTAAAACAATCAATATACAATACAAATTACAAAACCCTGCTGCTCATGAGCCTAGCTAAAGACACTATCTAATTAAAATGCTGGCTGAATTAGAGCTGCCATTCCACAATATATTAAGGAGCACACTTTTGCCCTCTTGTTTGTCCCATCTTCTCTCGCCACTAATGCCCCGTTATTTACACTGACACAGTAATCTTATAAAAGAGATGGCTTTTCTTCTTATCAAACAGCAAGACCCTTTTATAACCAAAGATCAACCAAGGATGTCCTCACCCAAGTAGGACACAACGGCCAGAGCAGTGATTGGGGAAACAGCCAGACCAGTGACTGTGGAACTCCCTGCCAGAAGAAGTGGTGACAGCTGTCAGCCTTGACAGCTTTAAGAAAGGATTGGACAAGTCCATGGAGAACAAGGGTATCAATGGCTATCCTTATGGATGCCTAAGGACAACCGCCAGGTTGGAGACAAAGGCAGGATATCTCTCAATACCACTTGCAGGGAATCGTAAGCAGGTGAAGACATCTGCTTGGGAATACCCTGAAGCAAATTGTGAGCTGTTGTGTGAGACAGAATGCTGGACTGGATGAGCTGCGGCCTGTTCCAGCAAGGCTGTTCTTATGTTCTTATGAAAATGGCCCAGTGATTTCATTCATCTCATAGTTTGCACACTTGTCCACGTTTTCAATCAATGCTGGAAATAAGAGACAGACTGCCCACTCAGTAAATTAACTACAGTATTGTTTCTTTTTCTTTCTTTTTCTTTTTTTTAAACTGCAGTATTTTTTCTTGACAAGTCCTGTATTCACTTTTTTCTTCTAGCAGCATTTACAAGCTCAGTATTTTTCTGTCAAAACAGATGTAGCATCTTATGTTGCTAAAATGTGCTCTCTGATGTTTGCTTTGGAGGCAACACTAGACTTTTTGTTCTAGTATAAGCTTATGCACCCAGCCCATGCACTAATTGACTAATTAACAGGAAATCACACCAATTAGGCCTGCAGTGACAAAAGAATTTTGAACATAAATTCTGAGATTTTCCTTCCAGGAAATTTTCATGGTGGCCAATGGCTAGCTGGTCAAAATTACAGTATATGAAAATAGGAATGACAGAGCATGAAAAGAAAACCTCACAAACAATTGAACAATGGTGGTGGCTCAGCAGATTAGAGTGCTGAAACGATTGGCTGCAAAGTCAGCAGCTCGGCAGTTCGAATCCCAGGTGCTAAACAGCAGAGTGAGCTCCTGCTGTCAACTCCAGCTCCTGCCAACCTAGCAGTTCGAAAGCATTTAAATGCAAGTAGATAAATAGGTACTGCCGTAAAAAGTGGGAAGGTAAACAGTGTTCTGTGCAGCCATGCTGGCCACATGGCCATGGACTTACACAACACTGGCTCTTTGGTTTGAAAACGGAGATGAGCACCACCCCTAGAGTCGACTAGCATGCATGTGCAGGGGGAACCTTTAATTAAATAAGATAAACATTTTGCCATGAATCCCCTCCACTTTGTGCCAGTCCTGGTATAAGACCCCATCATGTGTTACTTATGGAGGCAATGTGAGCACAGAAAAATGCACAGAATGACATGGAAGGAACAGGAGTTCAGTATGGCTTAGCAGTAATACTGGCAGAAATATTAGCGAGTAAGTGCCTGCAATGGTTTCACAAACACATTCAATCCACTACCGCTATTTGTTGGAAAAACTAGGTTTTCCCCATATGTAAGGATTAAGCAGTCTGAAAAAAACCATAATCTACCGGCTGAAAACTCTGTGTCATAGAGCAACTTTTAGTGTAGTCATACCATTAAAAGTAAATCTCAACTGTACATAAAACATTTGAATACAAAACCAATAACACTTATTGCTTCATTCAGGCAATCCTCATTCAAAACTGGTTCATAACATCTCTTAGGACATTTTTCAAAGACACTTTTGCCTAGGTCCAGATGAATTGCACCTAATATCATTTGCTTCCTAAGCTATTAAAAAGTTACAGAGCATGGATGCTTTTACTCACCACTGGAACAATCTGGACCTCCCCATCCTGGTTCACAATGACATGTATCCGGAGAAACACATCTTCCATGGACACATTCTTCTGTACAGAGAGCTGCCAATAGAAAAATAGGTGTGTGCATCCCATTAAAACATAAACATCACATGGCAAACATATGCATATTACTTGTGTAGCCTATCATTAATGACAATTCCAAGTGGTCTGCATTTTTCGGGGCTGGTTTTATAATACATCCTAATGTTTTATGAACAATCCACAATATATAAAGAAAATATAACACAATAAAATATATAGCCCATAAAAATAAATTGTTTCAATAATGTCATATTTTCTGAACCACCAGACTTCAGATGTGAGATGGGTATTGTCCAATATTGGCTTGACTAAACACTCCAGGGTACTTGAACAATTTATATTTCTCAAATTCTGTGTTCCAGTCATGGGAGCCATCCCACTAAATTTCAGTTATCCCTATTAAGTCATATTTATCCTCCTCAACTAAGATTTCCAGTTCTTCTTATTTGTCTCACATACTCCTGGCATTCATATATAGACACTGGAGAGTGTGTGACTGGTTGTAAGCTTCCCAGAGTGGTCTTGGCTGCCATATGGGTGGTATATCAATCCATCCATCCATCCATCCATCCATCCATCCATCCATCCATCCATCCATCCATCCAACAAACAAACAAACAAACAAACAAACAAACAAACAAACAAACAATAAATAAATAAATAAATAAATAAATAAATAAATAAATAAATAAATAAATAAATAAATAAATAAATAAATAAAACTTAAACTGCACCTAGCTAAAATCATTCAGCAATAGTCATACAGAGAGCAAGTAGCAAAGAATAGACACAAGAGGATGTAGATTTGGGGTGAAGACTACAGGGCTCTTCAAGATGTTGTTGGTCTGGGAACCTCACTGGCCCTAGCCATTCTATGGTGGGTGAGGAATACTGGAAGCTAGAACATATGGATGGCCATGTATTCCTCATCTCTACATTAAACATCATGGTTTAGTATTAAAGAACAAGCATCAGTGAATTCTGGGGTTGTGCATTTCCCCCTATAATATCCTGCCTCTGCACAGTAGACTCTGTTGCATTCAAGTCTGTTTCAAAGCTTCAGGTTAGTATGTCAACTCAACCATAAACTGTAGCTAATGCTAAGGTTAATGGGAAAAAGTCAGTATCATGAATTATGGTTAAGAATAACAACCCAGTAGTCTTTCTAGGTGTAGATGATATAGCAAGCTATTGCAGGTCTAGAACAAAGGTGTTGCTTCCAAACTCTGTGTTAAGGCCTGAAGCTTCCTGACATTTAGATATTGTTTGGCATGAAGTGTAAATCATCACACCAGCAGGAGTGAGATAGAAGGGAGAGACCAAATTCTGCAGGACTTGGTAGAGGTCCTGGGAGGCATAGATATTACTCTGATCGAGGTCTGAACTGAAGGCCAAATTAGAGAAAACATAATGACATCAATTACTAGTTGCAAGAATGGCTTTCTAAAGCTACATGGCAGATACAATCTGATGTGGTGTCACTGGAATACCTGATCCAGACCGTGTCCCAGATGGGATAGGGATAAATTAATTTCCCCCACCCAACTAACATAAACTTTGCATCACCAAACCTGTACTGTATCTTGTTCGGTGTCTTTAAATAGCAAAATAGACATTGCCTTCAGCCAAATTTGCAAAAGAGTTAAGAAACGTATTCCTTTTACTTCCTCCCCCTTCTTAGAGAAGACAGCAAATACAACATATCTGCCTGCTAATCTATCTTCTAACAATTTACCTACCTACCTACCTGTCCATCCAAATAGGTGGATTAAATAGCTAGATTTTACAGCACAGCATCAGATGCAGCCAGATGCTCCACACTCACAATCCTAGTGAGCATCTTATATGATAGTTTTGCTGACTGTTCAGAAGGCTTCATATATATTATCACCATAAGAGCTCTTATTTCATGCACATTGAAATCTTGCAGCATTAACAGGGGCATAAACACATTTGGACAGAGCTGGACTTGAACCAGAAATAAACGAAACAGGAATTCAAAATCCTGAAAAAGCATTGCTTTGTTTAGTGACCTTGGGCAAACGGCCATTGCTCCATCTCAGTTCTTCTCTCTGTAAGAGGAAAATAACCAGGGCTCGCTTTGCAGGATTCTGAAAGAGGTAGAGTCTTTACAGATCTGAAAGACTGGTTGTGTAAGTCAGGTGTTACCTCTCCGGGTGCAAATAAAACCAATCAAGACCCCTATGGCCCCTTAAAGATTCCCACATTTATTATTGGATGAGCCTTTAATGGACAGATTAAGAAGCCACAGGTTTTGGTAGATTTTATTGTGGCAGGCTACCAGTGAACAATAGTTAATTACATTCTATGAAATAATTTCTGACATACCAACCCCTTTCAAAGCAAAGCAAAGCAAAATGTTCTGCATATATACCACCCAATGCCACTTCAAATAGTCTCTGGGCAGTTTACAGTTTAATTACAGTATGGAGGCTACACATTACAGACTTCAGTATTCTGAAGTAATTTACCATTTCATCCTTTTGGGGTATCTTGGGACTGTTCCCCACTTGGGGAAATGAACTCCCAACTTCTGGCTCTGCGAACCAGTGAACTAAAAGAACTGATTACTTACCTGTAAAGGTGGTTCTTCGAGTGGACCTTCGTGAAACCACACAGATGGGTTTCTCAGAGTCCACGTGCGGAGCCCAGACTTCCCTAGCAATAGGGAAGTTTGTTAGTCCCCACCCCCCTTGCCACACACATGAGCGGGAGGCTTCCCACCCAAATGCCTCAGTTCCCTCTTGCCACCAGTATCACTGGAATACTTACAGCGTGGCGACTTGAGGGGAGGCTGGCGGGTGCTGTGTGGCTTCACGAAGGTCCACTGGAAGAACCACCTTTACAGGTAAGTAACCAGTTCTTCTCCTTCGTAGCCTTCGTGAAGCCACACGGGAGATTACAAGCAGTACTCACAGGATGGTGGGAAGTCACGCTGTCACAAAGGAAAGGACAGCTCTCCCAAAGGTAGTGGTAGACCTCATCCGAGTATCCTTACGGTAGTGCTTCACAAAGGTCGTTGGTTGGACCATGTAGCCGCATTGCAGATGTCCTCCAATTAAATGCCTTGAAGGAAAGCTGCAGAGGAAGCAATACACACCATTCCCAGAGATCTATCGTCAGGGAGAGAAGGCCTTTGGAGTGACTGTCGCCCTGTTTGTTTATGTAGTGCATGGCGGTCATATTGTTTGTGACCACCAGTACTATATTGCTGGATAGAAGCTGGACAAATGCACAGAAGGCACGGAAGTGGGGCTGAAAGAAGGGAAGAAGAGAGAAGATTTCCTGAAGACGATCTCGAGGCGGATAAGCTTTGGCTCAGGTTATATCCAACACGGCCCCGATGAAAGAAACCATTGGAGCGGGAGCTGGGATAGACTTTTTTGAGTTGATCCGTAGTCCCAGATAGGAAAGAGTTCAGAGAATGAAGGCAATGTCTGTTTCCGCTTGTTCTCAAGATTCTGAAACCACGGGCCAATTGTCCAAGTATGGAAACACTATGATGTTTTGTGTTCTCAGATAGGCTGCCACTGGTGCCATACATTTGGTAAAGACCCTTGGAGCAGTGGCCAAACCAAACGGCAGGACAGAAT